>CM059450.1:2787333-3011763 GCA_030390025.1 Squalus acanthias
AGGGAGGGAGGGAGGGAAGAAGGAAGGGAGGGAGGGAGGGCGGGAGGAAGAGAGGGAGAAGGGAGGGAGTGAGGGAGGGAGGAATGTAGGAGGAGGAAGAAGAGGAGAAGGAGAAGAAGAAGAAGAAGAAGAGGAAACACCGACACTAAAGGGAAACAAAGCTCTTTGAACAGCTCAGTGGGCGAATGGAACACACGCACAAGCAAGAGATAAATTGAAGCGACACTGGATCATTCTTGTTCCCAGAACTCAGACAGGAAAAAGACAGACTGTTCCTGGCAAAACCCTCACATCGCTTCCATCTTCAAGAGCCTTCGCAAAACCCATTCTTCGAACCAAACGTTTGGCCGCTCCTCCTATTTTCTCTCTCTCTCCGTGGCTCACCACCCATTCCCCGTTCTCTTTCCATTAGTAAGGTGCCTTGAAGCTTTAGCATTGCAAGCTGCTATCACAATGGGTGCTTGCAAACCGTCTTGTCAAACGGAGCACGCTTTCGCCTCCCTGGGAGGGGCCAGCGCAGGAGGGGTTAGTGCCGTGGGACATTGTGAATGTTGTGCTCACCTGTGGCTTTAGTTGGGACTGAGGTGATGGTTGAGGGCCGACCATCTTGAACTAAAGACAGCGGCAGGGTGTTGTAGGTACTCTGCCAGAAGGAGCTGTGTAGCACTTTCGCTGGCAAATAAAGCCCAGAGCTTTGGACCACTTTTCAGCAGGGGGTGGTCACCGAAGTGAAATTTCCCCCTGTGTGCACTCCCCACGGTCGAATAATCCATCATTAGGGAGAAAGGGAACTTTGTCAATTTGGCTTATACCGCTGCTCGAATTCGCTTTGTTTCAGCCCGTGTTTCTGCGTATTCTGTGTGTGTGTCTCTCTCGCCACTGCAGTGTGTATATCTGTTTGTTTGTGTACCTGTGTCGCCCCCTGTTTGTGTGTGTGTCACCCTCCCTGTTTCAGTGTTTGTCTCCCTCTGTTTCAGTGTTTGGGCTGGATTTTGATACTGGGGCGGGTTGGGGTCGTGTTATCCACCTGACTGCAATAGGATGTGGGAGATTCATGCAATTTTCACCTAATTGGGCAATTGAGTTCCAGCATGTGGAAACACATGATCCAATTAGTGTTTTGAGTCTGAACGTCGCCTCTGATGATGTCATCATTGCTGCTGCATTGAATGTCTTCAGAGACTGCCTGGCCTTTGCTGTGAGAGGACCTGGATTGGGGGGAGACGGCGAGCAGCAGCAGCAGCAGCAGCAGCAGCAGCAGCAGCAGCAGCAGCAGCAGCAGCAGCAGCAGCAGCAGCAGCCGCCGCCGCCGCCGCCGCAGCCGCCGCCGCCGCAGCCGCCGCCGCCGCCGCCGCCGCCCTACGTCTGCTCCTAGATATTTGTCCTACTACTACTTCTCCATTGTAATAGTGGACCTGCAGCTGATAGTCAGCTTTCGAAATGTGCTCCCGCCAGGTTTCACAATCGTGTTTCAGAACAGGCGTGCTTCACGTAAAACAAGGGTTAAAATCACAAAGGCCTTTCAAAATGGCATAATAGAGCCAATTTAGTGCTTGTTAAGGGCCTTAACAGCCTATCCCGTCTCTTAAAGGTGGGACGGAGTCGGGACCAGCAGACACGATTTCATGAAGATTGCATGGAGGCGGACTTGTGTCCGCCAGCCAGTTTTCTCAACTTTAAACCCCACACGCCTCCAAACCCGCTCCATGGGTCAATGAAAATACAGACCTTTGTCTCTCCCTCTGTTTCAGTGTTTGTCTCTCTCTCTCTTTCATTGTTTGTCTCTCTCTCTGTTTCATTGTTTGTCTCTCTCTCTGTTTCATTGTTTGTCTCTCTCTGTTTCATTGTTTGTCTCTCTCTGTTTCATTGTTTGTCTCTCTCTCTGTTTCATTGTTTGTCTCTCTCTCTCTTTCATTGTTTGTCTCTCTCTGTTTCAGTGTTTGTCTCTCTCTCTTTCATTGTTTGTCTCTCTCTGTTTCAGTGTTTGTCTCTCTCTCTCTCTGTTTCATTGTTTGTCTCTCTCTCTGTTTCATTGTTTGTCTCTCTCTCTTTTTCAGTGTTTGTCTCTCTCTCTCTTTTTCAGTGTTTGTCTCTCTCTCTCTTTCATTGTTTGTCTCTCTCTGTTTCATTGTTTGTCTCTCTCTTTGTTTCATTGTTTGTCTCTCTCTGTTTCAGTGTTTGTCTCTCTCTGTTTCAGTGTTTGTCTCTCTCTCTGTTTCAGTGTTTGTCTCTCTCTGTTTCAGTGTTTGTCTCTCTCTCTGTTTCATTGTCTCTCTCTCTGTTTCATTGTTTGTCTCTCTCTCTGTTTCATTGTTTGTCTCTCTCTGTTTCATTGTTTGTCTCTCTCTCTGTTTCAGTGTTTGTCTCTCTCTCTGTTTCAGTGTCTCTCTCTCTCTGTTTCATTGTTTGTCTCTCTCTCTGTTTCAGTGTTTGTCTCTCTCTCTGTTTCAGTGTTTGTCTCTCTCTCTGTTTCATTGTCTCTCTCTCTGTTTCATTGTTTGTCTCTCTCTCTGTTTCATTGTTTGTCTCTCTCTGTTTCATTGTTTGTCTCTCTCTGTTTCATTGTTTGTCTCTCTCTCTGTTTCAGTGTTTGTCTCTCTCTCTGTTTCAGTGTCTCTCTCTCTCTGTTTCATTGTTTGTCTCTCTCTCTGTTTCAGTGTTTGTCTCTCTCTCTGTTTCAGTGTTTGTCTCTCTCTGTTTCATTGTTTGTCTCTCTCTGTTTCAGTGTTTGTCTCTCTCTGTTTCATTGTTTGTCTCTCTCTCTGTTTCAGTGTTTGTCTCTCTCTCTGTTTCATTGTTTGTCTCTCTCTCTGTTTCAGTGTTTGTCTCTCTCTCTGTTTCAGTGTTTGTCTCTCTCTCTGTTTCATTGTTTGTCTCTCTCTCTGTTTCATTGTTTGTCTCTCTCTCTGTTTCAGTGTTTGTCTCTCTCTCTGTTTCATTGTTTGTCTCTCTCTCTGTTTCAGTGTTTGTCTCTCTCTCTGTTTCATTGTTTGTCTCTCTCTCTGTTTCAGTGTTTGTCTCTCTCTCTGTTTCATTGTTTGTCTCTCTCTCTGTTTCATTGTTTGTCTCTCTCTCTGTTTCAGTGTTTGTCTCTCTCTCTGTTTCATTGTTTGTCTCTCTCTGTTTCATTGTTTGTCTCTCTCTCTGTTTCATTGTTTGTCTCTCTCTCTGTTTCAGTGTTTGTCTCTCTCTCTGTTTCATTGTTTGTCTCTCTCTGTTTCAGTGTTTGTCTCTCTCTCTGTTTCAGTGTTTGTCTCTCTCTCTGTTTCATTGTTTGTCTCTCTCTGTTTCATTGTTTGTCTCTCTCTCTGTTTCATTGTCTCTCTCTCTCTGTTTCATTGTTTGTCTCTCTCTGTTTCAGTGTTTGTCTCTCTCTCTGTTTCATTGTTTGTCTCTCTCTGTTTCAGTGTTTGTCTCTCTCTGTTTCATTGTTTCTCTCTCTCTCTGTTTCAGTGTTTGTCTCTCTCTCTGTTTCATTGTTTGTCTCTCTCTCTGTTTCATTGTTTGTCTCTCTCTCTGTTTCAGTGTTTGTCTCTCTCTGTTTCATTGTTTGTCTCTCTCTCTGTTTCAGTGTTTGTCTCTCTCTCTGTTTCAGTGTTTGTCTCTCTCTCTGTTTCATTGTTTGTCTCTCTCTCTGTTTCAGTGTTTGTCTCTCTCTCTGTTTCAGTGTTTGTCTCTCTCTGTTTCAGTGTTTGTCTCTCTCTGTTTCATTGTTTGTCTCTCTCTGTTTCATTGTTTGTCTCTCTCTCTGTTTCATTGTTTGTCTCTCTCTCTGTTTCATTGTTTGTCTCTCTCTGTTTCATTGTTTGTCTCTCTCTGTTTCATTGTTTGTCTCTCTCTGTTTCATTGTTTGTCTCTCTCTCTGTTTCATTGTTTGTCTCTCTCTCTGTTTCATTGTCTCTCTCTCTGTTTCATTGTTTGTCTCTCTCTCTGTTTCAGTGTTTGTCTCTCTCTCTGTTTCATTGTTTGTCTCTCTCTCTGTTTCATTGTTTGTCTCTCTCTCTGTTTCATTGTCTCTCTCTCTGTTTCATTGTTTGTCTCTCTCTCTGTTTCATTGTTTGTCTCTCTCTCTGTTTCAGTGTTTGTCTCTCTCTCTGTTTCAGTGTTTGTCTCTCTCTCTGTTTCATTGTTTGTCTCTCTCTCTGTTTCATTGTTTATCTCTCTCTCTGTTTCATTGTTTGTCTCTCTCTCTGTTTCATTGTTTGTCTCTCTCTCTCTGTTTCATTGTTTGTCTCTCTCTCTGTTTCATTGTTTGTCTCTCTCTCTGTTTCAGTGTTTGTCTCTCTCTCTGTTTCAGTGTTTGTCTCTCTCTCTGTTTCATTGTTTGTCTCTCTCTCTCTGTTTCATTGTTTGTCTCTCTCTCTGTTTCATTGTTTGTCTCTCTCTCTGTTTCAGTGTTTGTCTCTCTCTCTGTTTCATTGTTTGTCTCTCTCTCTGTTTCATTGTTTGTCTCTCTCTGTTTCATTGTTTGTCTCTCTCTCTGTTTCATTGTTTGTCTCTCTCTCTCTGTTTCATTGTTTGTCTCTCTCTCTGTTTCATTGTTTGTCTCTCTCTCTGTTTCAGTGTTTGTCTCTCTCTCTGTTTCAGTGTTTGTCTCTCTCTCTGTTTCAGTGTTTGTCTCTCTCTCTGTTTCATTGTTTGTCTCTCTCTCTGTTTCAGTGTTTGTCTCTCTCTCTGTTTCAGTGTTTGTCTCTCTCTCTGTTTCATTGTTTGTCTCTCTCTCTGTTTCAGTGTTTGTCTCTCTCTCTGTTTCAGTGTTTGTCTCTCTCTCTGTTTCAGTGTTTGTCTCTCTCTCTGTTTCAGTGTTTGTCTCTCTCTCTGTTTCAGTGTTTGTCTCTCTCTCTGTTTCATTGTTTGTCTCTCTCTCTGTTTCATTGTTTGTCTCTCTCTCTGTTTCATTGTTTGTCTCTCTCTCTCTGTTTCATTGTTTGTCTCTCTCTCTCTGTTTCATTGTTTGTCTCTCTCTCTGTTTCAGTGTTTGTCTCTCTCTCTGTTTCAGTGTTTGTCTCTCTCTGTTTCATTATTTGTCTCTCTCTCTGTTTCATTGTTTGTCTCTCTCTCTGTTTCATTGTTTGTCTCTCTCTCTGTTTCATTGTTTGTCTCTCTCTGTTTCATTGTTTGTCTCTCTCTGTTTCATTGTTTGTCTCTCTCTCTGTTTCATTGTTTGTCTCTCTCTCTGTTTCAGTGTTTGTCTCTCTCTCTGTTTCATTGTTTGTCTCTCTCTCTGTTTCATTGTTTGTCTCTCTCTCTGTTTCATTGTTTGTCTCTCTCTCTGTTTCATTGTTTGTCTCTCTCTCTGTTTCATTGTTTGTCTCTCTCTCTGTTTCATTGTTTGTCTCTCTCTCTGTTTCATTGTTTGTCTCTCTCTGTTTCATTGTTTGTCTCTCTCTCTGTTTCAGTGTTTGTCTCTCTCTCTGTTTCATTGTTTGTCTCTCTCTCTGTTTCATTGTTTGTCTCTCTCTCTGTTTCATTGTTTGTCTCTCTCTCTGTTTCATTGTTTGTCTCTCTCTCTGTTTCAGTGTTTGTCTCTCTCTCTGTTTCATTGTTTGTCTCTCCCTGTTTCATTGTTTGTCTCTCTCTCTGTTTCATTGTTTGTCTCTCTCTGTTTCATTGTTTGTCTCTCTCTCTGTTTCATTGTTTGTCTCTCTCTCTGTTTCATTGTTTGTCTCTCTCTCTGTTTCATTGTTTGTCTCTCTCTTTCAGTGTTTCTCTCTCTCTGTTTCAGTGTTTGTCTCTCTCTGTTTCATTGTTTGTCTCTCTCTCTGTTTCATTGTTTGTCTCTCTCTCTGTTTCATTGTTTGTCTCTCTCTCTGTTTCATTGTCTCTCTCTCTGTTTCAGTGTTTGTCTCTCTCTCTTTCATTGTTTGTCTCTCTCTCTGTTTCATTGTTTGTCTCTCTCTCTGTTTCATTGTTTGTCTCTCTCTGTTTCATTGTTTGTCTCTCTCTCTGTTTCATTGTTTGTCTCTCTCTCTGTTTCATTGTTTGTCTCTCTCTCTGTTTCATTGTTTCTCTCTCTCTGTTTCAGTGTTTGTCTCTCTCTGTTTCAGTGTTTGTCTCTCTCTGTTTCATTGTTTGTCTCTCTCTCTGTTTCATTGTTTGTCTCTCTCTGTTTCATTGTTTGTCTCTCTCTCTGTTTCATTGTTTGTCTCTCTCTCTGTTTCATTGTTTGTCTCTCTCTCTGTTTCATTGTTTCTCTCTCTCTGTTTCAGTGTTTGTCTCTCTCTCTGTTTCATTGTTTGTCTCTCTCTCTGTTTCATTGTTTGTCTCTCTCTCTGTTTCATTGTTTGTCTCTCTCTGTTTCATTGTTTGTCTCTCTCTGTTTCATTGTTTGTCTCTCTCTCTGTTTCATTGTTTGTCTCTCTCTGTTTCATTGTTTGTCTCTCTCTCTGTTTCATTGTTTGTCTCTCTCTCTGTTTCATTGTTTGTCTCTCTCTCTGTTTCAGTGTTTGTCTCTCTCTCTGTTTCATTGTTTGTCTCTCTCTCTGTTTCATTGTTTGTCTCTCTCTCTGTTTCATTGTTTGTCTCTCTCTGTTTCATTGTTTGTCTCTCTCTCTGTTTCATTGTTTGTCTCTCTCTGTTTCAGTGTTTGTCTCTCTCTGTTTCATTGTTTGTCTCTCTCTCTGTTTCATTGTTTGTCTCTCTCTGTTTCATTGTTTGTCTCTCTCTCTGTTTCATTGTTTGTCTCTCTCTCTGTTTCATTGTTTGTCTCTCTCTGTTTCATTGTTTGTCTCTCTCTGTTTCATTGTTTGTCTCTCTCTCTGTTTCAGTGTTTGTCTCTCTCTGTTTCATTGTTTGTCTCTCTCTCTGTTTCATTGTTTGTCTCTCTCTCTGTTTCATTGTTTGTCTCTCTCTCTGTTTCAGTGTTTGTCTCTCTCTCTGTTTCATTGTTTGTCTCTCTCTGTTTCATTGTTTGTCTCTCTCTGTTTCATTGTTTGTCTCTCTCTGTTTCATTGTTTGTCTCTCTCTGTTTCATTGTTTGTCTCTCTCTCTGTTTCAGTGTTTGTCTCTCTCTGTTTCATTGTTTGTCTCTCTCTCTGTTTCATTGTTTGTCTCTCTCTCTGTTTCAGTGTTTGTCTCTCTCTCTGTTTCATTGTTTGTCTCTCTCTCTGTTTCATTGTTTGTCTCTCTCTCTGTTTCATTGTTTGTCTCTCTCTCTGTTTCATTGTTTGTCTCTCT
Organism: Squalus acanthias; assembly: GCA_030390025.1. Taxonomy (NCBI): domain Eukaryota; kingdom Metazoa; phylum Chordata; class Chondrichthyes; order Squaliformes; family Squalidae; genus Squalus; species Squalus acanthias. The sequence goes on from CM059450.1 coordinate 2,794,510, forward strand.
CTCTGTTTCATTGTTTGTCTCTCTCTCTGTTTCATTGTTTGTCTCTCTCTGTTTCATTGTTTGTCTCTCTCTCTGTTTCATTGTTTGTCTCTCTCTTTGTTTCAGTGTTTGTCTCTCTCTCTGTTTCATTGTTTGTCTCTCTCTCTGTTTCATTGTTTGTCTCTCTCTCTGTTTCATTGTTTGTCTCTCTCTCTGTTTCATTGTTTGTCTCTCTCTCTGTTTCAGTGTTTGTCTCTCTCTCTCTGTTTCATTGTTTGTCTCTCTCTTTGTTTCATTGTTTGTCTCTCTCTCTGTTTCATTGTTTGTCTCTCTCTCTCTGTTTCATTGTTTGTCTCTCTCTCTGTTTCATTGTTTGTCTCTCTCTGTTTCATTGTTTGTCTCTCTCTGTTTCATTGTTTGTCTCTCTCTGTTTCATTGTTTGTCTCTCTCTCTGTTTCATTGTTTGTCTCTCTCTCTGTTTCATTGTTTGTCTCTCTCTCTGTTTCAGTGTTTGTCTCTCTCTCTGTTTCAGTGTCTCTCTCTCTCTGTTTCATTGTTTGTCTCTCTCTCTGTTTCAGTGTTTGTCTCTCTCTCTGTTTCATTGTTTGTCTCTCTCTCTGTTTCATTGTTTGTCTCTCTCTCTGTTTCATTGTTTGTCTCTCTCTCTGTTTCATTGTTTGTCTCTCTCTCTGTTTCAGTGTTTGTCTCTCTCTCTGTTTCAGTGTCTCTCTCTCTCTGTTTCAGTGTTTGTCTCTCTCTCTGTTTCAGTGTTTGTCTCTCTCTCTGTTTCAGTGTCTCTCTCTCTCTGTTTCATTGTCTCTCTCTCTGTTTCAGTGTTTGTCTCTCTCTGTTTCAGTGTTTGTCTCTCTCTCTGTTTCAGTGTTTGTCTCTCTCTCTGTTTCATTGTTTGTCTCTCTCTCTGTTTCATTGTCTCTCTCTCTATTTCATTGTCTCTCTCTCTGTTTCATTGTCTCTCTCTCTCTGTTTCATTGTCTCTCTCTCTCTGTTTCATTGTTTGTCTCTCTCTCTGTTTCATTGTCTCTCTCTCTGTTTCATTGTTTGTCTCTCTCTCTGTTTCAGTGTTTGTCTCTCTCTCTGTTTCATTGTCTCTCTCTCTGTTTCATTGTCTCTCTCTCTGTTTCATTGTCTCTCTCTCTGTTTCATTGTCTCTCTCTCTGTTTCATTGTTTCTCTCTCTCTCTGTTTCAGTGTTTGTCTCTCTCCCTGTTTCAGTGTTTGTCTCTCTCTCTGTTTCAGTGTTTGTCTCTCTCCCTGTTTCAGTGTTTGTCTCTCTCTCTGTTTCATTGTTTGTCTCTCTCTCTGTTTCATTGTTTGTCTCTCTCTCTGTTTCATTGTCTCTCTCTCTGTTTCATTGTTTGTCTCTCTCTCTGTTTCATTGTTTGTCTCTCTCTCTGTTTCAGTGTTTGTCTCTCTCTCTGTTTCATTGTTTGTCTCTCTCTCTGTTTCATTGTCTCTCTCTGTTTCAGTGTTTGTCTCTCTCTCTGTTTCAGTGTTTGTCTCTCTCTCTGTTTCATTGTTTGTCTCTCTCTCTGTTTCAGTGTTTGTCTCTCTCTCTGTTTCATTGTTTGTCTCTCTCTCTGTTTCAGTGTTTGTCTCTCTCTGTTTCATTGTTTGTCTCTCTCTCTGTTTCATTGTCTCTCTCTCTGTTTCATTGTTTGTCTCTCTCTCTGTTTCAGTGTTTGTCTCTCTCTCTGTTTCATTGTTTGTCTCTCTCTCTGTTTCAGTGTTTGTCTCTCTCTCTGTTTCATTGTTTGTCTCTCTCTCTGTTTCATTGTCTCTCTCTGTTTCAGTGTTTGTCTCTCTCTCTGTTTCATTGTTTGTCTCTCTCTCTGTTTCATTGTTTGTCTCTCTCTCTGTTTCATTGTCTCTCACTCTGTTTCATTGTTTGTCTCTCTCTCTGTTTCTGTGTTTGTCTCTCTCTGTTTCATTGTCTCTCTCTCTGTTTCATTGTTTGTCTCTCTCTCTGTTTCATTGTTTGTCTCTCTCTCTGTTTCATTGTTTGTCTCTCTCTCTGTTTCATTGTTTGTCTCTCTCTCTGTTTCATTGTCTCTCTGTTTCATTGTTTGTCTCTCTCTCTGTTTCAGTGTTTGTCTCTCTCTGTTTCATTGTTTGTCTCTCTCTGTTTCATTGTTTGTCTCTCTCTGTTTCATTGTTTGTCTCTCTCTGTTTCATTGTTTGTCTCTCTCTCTGTTTCAGTGTTTGTCTCTCTCTGTTTCATTGTTTGTCTCTCTCTCTGTTTCATTGTTTGTCTCTCTCTCTGTTTCAGTGTTTGTCTCTCTCTCTGTTTCATTGTTTGTCTCTCTCTCTGTTTCATTGTTTGTCTCTCTCTCTGTTTCATTGTTTGTCTCTCTCTCTCTCTGTTTCATTGTTTGTCTCTCTCTTTGTTTCATTGTTTGTCTCTCTCTCTGTTTCATTGTTTGTCTCTCTCTCTGTTTCATTGTTTGTCTCTCTCTCTGTTTCATTGTTTGTCTCTCTCTCTGTTTCATTGTTTGTCTCTCTCTCTGTTTCAGTGTTTGTCTCTCTCTCTCTGTTTCATTGTTTGTCTCTCTCTTTGTTTCATTGTTTGTCTCTCTCTCTGTTTCATTGTTTGTCTCTCTCTCTGTTTCATTGTTTGTCTCTCTCTCTGTTTCATTGTTTGTCTCTCTCTGTTTCATTGTTTGTCTCTCTCTGTTTCATTGTTTGTCTCTCTCTGTTTCATTGTTTGTCTCTCTCTCTGTTTCATTGTTTGTCTCTCTCTCTGTTTCATTGTTTGTCTCTCTCTCTGTTTCAGTGTTTGTCTCTCTCTCTGTTTCAGTGTCTCTCTCTCTCTGTTTCATTGTTTGTCTCTCTCTCTGTTTCAGTGTTTGTCTCTCTCTCTGTTTCATTGTTTGTCTCTCTCTCTGTTTCATTGTTTGTCTCTCTCTCTGTTTCATTGTTTGTCTCTCTCTCTGTTTCATTGTTTGTCTCTCTCTCTGTTTCAGTGTTTGTCTCTCTCTCTGTTTCAGTGTCTCTCTCTCTCTGTTTCAGTGTTTGTCTCTCTCTCTGTTTCAGTGTTTGTCTCTCTCTCTGTTTCAGTGTCTCTCTCTCTGTTTCATTGTCTCTCTCTCTGTTTCAGTGTTTGTCTCTCTCTGTTTCAGTGTTTGTCTCTCTCTCTGTTTCAGTGTTTGTCTCTCTCTCTGTTTCATTGTTTGTCTCTCTCTCTGTTTCATTGTCTCTCTCTCTATTTCATTGTCTCTCTCTCTGTTTCATTGTCTCTCTCTCTCTGTTTCATTGTCTCTCTCTCTCTGTTTCATTGTTTGTCTCTCTCTCTGTTTCATTGTCTCTCTCTCTGTTTCATTGTTTGTCTCTCTCTCTGTTTCAGTGTTTGTCTCTCTCTCTGTTTCATTGTCTCTCTCTCTGTTTCATTGTCTCTCTCTCTGTTTCATTGTCTCTCTCTCTGTTTCATTGTCTCTCTCTCTGTTTCATTGTTTCTCTCTCTCTCTGTTTCAGTGTTTGTCTCTCTCCCTGTTTCAGTGTTTGTCTCTCTCTCTGTTTCAGTGTTTGTCTCTCTCCCTGTTTCAGTGTTTGTCTCTCTCTCTGTTTCATTGTTTGTCTCTCTCTCTGTTTCATTGTTTGTCTCTCTCTCTGTTTCATTGTCTCTCTCTCTGTTTCATTGTTTGTCTCTCTCTCTGTTTCATTGTTTGTCTCTCTCTCTGTTTCAGTGTTTGTCTCTCTCTCTGTTTCATTGTTTGTCTCTCTCTCTGTTTCATTGTCTCTCTCTGTTTCAGTGTTTGTCTCTCTCTCTGTTTCAGTGTTTGTCTCTCTCTCTGTTTCATTGTTTGTCTCTCTCTCTGTTTCAGTGTTTGTCTCTCTCTCTGTTTCATTGTTTGTCTCTCTCTCTGTTTCAGTGTTTGTCTCTCTCTGTTTCATTGTTTGTCTCTCTCTCTGTTTCATTGTCTCTCTCTCTGTTTCATTGTTTGTCTCTCTCTCTGTTTCAGTGTTTGTCTCTCTCTCTGTTTCATTGTTTGTCTCTCTCTCTGTTTCAGTGTTTGTCTCTCTCTCTGTTTCATTGTTTGTCTCTCTCTCTGTTTCATTGTCTCTCTCTGTTTCAGTGTTTGTCTCTCTCTCTGTTTCATTGTTTGTCTCTCTCTCTGTTTCATTGTTTGTCTCTCTCTCTGTTTCATTGTCTCTCACTCTGTTTCATTGTTTGTCTCTCTCTCTGTTTCTGTGTTTGTCTCTCTCTGTTTCATTGTCTCTCTCTCTGTTTCATTGTTTGTCTCTCTCTCTGTTTCAGTGTTTGTCTCTCTCTCTGTTTCATTGTTTGTCTCTCTCTCTGTTTCATTGTTTGTCTCTCTCTCTGTTTCATTGTTTGTCTCTCTCTCTGTTTCATTGTCTCTCTGTTTCATTGTTTGTCTCTCTCTCTGTTTCAGTGTTTGTCTCTCTCTGTTTCATTGTCTCTCTCTCTGTTTCATTGTTTGTCTCTCTCTCTGTTTCATTGTCTCTCTCTCTGTTTCATTGTTTGTCTCTCTCTCTGTTTCAGTGTTTGTCTCTCTCTCTGTTTCATTGTTTGTGTCTCTCTCTCTTTTTAATTGTTTGTCTCTCTCTCTGTTTCAGTGTTTGTCTCTCTCTCTGTTTCAGTGTTTGTCTCTCTCTCTGTTTCAGTGTTTGTCTCTCTCTCTGTTTCAGTGTTTGTCTCTCTCTCTGTTTCAGTGTTTGTCTCTCTCTCTGTTTCAGTGTTTGTCTCTCTTTTTCATTGTTTGTCTCTCTCTCTGTTTCAGTGTTTGTCTCTCTCTCTGTTTCAGTGTTTGTCTCTCTCTCTGTTTCAGTGTTTGTCTCTCTCTCTGTTTCAGTGTTTGTCTCTCTCTCTGTTTCAGTGTTTGTCTCTCTTTTTCATTGTTTGTCTCTCTCTCTGTTTCAGTGTTTGTCTCTCTCTCTGTTTCAGTGTTTGTCTCTCTCTCTGTTTCAGTGTTTGTCTCTCTCTGTTTCAGTGTTTGTCTCGCTCTCTGTTTCATTGTTTGTCTCTCTCTGTTTCATTGTTTGTCTCTCTCTCTGTTTCAGTGTTTGTCTCTCTCTGTTTCAGTGTTTGTCTCTCTCTGTTTCAGTGTTTCTCTCTCTCTGTTTCAGTGTTTGTCTCTCTCTCTGTTTCATTGTTTGTCTCTCTCTGTTTCATTGTTTGTCTCTCTCTCTGTTTCAGTGTTTGTCTCTCTCTCTGTTTCAGTGTTTGTCTCTCTCTCTGTTTCATTGTTTGTCTCTCTCTCTGTTTCAGTGTTTGTCTCTCTCTCTGTTTCAGTGTTTGTCTCTCTCTCTGTTTCAGTGTTTGTCTCTCTCTCTGTTTCAGTGTTTGTCTCTCTCTCTGTTTCAGTGTTTGTCTCTCTCTCTGTTTCAGTGTTTGTCTCTCTCTCTGTTTCAGTGTTTGTCACTCTCTCTGTTTCATTGTTTGTCTCTCTCTCTGTTTCAGTGTTTGTCTCTCTCTCTGTTTCATTGTCTCTCTCTGTTTCATTGTTTGTCTCTCTCTCTGTTTCATTGTCTCTCTCTCTGTTTCATTGTTTGTCTCTCTCTGTTTCATTGTTTGTCTCTCTCTGTTTCATTGTTTGTCTCTCTCTCTGTTTCATTGTTTGTCTCTCTCTCTGTTTCATTGTCTCTCTCTCTGTTTCATTGTTTGTCTCTCTCTCTGTTTCATTGTTTGTCTCTCTCTCTGTTTCATTGTTTGTCTCTCTCTCTGTTTCATTGTTTGTCTCTCTCTCTGTTTCAGTGTTTGTCTCTCTCTCTGTTTCATTGTTTGTCTCTCTCTGTTTCAGTGTTTGTCTCTCTCTCTGTTTCATTGTTTGTCTCTCTCTCTGTTTCATTGTTTGTCTCTCTCTCTGTTTCATTGTCTCTCTCTCTGTTTCAGTGTTTGTCTCTCTCTCTGTTTCAGTGTTTGTCTCTCTCTCTGTTTCATTGTTTGTCTCTCTCTCTGTTTCAGTGTTTGTCTCTCTCTGTTTCATTGTTTGTCTCTCTCTCTGTTTCATTGTTTGTCTCTCTCTCTGTTTCAGTGTTTGTCTCTCTCTCTGTTTCATTGTTTGTCTCTCTCTCTGTTTCAGTGTTTGTCTCTCTCTCTGTTTCATTGTTTGTCTCTCTCTCTGTTTCATTGTTTGTCTCTCTCTCTGTTTCATTGTTTGTCTCTCTCTCTGTTTCATTGTCTCTCTCTCTGTTTCATTGTTTGTCTCTCTCTCTGTTTCATTGTTTGTCTCTCTCTCTGTTTCATTGTTTGTCTCTCTCTCTGTTTCATTGTTTGTCTCTCTCTCTGTTTCATTGTCTCTCTCTCTGTTTCATTGTTTGTCTCTCTCTCTGTTTCATTGTTTGTCTCTCTCTCTGTTTCATTGTTTGTCTCTCTCTCTGTTTCATTGTTTGTCTCTCTCTCTGTTTCATTGTTTGTCTCTCTCTCTGTTTCATTGTTTGTCTCTCTCTCTGTTTCAGTGTTTGTCTCTCTCTCTGTTTCATTGTTTGTCTCTCTCTCTGTTTCAGTGTTTGTCTCTCTCTCTGTTTCATTGTTTGTCTCTCTCTCTGTTTCATTGTTTGTCTCTCTCTCTGTTTCATTGTTTGTCTCTCTCTCTGTTTCATTGTTTGTCTCTCTCTCTGTTTCATTGTTTGTCTCTCTCTCTGTTTCATTGTTTGTCTCTCTCTCTGTTTCATTGTTTGTCTCTCTCTCTGTTTCATTGTCTCTCTCTCTGTTTCATTGTTTGTCTCTCTCTCTGTTTCATTGTTTGTCTCTCTCTGTTTCATTGTTTGTCTCTCTCTCTGTTTCATTGTTTGTCTCTCTCTCTGTTTCATTGTTTGTCTCTCTCTCTGTTTCATTGTTTGTCTCTCTCTGTTTCATTGTTTGTCTCTCTCTCTGTTTCAGTGTTTGTCTCTCTCTCTGTTTCATTGTTTGTCTCTCTCTCTGTTTCAGTGTTTGTCTCTCTCTCTGTTTCATTGTTTGTCTCTCTCTCTGTTTCATTGTTTGTCTCTCTCTCTGTTTCATTGTTTGTCTCTCTCTCTGTTTCATTGTTTGTCTCTCTCTGTTTCATTGTTTGTCTCTCTCTGTTTCATTGTTTGTCTCTCTCTCTGTTTCATTGTTTGTCTCTCTCTCTGTTTCATTGTTTGTCTCTCTCTCTGTTTCATTGTCTCTCTCTCTGTTTCATTGTTTGTCTCTCTCTCTGTTTCATTGTTTGTCTCTCTCTCTGTTTCATTGTTTGTCTCTCTCTGTTTCATTGTTTGTCTCTCTCTCTGTTTCATTGTTTGTCTCTCTCTCTGTTTCATTGTTTGTCTCTCTCTCTGTTTCATTGTTTGTCTCTCTCTGTTTCATTGTTTGTCTCTCTCTCTGTTTCATTGTTTGTCTCTCTCTCTGTTTCATTGTTTGTCTCTCTCTCTGTTTCATTGTTTGTCTCTCTCTCTGTTTCATTGTTTGTCTCTCTCTGTTTCATTGTTTGTCTCTCTCTCTGTTTCATTGTTTGTCTCTCTCTCTGTTTCACTGTTTGTCTCTCTCTCTGTTTCATTGTCTCTCTCTCTGTTTCATTGTTTGTCTCTCTCTCTGTTTCATTGTTTGTCTCTCTCTGTTTCATTGTTTGTCTCTCTCTCTGTTTCATTGTTTGTCTCTCTCTCTGTTTCATTGTTTGTCTCTCTCTCTGTTTCATTGTTTGTCTCTCTCTCTGTTTCATTGTCTCTCTCTCTGTTTCATTGTTTGTCTCTCTCTCTGTTTCATTGTTTGTCTCTCTCTCTGTTTCATTGTTTGTCTCTCTCTCTGTTTCATTGTTTGTCTCTCTCTCTGTTTCATTGTCTCTCTCTCTGTTTCATTGTTTGTCTCTCTCTGTTTCATTGTCTCTCTCTCTGTTTCAGTGTTTGTCTCTCTCTCTGTTTCATTGTTTGTCTCTCTCTCTGTTTCATTGTTTGTCTCTCTGTTTCATTGTCTCTCTCTCTGTTTCAGTGTTTGTCTCTCTCTCTGTTTCATTGTTTGTCTCTCTCTCTGTTTCATTGTTTGTCTCTCTCTGTTTCATTGTTTGTCTCTCTCTCTGTTTCATTGTTTGTCTCTCTCTGTTTCATTGTTTGTCTCTCTCTCTGTTTCATTGTTTGTCTCTCTCTCTGTTTCAGTGTTTGTCTCTCTCTGTTTCAGTGTTTGTCTCTCTCTGTTTCAGTGTTTGTCTCTCTCTGTTTCATTGTTTGTCTCTCTCTCTGTTTCATTGTTTGTCTCTCTCTGTTTCATTGTTTGTCTCTCTCTCTGTTTCATTGTTTGTCTCTCTCTCTGTTTCATTGTTTGTCTCTCTCTGTTTCATTGTTTGTCTCTCTCTCTGTTTCATTGTCTCTCTCTCTGTTTCATTGTTTGTCTCTCTCTGTTTCATTGTTTGTCTCTCTCTCTGTTTCATTGTCTCTCTCTCTGTTTCATTGTTTGTCTCTCTCTCTGTTTCATTGTCTCTCTCTCTGTTTCATTGTTTGTCTCTCTCTGTTTCATTGTTTGTCTCTCTCTGTTTCATTGTTTGTCTCTCTCTCTGTTTCATTGTCTCTCTCTCTGTTTCATTGTTTGTCTCTCTCTCTGTTTCATTGTTTGTCTCTCTCTCTGTTTCATTGTTTGTCTCTCTCTCTGTTTCATTGTTTGTCTCTCTCTGTTTCATTGTTTGTCTCTCTCTCTGTTTCATTGTTTGTCTCTCTCTGTTTCATTGTTTGTCTCTCTCTCTGTTTCATTGTTTGTCTCTCTCTCTGTTTCATTGTTTGTCTCTCTCTCTGTTTCATTGTTTGTCTCTCTCTGTTTCAGTGTTTGTCTCTCTCTCTGTTTCATTGTTTGTCTCTCTCTCTGTTTCATTGTCTCTCTCTCTGTTTCATTGTTTGTCTCTCTCTCTGTTTCATTGTTTGTCTCTCTCTCTGTTTCATTGTTTGTCTCTCTCTCTGTTTCATTGTTTGTCTCTCTCTCTGTTTCATTGTTTGTCTCTCTCTCTGTTTCATTGTTTGTCTCTCTCTGTTTCATTGTTTGTCTCTCTCTCTGTTTCATTGTTTGTCTCTCTCTCTGTTTCATTGTTTGTCTCTCTCTCTGTTTCATTGTTTGTCTCTCTCTCTGTTTCATTGTTTGTCTCTCTCTCTGTTTCATTGTTTGTCTCTCTCTGTTTCATTGTTTGTCTCTCTCTCTGTTTCATTGTTTGTCTCTCTCTCTGTTTCATTGTTTGTCTCTCTCTGTTTCATTGTTTGTCTCTCTCTGTTTCATTGTTTGTCTCTCTCTCTGTTTCATTGTTTTGTCTCTCTCTGTTTCATTGTTTGTCTCTCTCTGTTTCATTGTTTGTCTCTCTCTCTGTTTCATTGTTTGTCTCTCTCTGTTTCATTGTTTGTCTCTCTCTCTGTTTCATTGTTTGTCTCTCTCTCTGTTTCATTGTTTGTCTCTCTCTCGTTTCATTGTTTGTCTCTCTCTCTGTTTCATTGTTTGTCTCTCTCTCTGTTTCATTGTTTGTCTCTCTCTCTGTTTCATTGTTTGTCTCTCTCTCTGTTTCATTGTTTGTCTCTCTCTGTTTCATTGTTTGTCTCTCTCTCTGTTTCAGTGTTTGTCTCTCTCTCTGTTTCATTGTCTCTCTCTCTGTTTCATTGTTTGTCTCTCTCTCTGTTTCATTGTTTGTCTCTCTCTCTGTTTCATTGTCTCTCTCTCTGTTTCATTGTTTGTCTCTCTCTCTGTTTCATTGTTTGTCTCTCTCTCTGTTTCATTGTTTGTCTCTCTCTCTGTTTCATTGTTTGTCTCTCTCTGTTTCATTGTTTGTCTCTCTCTCTGTTTCAGTGTTTGTCTCTCTCTCTGTTTCATTGTCTCTCTCTCTGTTTCATTGTTTGTCTCTCTCTCTGTTTCATTGTCTCTCTCTCTGTTTCATTGTTTGTCTCTCTCTGTTTCATTGTTTGTCTCTCTCTGTTTCATTGTTTGTCTCTCTCTCTGTTTCATTGTTTGTCTCTCTCTCTGTTTCATTGTTTGTCTCTCTCTCTGTTTCATTGTTTGTCTCTCTCTCTGTTTCATTGTCTCTCTCTCTGTTTCATTGTTTGTCTCTCTCTCTGTTTCATTGTTTGTCTCTCTCTCTCTGTTTCATTGTTTGTCTCTCTCTCTGTTTCATTGTTTCTCTCTCTCTGTTTCATTGTTTGTCTCTCTCTCTGTTTCATTGTTTGTCTCTCTCTCTGTTTCATTGTTTGTCTCTCTCTGTTTCATTGTTTGTCTCTCTCTCTGTTTCATTGTTTGTCTCTCTCTCTGTTTCATTGTTTGTCTCTCTCTCTGTTTCATTGTTTGTCTCTCTCTCTGTTTCATTGTTTGTCTCTCTCTCTGTTTCATTGTCTCTCTCTCTGTTTCATTGTTTGTCTCTCTCTCTGTTTCAGTGTTTGTCTCTCTCTCTGTTTCATTGTTTGTCTCTCTCTCTGTTTCATTGTTTGTCTCTCTCTCTGTTTCATTGTTTGTCTCTCTCTCTGTTTCATTGTCTCTCTCTCTGTTTCATTGTTTGTCTCTCTCTCTGTTTCAGTGTTTGTCTCTCTCTCTGTTTCATTGTTTGTCTCTCTCTCTGTTTCATTGTTTGTCTCTCTCTCTGTTTCATTGTTTGTCTCTCTCTCTGTTTCATTGTTTGTCTCTCTCTCTGTTTCATTGTTTGTCTCTCTCTCTGTTTCAGTGTTTGTCTCTCTCTCTGTTTCAGTGTTTGTCTCTCTCTCTGTTTCAGTGTTTGTCTCTCTTTTTCATTGTTTGTCTCTCTCTCTGTTTCAGTGTTTGTCTCTCTCTGTTTCAGTGTTTGTCTCTCTCTCTTTTTCATTGTTTGTCTCTCTCTCTGTTTCATTGTTTGTCTCTCTCTCTGTTTCAGTGTTTGTCTCTCTCTCTGTTTCAGTGTTTGTCTCTCTCTCTGTTTCAGTGTTTGTCTCTCTCTCTGTTTCAGTGTTTGTCTCTCTCTCTTTTTCATTGTTTGTCTCTCTCTCTTTTTCATTGTTTGTCTCTCTCTCTGTTTCAGTGTTTGTCTCTCTCTCTGTTTCATTGTTTGTCTCTCTCTGTTTCATTGTTTGTCTCTCTCTCTGTTTCATTGTTTGTCTCTCTCTCTGTTTCAGTGTTTGTCTCTCTCTCTGTTTCATTGTTTGTCTCTCTCTCTGTTTCAATGTTTGTCTCTCTCTCTGTTTCAGTGTTTGTCTCTCTCTCTGTTTCATTGTTTGTCTCTCTCTCTGTTTCAGTGTTTGTCTCTCTCTCTTTTTCATTGTTTGTCTCTCTCTCTGTTTCAGTGTTTGTCTCTCTCTCTGTTTCATTGTTTGTCTCTCTCTGTTTCATTGTTTGTCTCTCCCTGTTTCATTGTTTGTCTCTCTCTCTGTTTCAGTGTTTCTCTCTCTCTCTGTTTCAGTGTTTGTCTCTCTCTGTTTCATTGTTTGTCTCTCTCTCTGTTTCAGTGTTTGTCTCTCTCTCTGTTTCATTGTTTGTCTCTCTCTGTTTCATTGTTTGTCTCTCCCTGTTTCATTGTTTGTCTCTCTCTCTGTTTCAGTGTTTCTCTCTCTCTCTGTTTCAGTGTTTGTCTCTCTCTGATTCATTGTTTGTCTCTCTCTCTGTTTCAGTGTTTGTCTCTCTCTCTGTTTCATTGTTTGTCTCTCTCTCTGTTTCAATGTTTGTCTCTCTCTCTGTTTCAGTGTTTGTCTCTCTCTCTGTTTCATTGTTTGTCTCTCTCTGTTTCATTGTTTGTCTCTCCCTGTTTCATTGTTTGTCTCTCTCTCTGTTTCAGTGTTTCTCTCTCTCTCTGTTTCAGTGTTTGTCTCTCTCTGTTTCATTGTTTGTCTCTCTCTCTGTTTCAGTGTTTGTCTCTCTCTCTGTTTCATTGTTTGTCTCTCTCTCTGTTTCAATGTTTGTCTCTCTCTCTGTTTCAGTGTTTGTCTCTCTCTCTGTTTCAGTGTTTGTCTCTCTGTTTCATTGTTTGTCTCTCTCTCTGTTTCATTGTTTGTCTCTCTCTCTGTTTCATTGTTTGTCTCTCTCTCTGTTTCAATGTTTGTCTCTCTCTCTGTTTCATTGTTTGTCTCTCTCTGTTTCATTGTTTGTCTCTCTCTCTGTTTCAGTGTTTGTCTCTCTCTGTTTCATTGTTTGTCTCTCTCTCTGTTTCATTGTTTGTCTCTCTCTCTGTTTCATTGTTTGTCTCTCTCTGTTTCATTGTTTGTCTCTCTCTCTGTTTCAATGTTTGTCTCTCTCTCTGTTTCATTGTTTGTCTCTCTCTGTTTCATTGTTTGTCTCTCTCTCTGTTTCATTGTTTGTCTCTCTCTCTGTTTCAGTGTTTGTCTCTCTCTCTGTTTCAATGTTTGTCTCTCTCTCTGTTTCATTGTTTGTCTCTCTCTGTTTCATTGTTTGTCTCTCTCTCTGTTTCAATGTTTGTCTCTCTCTCTGTTTCAATGTTTGTCTCTCTCTCTGTTTCATTGTTTGTCTCTCTCTGTTTCATTGTTTGTCTCTCTCTCTGTTTCATTGTTTGTCTCTCTCTCTGTTTCAGTGTTTGTCTCTCTGTTTCATTGTTTGTCTCTCTCTCTGTTTCAATGTTTGTCTCTCTCTCTGTTTCAATGTTTGTCTCTCTCTCTGTTTCATTGTTTGTCTCTCTCTGTTTCATTGTTTGTCTCTCTCTCTGTTTCATTGTTTGTCTCTCTCTCTGTTTCAGTGTTTGTCTCTCTGTTTCATTGTTTGTCTCTCTCTCTGTTTCATTGTTTGTCTCTCTCTCTGTTTCAATGTTTGTCTCTCTCTGTTTCATTGTTTGTCTCTCTCTCTCTTTCATTGTTTGTCTCTCTCTGTTTCATTGTTTGTCTCTCTCTCTGTTTCATTGTTTGTCTCTCTCTCTGTTTCAGTGTTTGTCTCTCTGTTTCATTGTTTGTCTCTCTCTCTGTTTCATTGTTTGTCTCTCTCTCTGTTTCAGTGTTTGTCTCTCTGTTTCATTGTTTGTCTCTCTCTCTGTTTCATTGTTTGTCTCTCTCTCTGTTTCATTGTTTGTCTCTCTCTCTGTTTCAGTGTTTGTCTCTCTGTTTCATTGTTTGTCTCTCTCTCTGTTTCATTGTTTGTCTCTCTCTCTGTTTCAATGTTTGTCTCTCTCTGTTTCATTGTTTGTCTCTCTCTCTGTTTCATTGTTTGTCTCTCTCTCTGTTTCAATGTTTGTCTCTCTCTGTTTCATTGTTTGTCTCTCTCTCTGTTTCATTGTTTGTCTCTCTCTGTTTCATTGTTTGTCTCTCTCTCTGTTTCATTGTTTGTCTCTCTCTCTGTTTCAGTGTTTGTCTCTCTGTTTCATTGTTTGTCTCTCTCTCTGTTTCATTGTTTGTTTCTCTCTCTGTTTCATTGTTTGTCTCTCTCTGTTTCATTGTTTGTCTCTCTCTCTGTTTCATTGTTTGTCTCTCTCTGTTTCATTGTTTGTCTCTCTCTGTTTCATTGTTTGTCTCTCTCTCTGTTTCAGTGTTTGTCTCTCTCTCTGTTTCATTGTTTGTCTCTCTCTCTGTTTCAGTGTTTGTCTCTCTCTGTTTCATTGTTTGTCTCTCTCTCTGTTTCATTGTTTGTCTCTCTCTCTGTTTCAGTGTTTGTCTCTCTCCCTGTTTCAGTGTTTGTCTCTCTCTCTGTTTCAATGTTTGTCTCTCTCTCTGTTTCATTGTTTGTCTCTCTCTCTTTTTCATTGTTTGTCTCTCTCTCTGTTTCATTGTTTGTCTCTCTCTGTTTCATTGTTTGTCTCTCTCTCTGTTTCATTGTTTGTCTCTCTCTCTGTTTCAGTGTTTGTCTCTCTCTCTGTTTCAATGTTTGTCTCTCTCTCTGTTTCATTGTTTGTCTCTCTCTCTTTTTCATTGTTTGTCTCTCTCTGTTTCATTGTTTGTCTCTCTCTCTCTGTTTCATTGTTTGTCTCTCTCTCTGTTTCAGTGTTTGTCTCTCTCTGTTTCATTGTTTGTCTCTCTCTCTGTTTCATTGTTTGTCTCTCTCTCTGTTTCAGTGTTTGTCTCTCTGTTTCATTGTTTGTCTCTCTCTCTGTTTCAGTGTTTGTCTCTCTCTCTGTTTCATTGTTTGTCTCTCTCTCTGTTTCATTGTTTGTCTCTCTCTGTTTCATTGTTTGTCTCTCTCTCTCTGTTTCATTGTTTGTCTCTCTCTCTGTTTCATTGTTTGTCTCTCTCTCTGTTTCATTGTTTGTCTCTCTGTTTCATTGTTTGTCTCTCTCTGTTTCAGTGTTTGTCTCTCTCTCTGTTTCATTGTTTGTCTCTCTCTCTGTTTCAATGTTTGTCTCTCTCTCTGTTTCAGTGTTTGTCTCTCTCTCTGTTTCATTGTTTGTCTCTCTCTCTGTTTCAGTGTTTGTCTCTCTCTCTTTTTCATTGTTTGTCTCTCTCTCTGTTTCAGTGTTTGTCTCTCTCTCTGTTTCAGTGTTTGTCTCTCTCTCTGTTTCAGTGTTTGTCTCTCTCTCTGTTTCAGTGTTTGTCTCTCTCTGTTTCATTGTTTGTCTCTCTCTGTTTCATTGTTTGTCTCTCTCTCTGTTTCAGTGTTTCTCTCTCTCTCTGTTTCAGTGTTTGTCTCTCTCTGTTTCATTGTTTGTCTCTCTCTCTGTTTCATTGTTTGTCTCTCTCTCTGTTTCAGTGTTTGTCTCTCTCTCTGTTTCATTGTTTGTCTCTCTCTCTGTTTCATTGTTTGTCTCTCTCTCTGTTTCAGTATTTGTCTCTCTCTCTGTTTCATTGTTTGTCTCTCTCTCTGTTTCATTGTTTGTCTCTCTCTCTGTTTCAGTATTTCTCTCTCTCTCTGTTTCATTGTTTGTCTCTCTCTGTTTCATTGTTTGTCTCTCTGTTTCATTGTTTGTCTCTCTCTCTGTTTCAGTGTTTGTCTCTCTCTCTGTTTCATTGTTTGTCTCTCTCTCTGTTTCAATGTTTGTCTCTCTCTCTGTTTCAGTGTTTGTCTCTCTCTCTGTTTCAGTGTTTGTCTCTCTCTCTGTTTCAGTGTTTGTCTCTCTCTCTGTTTCAGTGTTTGTCTCTCTCTGTTTCATTGCTTGTCTCTCTCTGTTTCATTGTTTGTCTCTCTCTCTGTTTCAGTGTTTCTCTCTCTCTCTGTTTCAGTGTTTGTCTCTCTCTGTTTCATTGTTTGTCTCTCTCTCTGTTTCATTGTTTGTCTCTCTCTCTGTTTCAGTGTTTGTCTCTCTCTCTGTTTCATTGTTTGTCTCTCTCTCTGTTTCATTGTTTGTCTCTCTCTCTGTTTCAGTATTTGTCTCTCTCTCTGTTTCAGTGTTTGTCTCTCTGTTTCATTGTTTGTCTCTCTCTCTGTTTCATTGTTTGTCTCTCTCTCTGTTTCAATGTTTGTCTCTCTCTCTGTTTCATTGTTTGTCTCTCTCTGTTTCATTGTTTGTCTCTCTCTCTGTTTCAGTGTTTGTCTCTCTCTGTTTCATTGTTTTCTCTCTCTCTGTTTCATTGTTTGTCTCTCTCTGTTTCAGTGTTTGTCTCTCTCTCTGTTTCATTGTTTGTCTCTCTCTCTGTTTCAATGTTTGTCTCTCTCTCTGTTTCATTGTTTGTCTCTCTCTCTGTTTCAATGTTTGTCTCTCTCTCTGTTTCAGTGTTTGTCTCTCTCTCTGTTTCATTGTTTGTCTCTCTCTCTGTTTCAATGTTTGTCTCTCTCTCTGTTTCATTGTTTGTCTCTCTCTGTTTCATTGTTTGTCTCTCTCTCTTTCATTGTTTGTCTCTCTCTCTGTTTCAGTGTTTGTCTCTCTGTTTCATTGTTTGTCTCTCTCTCTGTTTCATTGTTTGTCTCTCTCTCTGTTTCAATGTTTGTCTCTCTCTGTTTCATTGTTTGTCTCTCTCTCTGTTTCATTGTTTGTCTCTCTCTCTGTTTCATTGTTTGTCTCTCTCTGTTTCATTGTTTGTCTCTCTCTCTGTTTCATTGTTTGTCTCTCTCTCTGTTTCAGTGTTTGTCTCTCTCTCTGTTTCAATGTTTGTCTCTCTCTCTGTTTCATTGTTTGTCTCTCTCTCTTTTTCATTGTTTGTCACTCTCTCTGTTTCATTGTTTGTCTCTCTCTCTGTTTCAGTGTTTGTCTCTCTGTTTCAATGTTTGTCTCTCTCTCTGTTTCAGTGTTTGTCTCTCTCTCTGTTTCATTGTTTGTCTCTCTCTCTGTTTCATTGTTTGTCTCTCTCTGTTTCATTGTTTGTCTCTCTCTCTCTGTTTCATTGTTTGTCTCTCTCTCTGTTTCATTGTTTGTCTCTCTCTGTTTCATTGTTTGTCTCTCTGTTTCATTGTTTGTCTCTCTCTGTTTCAGTGTTTGTCTCTCTCTCTGTTTCATTGTTTGTCTCTCTCTCTGTTTCAATGTTTGTCTCTCTCTCTGTTTCAGTGTTTGTCTCTCTCTCTGTTTCATTGTTTGTCTCTCTCTCTCTGTTTCAGTGTTTGTCTCTCTCTCTTTTTCATTGTTTGTCTCTCTCTCTGTTTCAGTGTTTGTCTCTCTCTCTGTTTCAGTGTTTGTCTCTCTCTCTGTTTCAGTGTTTGTCTCTCTCTCTGTTTCAGTGTTTGTCTCTCTCTGTTTCATTGTTTGTCTCTCTCTGTTTCATTGTTTGTCTCTCTCTCTGTTTCAGTGTTTCTCTCTCTCTCTGTTTCAGTGTTTGTCTCTCTCTGTTTCATTGTTTGTCTCTCTCTCTGTTTCATTGTTTGTCTCTCTCTCTGTTTCAGTGTTTGTCTCTCTCTCTGTTTCATTGTTTGTCTCTCTCTCTGTTTCATTGTTTGTCTCTCTCTCTGTTTCAGTATTTGTCTCTCTCTCTGTTTCATTGTTTGTCTCTCTCTCTGTTTCATTGTTTGTCTCTCTCTCTGTTTCAGTATTTCTCTCTCTCTCTGTTTCATTGTTTGTCTCTCTCTGTTTCATTGTTTGTCTCTCTCTGTTTCATTGTTTGTCTCTCTCTGTTTCAGTGTTTGTCTCTCTCTCTGTTTCATTGTTTGTCTCTCTCTCTGTTTCAATGTTTGTCTCTCTCTCTGTTTCAGTGTTTGTCTCTCTCTCTGTTTCAGTGTTTGTCTCTCTCTCTGTTTCAGTGTTTGTCTCTCTCTCTGTTTCAGTGTTTGTCTCTCTCTGTTTCATTGTTTGTCTCTCTCTGTTTCATTGTTTGTCTCTCTCTCTGTTTCAGTGTTTCTCTCTCTCTCTGTTTCAGTGTTTGTCTCTCTCTGTTTCATTGTTTGTCTCTCTCTCTGTTTCATTGTTTGTCTCTCTCTCTGTTTCAGTGTTTGTCTCTCTCTCTGTTTCATTGTTTGTCTCTCTCTCTGTTTCATTGTTTGTCTCTCTCTCTGTTTCAGTATTTGTCTCTCTCTCTGTTTCAGTGTTTGTCTCTCTGTTTCATTGTTTGTCTCTCTCTCTGTTTCATTGTTTGTCTCTCTCTCTGTTTCAATGTTTGTCTCTCTCTCTGTTTCATTGTTTGTCTCTCTCTGTTTCATTGTTTGTCTCTCTCTCTGTTTCAGTGTTTGTCTCTCTCTGTTTCATTGTTTGTCTCTCTCTCTGTTTCATTGTTTGTCTCTCTCTGTTTCAGTGTTTGTCTCTCTCTCTGTTTCATTGTTTGTCTCTCTCTCTGTTTCAATGTTTGTCTCTCTCTCTGTTTCATTGTTTGTCTCTCTCTGTTTCATTGTTTGTCTCTCTCTCTTTCATTGTTTGTCTCTCTCTCTGTTTCAGTGTTTGTCTCTCTGTTTCATTGTTTGTCTCTCTCTCTGTTTCATTGTTTGTCTCTCTCTCTGTTTCAATGTTTGTCTCTCTCTGTTTCATTGTTTGTCTCTCTCTCTGTTTCATTGTTTGTCTCTCTCTGTTTCATTGTTTGTCTCTCTCTCTGTTTCATTGTTTGTCTCTCTCTCTGTTTCAGTGTTTGTCTCTCTGTTTCATTGTTTGTCTCTCTCTCTGTTTCATTGTTTGTCTCTCTCTCTGTTTCAGTGTTTGTCTCTCTGTTTCATTGTTTGTCTCTCTCTCTGTTTCATTGTTTGTCTCTCTCTCTGTTTCATTGTTTGTCTCTCTCTCTGTTTCAGTGTTTGTCTCTCTGTTTCATTGTTTGTCTCTCTCTCTGTTTCATTGTTTGTCTCTCTCTCTGTTTCAATGTTTGTCTCTCTCTGTTTCATTGTTTGTCTCTCTCTCTGTTTCATTGTTTGTCTCTCTCTCTGTTTCAATGTTTGTCTCTCTCTGTTTCATTGTTTGTCTCTCTCTCTGTTTCAGTGTTTGTCTCTCTCTCTTTTTCATTGTTTGTCTCTCTCTCTGTTTCAGTGTTTGTCTCTCTCTGTTTCATTGTTTGTCTCTCTCTCTGTTTCAGTGTTTGTCTCTCTCTCTGTTTCAGTGTTTGTCTCTCTCTCTTTTTCATTGTTTGTCTCTCTCTCTTTTTCATTGTTTGTCTCTCTCTCTGTTTCAGTGTTTGTCTCTCTCTGTTTCATTGTTTGTCTCTCTCTCTGTTTCAGTGTTTGTCTCTCTTTTTCATTGTTTGTCTCTCTCTCTGTTTCATTGTTTGTCTCTCTCTCTGTTTCAGTGTTTGTCTCTCTCTCTTTTTCATTGTTTGTCTCTCTCTCTGTTTCAGTGTTTGTCTCTCTCTCTTTTTCATTGTTTGACTCTCTCTCTGTTTCAGTGTTTGTCTCTCTTTTTCATTGTTTGTCTCTCTCTCTGTTTCATTGTTTGTCTCTCTCTCTGTTTCAGTGTTTGTCTCTCTCTCTTTTTCATTGTTTGTCTCTCTCTCTGTTTCAGTGTTTGTCTCTCTCTCTTTTTCATTGTTTGACTCTCTCTCTGTTTCAGTGTTTGTCTCTCTCTGTTTCATTGTTTGTCTCTCTCTCTGTTTCAGTGTTTGTCTCTCTCTCTGTTTCAGTGTTTGTCTCTCTCTCTTTTTCATTGTTTGTCTCTCTCTCTGTTTCATTGTTTGTCTCTCTCTCTGTTTCATTGTTTGTCTCTCTCTCTTTTTCATTGTTTGTCTCTCTCTCTGTTTCATTGTTTGTCTCTCTCTCTTTTTCATTGTTTGTCTCTCTCTCTGTTTCATTGTTTGTCTCTCTCTCTTTTTCATTGTTTGTCTCTCTCTCTGTTTCATTGTTTGTCTCTCTCTCTGTTTCATTGTTTGTCTCTCTCTCTTTTTCATTGTTTGTCTCTCTCTCTGTTTCATTGTTTGTCTCTCTCTCTGTTTCAGTGTTTGTCTCTCTCTCTGTTTCAGTGTTTGTCTCTCTCTCTGTTTCAGTGTTTGTCTCTCTCTCTGTTTCATTGTTTGTCTCTCTCTCTGTTTCAGTGTTTGTCTCTCTCTCTGTTTCAGTGTTTGTCTCTCTCTCTGTTTCATTGTTTGTCTCTCTCTCTTTTTCATTGTTTGTCTCTCTCTCTGTTTCAGTGTTTGTCTCTCTCTCTTTTTCATTGTTTGTCTCTCTCTCTGTTTCAGTGTTTGTCTCTCTCTCTTTTTCATTGTTTGTCTCTCTCTCTGTTTCATTGTTTGTCTCTCTCTCTTTTTCATTGTTTGTCTCTCTCTCTGTTTCAGTGTTTGTCTCTCTCTCTTTTTCATTGTTTGTCTCTCTCTCTGTTTCAGTGTTTGTCTCTCTCTTTTTCATTGTTTGTCTCTCTCTCTGTTTCAGTGTTTGTCTCTCTCTCTTTTTCATTGTTTGTCTCTCTCTCTGTTTCAGTGTTTGTCTCTCTCTGTTTCATTGTTTGTCTCTCTCTCTGTTTCAGTGTTTGTCTCTCTCTCTGTTTCAGTGTTTGTCTCTCTCTCTTTTTCATTGTTTGTCTCTCTCTCTGTTTCATTGTTTGTCTCTCTCTCTGTTTCATTGTTTGTCTCTCTCTCTGTTTCAGTGTTTGTCTCTCTCTCTTTTTCAGTGTTTGTCTCTCTCTCTGTTTCAGTGTTTGTCTCTCTCTCTTTTTCATTGTTTGTCTCTCTCTCTGTTTCAGTGTTTGTCTCTCTCTCTTTTTCATTGTTTGACTCTCTCTCTGTTTCATTGTTTGTCTCTCTCTGTTTCATTGTTTGTCTCTCTCTCTGTTTCAATGTTTGTCTCTCTCTCTGTTTCATTGTTTGTCTCTCTCTCTGTTTCAGTGTTTGTCTCTCTCTGTTTCATTGTTTGTCTCTCTCTCTGTTTCAATGTTTGTCTCTCTCTCTGTTTCATTGTTTGTCTCTCTCTCTGTTTCAGTGTTTGTCTCTCTCTCTGTTTCATTGTTTGTCTCTCTCTCTGTTTCATTGTTTGTCTCTCTCTGTTTCATTGTTTGTCTCTCTCTCTGTTTCATTGTTTGTCTCTCTCTCTGTTTCATTGTTTGTCTCTCTCTCTGTTTCATTGTTTGTCTCTCTCTCTGTTTCAGTGTTTGTCTCTCTCTGTTTCATTGTTTGTCTCTCTCTGTTTCATTGTTTGTCTCTCTCTCTGTTTCAGTGTTTGTCTCTCTCTCTGTTTCATTGTTTGTCTCTCTCTCTGTTTCAATGTTTGTCTCTCTCTCTGTTTCATTGTTTGTCTCTCTCTCTGTTTCAGTGTTTGTCTCTCTCTCTGTTTCATTGTTTGTCTCTCTCTCTGTTTCATTGTTTGTCTCTCTCTCTGTTTCAGTGTTTGTCTCTCTCTCTTTTTCAGTGTTTGTCTCTCTCTCTGTTTCAGTGTTTGTCTCTCTCTGTTTCATTGTTTGTCTCTCTCTGTTTCATTGTTTGTCTCTCTCTCTGTTTCAGTGTTTGTCTCTCTCTGTTTCAGTGTTTGTCTCTCTCTGTTTCATTGTTTGTCTCTCTCTCTGTTTCAGTGTTTGTCTCTCTCTGTTTCATTGTTTGTCTCTCTCTGTTTCATTGTTTGTCTCTCTCTGTTTCATTGTTTGTCTCTCTCTCTTTTTCAGTGTTTGTCTCTCTCTGTTTCATTGTTTGTCTCTCTCTGTTTCAGTGTTTGTCTCTCTCTCTGTTTCAGTGTTTGTCTCTCTCTCTGTTTCATTGTTTGTCTCTCTCTCTGTTTCAGTGTTTGTCTCTCTCTGTTTCATTGTTTGTCTCTCTCTGTTTCATTGTTTGTCTCTCTCTGTTTCATTGTTTGTCTCTCTCTCTGTTTCAGTGTTTGTCTCTCTCTGTTTCATTGTTTGTCTCTCTCTGTTTCAGTGTTTGTCTCTCTCTCTGTTTCATTGTTTGTCTCTCTCTCTGTTTCAGTGTTTGTCTCTCTCTCTGTTTCATTGTTTGTCTCTCTCTGTTTCATTGTTTGTCTCTCTCTGTTTCATTGTTTGTCTCTCTCTGTTTCATTGTTTGTCTCTCTCTCTTTCAGTGTTTGTCTCTCTCTGTTTCATTGTTTGTCTCTCTCTCTTTCATTGTTTGTCTCTCTCTGTTTCATTGTTTGTCTCTCTCTCTGTTTCATTGTTTGTCTCTCTCTCTTTCAGTGTTTGTCTCTCTCTGTTTCATTGTTTGTCTCTCTCTCTTTCAGTGTTTGTCTCTCTCTGTTTCATTGTTTGTCTCTCTCTCTGTTTCAGTGTTTGTCTCTCTCTGTTTCATTGTTTGTCTCTCTCTGTTTCAGTGTTTGTCTCTCTCTCTGTTTCATTGTTTGTCTCTCTCTCTGTTTCAGTGTTTGTCTCTCTCTGTTTCATTGTTTGTCTCTCTCTCTTTCAGTGTTTGTCTCTCTCTGTTTCATTGTTTGTCTCTCTCTCTGTTTCATTGTTTGTCTCTCTCTCTGTTTCATTGTTTGTCTCTCTCTCTGTTTCATTGTTTGTCTCTCTCTCTGTTTCAGTGTTTGTCTCTCTCTCTGTTTCAGTGTTTGTCTCTCTCTCTGTTTCATTGTTTGTCTCTCTCTGTTTCATTGTTTGTCTCTCTCCCTGTTTCAGTGTTTGTCTCTCTCTCTGTTTCATTGTTTGTCTCTCTCTCTGTTTCATTGTTTGT
Source organism: Squalus acanthias (assembly GCA_030390025.1). NCBI lineage: Eukaryota > Metazoa > Chordata > Chondrichthyes > Squaliformes > Squalidae > Squalus > Squalus acanthias. The sequence goes on from CM059450.1 coordinate 2,816,205, forward strand.
CTCTCTCTCTGTTTCAGTGTTTGTCTCTCTCTCTGTTTCATTGTTTGTCTCTCTCTCTGTTTCAGTGTTTGTCTCTCTCTCTGTTTCATTGTTTGTTTCTCTCTCTGTTTCATTGTCTCTCTCTCTGTTTCATTGTTTGTCTCTCTCTCTGTTTCATTGTTTGTCTCTCTCTCTGTTTCATTGTTTGTCTCTCTCTGTTTCATTGTTTGTCTCTCTCTCTGTTTCATTGTTTGTCTCTCTCTCTGTTTCATTGTTTGTCTCTCTCTCTGTTTCATTGTTTGTCTCTCTCTGTTTCATTGTTTGTCTCTCTCTCTGTTTCATTGTTTGTCTCTCTCTCTGTTTCATTGTTTGTCTCTCTCTGTTTCAGTGTTTGTCTCTCTCTCTGTTTCAGTGTTTGTCTCTCTCTCTGTTTCATTGTTTGTCTCTCTCTCTGTTTCAGTGTTTGTCTCTCTCTCTCTGTTTCATTGTTTGTCTCTCTCTCTGTTTCAGTGTTTGTCTCTCTCTCTGTTTCAGTGTTTGTCTCTCTCTCTGTTTCAGTGTTTGTCTCTCTCTGTTTCATTGTTTGTCTCTCTCTGTTTCATTGTCTCTCTCTCTGTTTCATTGTTTGTCTCTCTCTCTGTTTCAGTGTTTGTCTCTCTCTCTGTTTCAGCGTTTGTCTCTCTCTCTGTTTCATTGTTTGTCTCTCTCTCTGTTTCAGTGTTTGTCTCTCTCTCTGTTTCAGCGTTTGTCTCTCTCTCTGTTTCAGCGTTTGTCTCTCTCTCTGTTTCAGTGTTTGTCTCTCTCTCTGTTTCAGTGTTTGTCTCTCTCTCTGTTTCATTGTTTGTCTCTCTCTCTGTTTCATTGTTTGTCTCTCTCTCTGTTTCATTGTTTGTCTCTCTCTCTGTTTCATTGTTTGTCTCTCTCTCTGTTTCATTGTTTGTCTCTCTCTCTGTTTCATTGTTTGTCTCTCTCTGTTTCAGTGTTTGTCTCTCTCTCTGTTTCATTGTTTGTCTCTCTCTCTGTTTCAGTGTTTGTCTCTCTCTGTTTCATTGTTTGTCTCTCTCTGTTTCATTGTTTGTCTCTCTCTCTGTTTCAGTGTTTGTCTCTCTCTCTGTTTCATTGTTTGTCTCTCTCTCTGTTTCAGTGTTTGTCTCTCTCTCTGTTTCATTGTTTGTCTCTCTCTCTGTTTCAGTGTTTGTCTCTCTGTTTCATTGTTTGTCTCTCTCTCTGTTTCATTGTTTGTCTCTCTCTCTGTTTCATTGTTTGTCTCTCTCTGTTTCATTGTTTGTCTCTCTCTGTTTCATTGTTTGTCTCTCTCTCTGTTTCATTGTTTGTCTCTCTCTCTGTTTCATTGTTTGTCTCTCTCTCTGTTTCATTGTTTGTCTCTCTCTGTTTCAGTGTTTGTCTCTCTCTCTGTTTCATTGTTTGTCTCTCTCTCTGTTTCATTGTTTGTCTCTCTCTCTGTTTCATTGTTTGTCTCTCTCTCTGTTTCAGTGTTTGTCTCTCTCTCTGTTTCATTGTTTGTCTCTCTCTCTGTTTCAGTGTTTGTCTCTCTCTGTTTCATTGTTTGTCTCTCTCTCTGTTTCAGTGTTTGTCTCTCTCTGTTTCAGTGTTTGTCTCTCTGTTTCATTGTTTGTCTCTCTCTCTGTTTCAGTGTTTGTCTCTCTCTCTGTTTCAGTGTTTGTCTCTCTCTCTGTTTCATTGTTTGTCTCTCTCTCTGTTTCATTGTTTGTCTCTCTCTCTGTTTCATTGTTTGTCTCTCTCTCTGTTTCATTGTTTGTCTCTCTCTCTGTTTCATTGTTTGTCTCTCTCTCTGTTTCATTGTTTGTCTCTCTCTCTGTTTCATTGTCTCTCTCTCTGTTTCAGTGTTTGTCACTCTCTCTGTTTCAGTGTTTGTCTCTCTCTCTGTTTCATTGTTTGTCTCTCTCTCTGTTTCATTGTCTCTCTCTCTGTTTCAGTGTTTGTCACTCTCTCTGTTTCAGTGTTTGTCTCTCTCTTTTTCATTGTTTGTCTCTCTCTCTGTTTCATTGTTTGTCACTCTCTCTGTTTCATTGTTTGTCTCTCTCTCTGTTTCATTGTTTGTCTCTCTCTCTGTTTCATTGTTTGTCTCTCTCTCTGTTTCATTGTTTGTCTCTCTCTCTGTTTCATTGTTTGTCTCTCTCTCTGTTTCATTGTTTGTCTCTCTCTCTGTTTCATTGTTTGTCTCTCTCTCTGTTTCATTGTTTGTCTCTCTCTCTGTTTCATTGTTTGTCTCTCTCTGTTCATTGTTTGTCTCTCTCTCTGTTTCATTGTTTGTCTCTCTCTCTGTTTCATTGTTTGTCTCTCTCTCTGTTTCATTGTTTGTCTCTCTCTCTGTTTCATTGTTTGTCTCTCTCTGTTTCATTGTTTGTCTCTCTCTCTGTTTCATTGTTTGTCTCTCTCTCTGTTTCATTGTTTGTCTCTCTCTCTGTTTCATTGTTTGTCTCTCTCTCTGTTTCATTGTTTGTCTCTCTCTCTGTTTCATTGTTTGTCTCTCTCTCTGTTTCAGTGTTTGTCTCTCTCTCTGTTTCATTGTTTGTCTCTCTCTGTTTCATTGTTTGTCTCTCTCTGTTTCAGTGTTTGTCTCTCTCTCTGTTGCAGTGTTTGTCTCTCTCTCTGTTTCATTGTTTGTCTCTCTCCCTGTTTCATTGTCTCTCTCTCTGTTTCAGTGTTTGTCTCTCTCTCTGTTTCATTGTTTGTCTCTCTCCCTGTTTCATTGTCTCTCTCTCTGTTTGATTGTTTGTCTCTCTCTCTGTTTCATTGTTTGTCTCTCTCTCTGTTTCAGTGTTTGTCTCTCTCTCTGTTTCATTGTTTGTCTCTCTCCCTGTTTCATTGTCTCTCTCTCTGTTTCATTGTTTGTCTCTCTCTCTGTTTCAGTGTTTGTCTCTCTCTCTGTTTCATTGTTTGTCTCTCTCTGTTTCATTGTTTGTCTCTCTCTGTTTCAGTGTTTGTCTCTCTCTCTGTTTCAGTGTTTGTCTCTCTCCCTGTTTCATTGTTTGTCTCTCTCTGTTTCATTGTTTGTCTCTCTCTGTTTCAGTGTTTGTCTCTCTCTCTGTTTCATTGTTTGTCTCTCTCTGTTTCAGTGTTTGTCTCTCTCTCTGTTTCAGTGTTTGTCTCTCTCTCTGTTTCATTGTTTGTCTCTCTCTCTGTTTCATTGTTTGTCTCTCTCTCTGTTTCATTGTTTGTCTCTCTCTCTGTTTCAGTGTTTGTCTCTCTCTCTGTTTCATTGTTTGTCTCTCTCTCTGTTTCAGTGTTTGTCTCTCTCTCTGTTTCATTGTTTGTCTCTCTCCCTGTTTCATTGTCTCTCTCTCTGTTTCAGTGTTTGTCTCTCTCTCTGTTTCATTGTTTGTCTCTCTCCCTGTTTCATTGTTTGTCTCTCTCTCTGTTTCAGTGTTTGTCTCTCTCTGTTTCATTGTTTGTCTCTCTCTGTTTCAGTGTTTGTCTCTCTCTCTGTTTCATTGTCTCTCTCTCTGTTTCAGTGTTTGTCTCTCTCTCTGTTTCATTGTCTCTCTCTCTGTTTCATTGTCTCTCTCTCTGTTTCATTGTTTGTCTCTCTCTGTTTCAGTGTTTGTCTCTCTCTCTGTTTCATTGTCTCTCTCTCTGTTTCAGTGTTTGTCTCTCTCTCTGTTTCATTGTTTGTCTCTCTCTCTGTTTCATTGTCTCTCTCTCTGTTTCATTGTTTGTCTCTCTCTCTGTTTCATTGTTTGTCTCTCTCTCTGTTTCAGTGTTTGTCTCTCTCTCTGTTTCATTGTTTGTCTCTCTCTCTGTTTCATTGTCTCTCTCTCTGTTTCAGTGTTTGTCTCTCTCTCTGTTTCATTGTTTGTCTCTCTCTCTGTTTCATTGTTTGTCTCTCTCTCTGTTTCATTGTTTGTCTCTCTCTCTGTTTCATTGTCTCTCTCTCTGTTTCAGTGTTTGTCTCTCTCTCTGTTTCAGTGTTTGTCTCTCTCTCTGTTTCATTGTTTGTCTCTCTCTCTGTTTCATTGTTTGTCTCTCTCTCTGTTTCATTGTCTCTCTCTCTGTTTCAGTGTTTGTCTCTCTCTCTGTTTCATTGTTTGTCTCTCTCTCTGTTTCATTGTTTGTCTCTCTCTCTGTTTCAGTGTTTGTCTCTCTCTCTGTTTCATTGTTTGTCGCTCTCTCTGTTTCAGTGTTTGTCTCTCTCTCTGTTTCATTGTTTGTCTCTCTCTCTGTTTCATTGTCTCTCTCTGTTTCATTGTCTCTCTCTCTGTTTCATTGTTTGTCTCTCTCTCTGTTTCAGTGTTTGTCTCTCTCTCTGTTTCAGTGTTTGTCTCTCTCTCTGTTTCAGTGTTTGTCTCTCTCTCTGTTTCAGTGTTTGTCTCTCTCTCTGTTTCATTGTTTGTGGCTCTCTCTGTTTCAGTGTTTGTCTCGCTCTCTGTTTCAGTGTTTGTCTCTCTCTCTGTTTCATTGTCTCTCTCTGTTTCATTGTCTCTCTCTCTGTTTCATTGTTTGTCTCTCTCTCTGTTTCAGTGTTTGTCTCTCTCTCTGTTTCATTGTTTGTCTCTCTCTCTGTTTCATTGTCTCTCTCTCTGTTTCAGTGTTTGTCTCTCTCTCTGTTTCATTGTTTGTCTCTCTCTCTGTTTCATTGTTTGTCTCTCTCTCTGTTTCATTGTTTGTCTCTCTCTCTGTTTCATTGTTTGTCTCTCTCTCTGTTTCATTGTTTGTCTCTCTCTCTGTTTCATTGTTTGTCTCTCTCTCTGTTTCATTGTTTGTCTCTCTCTGTTTCATTGTCTCTCTCTCTGTTTCAGTGTTTGTCTCTCTCTCTGTTTCATTGTTTGTCTCTCTCTCTGTTTCATTGTTTGTCTCTCTCTGTTTCATTGTTTGTCTCTCTCTGTTTCATTGTCTCTCTCTCTGTTTCAGTGTTTGTCTCTCTCTCTGTTTCATTGTTTGTCTCTCTCTCTGTTTCATTGTTTGTCTCTCTCTCTGTTTCAGTGTTTGTCTCTCTCTGTTTCATTGTTTGTCTCTCTCTGTTTCATTGTTTGTCTCTCTCTGTTTCATTGTCTCTCTCTCTGTTACAGTGTTTGTCTCTCTCTCTGTTTCATTGTTTGTCTCTCTCTCTGTTTCATTGTTTGTCTCTCTCTCTGTTTCAGTGTTTGTCTCTCTCTCTGTTTCATTGTTTGTCTCTCTCTCTGTTTCATTGTTTGTCTCTCTCTCTGTTTCATTGTTTGTCTCTCTCTCTGTTTCAGTGTTTGTCTCTCTCTCTGTTTCAGTGTTTGTCTCTCTCTCTGTTTCAGTGTTTGTCTCTCTCTCTGTTTCATTGTTTGTCTCTCTCTCTGTTTCAGTGTTTGTCTCTCTCTCTGTTTCAGTGTTTGTCTCTCTCTCTGTTTCAGTGTTTGTCTCTCTCTCTGTTTCAGTGTTTGTCTCTCTCTCTGTTTCAGTGTTTGTCTCTCTCTCTGTTTCAGTGTTTGTCTCTCTCTCTGTTTCAGTGTTTGTCTCTCTCTCTCTGTTTCATTGTTTGTCTCTCTCTCTGTTTCAGTGTTTGTCTCTCTCTGTTTCATTGTTTGTCTCTCTCTGTTTCATTGTTTGTCTCTCTCTGTTTCATTGTCTCTCTCTCTGTTTCAGTGTTTGTCTCTCTCGCTGTTTCATTGTTTGTCTCTCTCTCTGTTTCATTGTTTGTCTCTCTCTCTGTTTCAGTGTTTGTCTCTCTCTCTGTTTCAGTGTTTGTCTCTCTCTCTGTTTCAGTGTTTGTCTCTCTCTCTGTTTCATTGTTTGTCTCTCTCTCTGTTTCAGTGTTTGTCTCTCTCTCTGTTTCAGTGTTTGTCTCTCTCTCTGTTTCAGTGTTTGTCTCTCTCTCTGTTTCAGTGTTTGTCTCTCTCTCTGTTTCATTGTTTGTCTCTCTCTCTGTTTCATTGTTTGTCTCTCTCTCTGTTTCATTGTTTGTCTCTCTCTGTTTCAGTGTTTGTCTCTCTCTCTGTTTCATTGTTTGTCTCTCTCTCTGTTTCATTGTTTGTCTCTCTCTCTGTTTCATTGTCTCTCTCTCTGTTTCATTGTTTGTCTCTCTCTCTGTTTCATTGTTTGTCTCTCTCTCTGTTTCATTGTTTGTCTCTCTCTCTGTTTCAGTGTTTGTCTCTCTCTCTGTTTCATTGTTTGTCTCTCTCTCTGTTTCATTGTCTCTCTCTCTGTTTCATTGTTTGTCTCTCTCTCTGTTTCATTGTTTGTCTCTCTCTCTGTTTCATTGTTTGTCTCTCTCTCTGTTTCAGTGTTTGTCTCTCTCTCTGTTTCAGTGTTTGTCTCTCTCTCTGTTTCAGTGTTTGTCTCTCTCTCTGTTTCAGTGTTTGTCTCTCTCTCTGTTTCATTGTTTGTCTCTCTCTCTGTTTCATTGTTTGTCTCTCTCTCTGTTTCATTGTTTGTCTCTCTCTCTGTTTCATTGTTTGTCTCTCTCTGTTTCATTGTTTGTCTCTCTCTCTGTTTCATTGTTTGTCTCTCTCTCTGTTTCATTGTTTGTCTCTCTCTCTGTTTCATTGTTTGTCTCTCTCTCTGTTTCATTGTTTGTCTCTCTCTCTGTTTCAGTGTTTGTCTCTCTCTCTGTTTCATTGTTTGTCTCTCTCTCTGTTTCATTGTTTCTCTCTCTCTCTGTTTCATTGTTTGTCTCTCTCTCTGTTTCAGTGTTTGTCTCTCTCTCTGTTTCATTGTCTCTCTCTCTGTTTCATTGTTTGTCTCTCTCTGTTTCATTGTTTGTCTCTCTCTCTGTTTCATTGTCTCTCTCTCTGTTTCATTGTTTGTCTCTCTCTGTTTCATTGTTTGTCTCTCTCTCTGTTTCATTGTTTGTCTCTCTCTCTGTTTCATTGTCTCTCTCTCTGTTTCATTGTTTGTCTCTCTCTGTTTCATTGTTTGTCTCTCTCTCTGTTTCATTGTTTGTCTCTCTCTCTGTTTCATTGTTTGTCTCTCTCTCTGTTTCATTGTCTCTCTCTCTGTTTCATTGTTTGTCTCTCTCTGTTTCATTGTTTGTCTCTCTCTCTCTGTTTCATTGTTTCTCTCTCTCTCTGTTTCATTGTTTGTCTCTCTCTGTTTCATTGTTTGTCTCTCTCTCTGTTTCATTGTTTGTCTCTCTCTCTGTTTCATTGTTTGTCTCTCTCTCTGTTTCATTGTTTGTCTCTCTCTCTGTTTCATTGTTTGTCTCTCTCTCTGTTTCATTGTTTGTCTCTCTCTCTGTTTCATTGTTTGTCTCTCTCTCTGTTTCATTGTTTGTCTCTCTCTCTGTTTCATTGTTTGTCTCTCTCTCTGTTTCATTGTTTGTCTCTCTCTCTGTTTCATTGTTTGTCTCTCTCTCTGTTTCATTGTTTGTCTCTCTCTCTGTTTCATTGTTTGTCTCTCTCTGTTTCATTGTTTGTCTCTCTCTCTGTTTCATTGTTTGTCTCTCTCTCTGTTTCATTGTTTGTCTCTCTCTGTTTCATTGTTTGTCTCTCTCTCTGTTTCAGTGTTTGTCTCTCTCTGTTTCAGTGTTTGTCTCTCTCTCTGTTTCATTGTTTGTCTCTCTCTCTGTTTCATTGTTTGTCTCTCTCTCTGTTTCAGTGTTTGTCTCTCTCTGTTTCATTGTTTGTCTCTCTCTCTGTTTCATTGTTTGTCTCTCTCTCTGTTTCATTGTTTGTCTCTCTCTCTGTTTCAGTGTTTGTCTCTCTCTCTGTTTCATTGTTTGTCTCTCTCTCTGTTTCATTGTTTGTCTCTCTCTCTGTTTCATTGTTTGTCTCTCTCTGTTTCATTGTTTGTCTCTCTCTGTTTCATTGTTTGTCTCTCTCTCTGTTTCAGTGTTTGTCTCTCTCTCTCTGTTTCAGTGTTTGTCTCTCTCTCTGTTTCATTGTTTGTCTCTCTCTGTTTCATTGTTTGTCTCTCTCTCTGTTTCATTGTTTGTCTCTCTCTGTTTCATTGTTTGTCTCTCTCTCTGTTTCAGTGTTTGTCTCTCTCTCTGTTTCAGTGTTTGTCTCTCTCTCTGTTTCATTGTTTGTCTCTCTCTGTTTCAGTGTTTGTCTCTCTCTCTGTTTCAGTGTTTGTCTCTCTCTCTGTTTCAGTGTTTGTCTCTCTCTCTGTTTCATTGTTTGTCTCTCTCTGTTTCATTGTTTGTCTCTCTCTCTGTTTCAGTGTTTGTCTCTCTCTCTGTTTCAGTGTTTGTCTCTCTCTCTGTTTCATTGTTTGTCTCTCTCTCTGTTTCATTGTTTGTCTCTCTCTGTTTCAGTGTTTGTCTCTCTCTGTTTCATTGTTTGTCTCTCTCTGTTTCAGTGTTTGTCTCTCTCTGTTTCAGTGTTTGTCTCTCTCTCTGTTTCAGTGTTTGTCTCTCTCTCTGTTTCATTGTTTGTCTCTCTCTCTGTTTCAGTGTTTGTCTCTCTCTCTGTTTCAGTGTTTGTCTCTCTCTCTGTTTCATTGTTTGTCTCTCTCTCTGTTTCATTGTTTGTCTCTCTCTCTGTTTCAGTGTTTGTCTCTCTCTCTGTTTCAGTGTTTGTCTCTCTCTCTGTTTCATTGTTTGTCTCTCTCTCTGTTTCAGTGTTTGTCTCTCTCTCTGTTTCATTGTTTGTCTCTCTCTCTGTTTCAGTGTTTGTCTCTCTCTCTGTTTCAGTGTTTGTCTCTCTCTCTGTTTCATTGTTTGTCTCTCTCTCTGTTTCAGTGTTTGTCTCTCTCTGTTTCATTGTTTGTCTCTCTCTGTTTCATTGTTTGTCTCTCTCTGTTTCATTGTTTGTCTCTCTCTCTGTTTCATTGTTTGTCTCTCCCTGTTTCATTCTTTGTCTCTCTCTCTGTTTCAGTGTTTGTCTCTCTCTCTGTTTCAGTGTTTGTCTCTCTCTCTGTTTCAGTGTTTGTCTCTCTCTCTGTTTCATTGTTTGTCTCTCTCTCTGTTTCAGTGTTTGTCTCTCTCTGTGTTTCAGTGTTTGTCTCTCTCTCTGTTTCATTGTTTGTCTCTCTCTCTGTTTCAGTGTTTGTCTCTCTCTGTTTCATTGTTTGTCTCTCTCTGTTTCATTGTTTGTCTCTCTCTGTTTCATTGTTTGTCTCTCTCTCTGTTTCATTGTTTGTCTCTCTCTGTTTCATTGTTTGTCTCTCTCTCTGTTTCATTGTTTGTCTCTCTCTCTATTTCATTGTTTGTCTCTCTCTCTGTTTCATTGTTTGTCTCTCTGTTTCATTGTTTGTCTCTCTCTGTTTCATTGTTTGTCTCTCTCTGTTTCATTGTTTGTCTCTCTGTTTCATTGTTTGTCTCTCTCTGTTTCAGTGTTTGTCTCTCTCTCTGTTTCAGTGTTTGTCTCTCTCTCTGTTTCATTGTTTGTCTCTCTCTGTTTCATTGTTTGTCTCTCTCTCTGTTTCATTGTTTCTCTCTCTCTCTGTTTCATTGTTTGTCTCTCTCTCTGTTTCATTGTTTGTCTCTCTCTGTTTCATTGTTTGTCTCTCTCTGTTTCATTGTTTGTCTCTCTCTCTGTTTCATTGTTTGTCTCTCTCTGTTTCATTGTTTGTCTCTCTCTCTGTTTCATTGTTTGTCTCTCTCTCTGTTTCATTGTTTGTCTCTCTCTCTGTTTCAGTGTTTGTCTCTCTCTCTGTTTCAGTGTTTGTCTCTCTCTCTGTTTCAGTGTTTGTCTCTCTCTGTTTCATTGTTTGTCTCTCTCTCTGTTTCATTGTTTGTCTCTCTCTGTTTCAGTGTTTGTCTCTCTCTGTTTCATTGTTTGTCTCTCTCTCTGTTTCATTGTTTGTCTCTCTCTCTGTTTCATTGTTTGTCTCTCTCTCTGTTTCATTGTTTGTCTCTCTCTCTGTTTCAGTTTTTGTCTCTCTCTCTGTTTCATTGTTTGTCTCTCTCTCTGTTTCATTGTTTGTCTCTCTCTGTTTCATTGTTTGTCTCTCTCTGTTTCATTGTTTGTCTCTCTCTCTGTTTCAGTGTTTGTCTCTCTCTCTGTTTCAGTGTTTGTCTCTCTCTCTGTTTCAGTGTTTGTCTCTCTCTCTGTTTCATTGTTTGTCTCTCTCTGTTTCAGTGTTTGTCTCTCTCTCTGTTTCAGTGTTTGTCTCTCTCTCTGTTTCAGTGTTTGTCTCTCTCTCTGTTTCAGTGTTTGTCTCTCTCTCTGTTTCATTGTTTGTCTCTCTCTCTGTTTCATTGTTTGTCTCTCTCTCTGTTTCATTGTTTGTCTCTCTCTCTGTTTCATTGTTTGTCTCTCTCTCTGTTTCATTGTTTGTCTCTCTCTCTGTTTCATTGTTTGTCTCTCTCTGTTTCATTGTTTGTCTCTCTCTCTGTTTCATTGTTTCTCTCTCTCTGTTTCATTGTTTGTCTCTCTCTGTTTCATTGTTTGTCTCTCTCTGTTTCATTGTTTGTCTCTCTGTTTCATTGTTTGTCTCTCTCTCTGTTTCATTGTTTGTCTCTCTCTGTTTCATTGTTTGTCTCTCTCTCTGTTTCAGTGTTTGTCTCTCTCTGTTTCATTGTTTGTCTCTCTCTCTGTTTCAGTGTTTGTCTCTCTCTCTGTTTCATTGTTTGTCTCTCTCTCTGTTTCATTGTTTGTCTCTCTCTCTGTTTCATTGTTTGTCTCTCTCTCTGTTTCAGTGTTTGTCTCTCTCTCTGTTTCATTGTTTGTCTCTCTCTCTGTTTCAGTGTTTGTCTCTCTCTCTGTTTCAGTGTTTGTCTCTCTCTGTTTCATTGTTTGTCTCTCTCTCTGTTTCATTGTTTGTCTCTCTCTGTTTCATTGTTTGTCTCTCTGTTTCATTGTTTGTCTCTCTCTCTGTTTCATTGTTTGTCTCTCTCTCTGTTTCATTGTTTGTCTCTCTCTCTGTTTCAGTGTTTGTCTCTCTCTCTGTTTCATTGTTTGTCTCTCTCTCTGTTTCATTGTTTGTCTCTCTCTGTTTCAGTGTTTGTCTCTCTCTCTGTTTCATTGTTTGTCTCTCTCTGTTTCATTGTTTGTCTCTCTCTCTGTTTCAGTGTTTGTCTCTCTCTGTTTCATTGTTTGTCTCTCTCTGTTTCATTGTTTGTCTCTCTCTCTGTTTCAGTTTTTGTCTCTCTCTCTGTTTCAGTGTTTGTCTCTCTCTCTGTTTCAGTGTTTGTCTCTCTCTCTGTTTCAGTGTTTGTCTCTCTCTCTGTTTCATTGTTTGTCTCTCTCTCTGTTTCATTGTTTGTCTCTCTCTGTTTCATTGTTTGTCTCTCTCTCTGTTTCAGTGTTTGTCTCTCTCTCTGTTTCAGTGTTTGTCTCTCTCTCTGTTTCATTGTTTGTCTCTCTCTCTGTTTCATTGTTTGTCTCTCTCTGTTTCAGTGTTTGTCTCTCTCTCTGTTTCATTGTTTGTCTCTCTCTGTTTCATTGTTTGTCTCTCTCTCTGTTTCAGTGTTTGTCTCTCTCTGTTTCATTGTTTGTCTCTCTCTGTTTCATTGTTTGTCTCTCTCTCTGTTTCAGTGTTTGTCTCTCTCTCTGTTTCAGTGTTTGTCTCTCTCTCTGTTTCAGTGTTTGTCTCTCTCTCTGTTTCATTGTTTGTCTCTCTCTCTGTTTCAGTGTTTGTCTCTCTCTCTGTTTCAGTGTTTGTCTCTCTCTCTGTTTCATTGTTTGTCTCTCTCTCTGTTTCAGTGTTTGTCTCTCTCTCTGTTTCATTGTTTGTCTCTCTCTCTGTTTCAGTGTTTGTCTCTCTCTCTGTTTCAGTGTTTGTCTCTCTCTCTGTTTCATTGTTTGTCTCTCTCTCTCTGTTTCATTGTTTGTCTCTCTCTCTGTTTCATTGTTTGTCTCTCTCTCTGTTTCAGTGTTTGTCTCTCTCTCTGTTTCATTGTTTGTCTCTCTCTCTCTGTTTCATTGTTTGTCTCTCTCTCTGTTTCAGTGTTTGTCTCTCTCTCTGTTTCATTGTTTGTCTCTCTCTCTGTTTCAGTGTTTGTCTCTCTCTCTGTTTCAGTGTTTGTCTCTCTCTGTTTCATTGTTTGTCTCTCTCTCTGTTTCATTGTTTGTCTCTCTCTCTCTGTTTCATTGTTTGTCTCTCTCTCTGTTTCATTGTTTGTCTCTCTCTGTTTCATTGTTTGTCTCTCTCTCTGTTTCATTGTTTGTCTCTCTCTCTGTTTCAGTGTTTGTCTCTCTCTGTTTCATTGTTTGTCTCTCTCTCTCTTTCATTGTTTGTCTCTCTCTCTGTTTCATTGTTTGTCTCTCTCTCTGTTTCATTGTTTGTCTCTCTCTCTGTTTCAGTGTTTGTCTCTCTCTGTTTCATTGTTTGTCTCTCTCTCTCTTTCATTGTTTGTCTCTCTCTCTGTTTCATTGTTTGTCTCTCTCTCTGTTTCATTGTTTGTCTCTCTCTCTGTTTCATTGTTTGTCTCTCTCTGTTTCATTGTTTGTCTCTCTCTCTGTTTCATTGTTTGTCTCTCTCTGTTTCATTGTTTGTCTCTCTCTCTCTGTTTCATTGTTTGTCTCTCTCTCTGTTTCAGTGTTTGTCTCTCTCTGTTTCATTGTTTGTCTCTCTCTCTCTGTTTCATTGTTTGTCTCTCTCTCTGTTTCATTGTTTGTCTCTCTCTCTGTTTCATTGTTTGTCTCTCTCTGTTTCAGTGTTTGTCCCTCTCTGTTTCAGTGTTTGTCTCTCTCTGTTTCATTGTTTGTCTCTCTCTCTGTTTCATTGTTTGTCTCTCTCTGTTTCATTGTTTGTCTCTCTCTCTGTTTCAGTGTTTGTCCCTCTCTGTTTCAGTGTTTGTCTCTCTCTGTTTCATTGTTTGTCTCTCTCTCTGTTTCAGTGTTTGTCTCTCTCTCTGTTTCATTGTTTGTCTCTCTCTCTCTGTTTCATTGTTTGTCTCTCTCTCTGTTTCATTGTTTGTCTCTCTCTCTGTTTCATTGTCTCTCTCTCTGTTTCATTGTTTGTCTCTCTCTCTCTGTTTCATTGTTTGTCTCTCTCTGTTTCAGTGTTTGTCTCTCTCTCTGTTTCATTGTTTGTCTCTCTCTCTGTTTCATTGTTTGTCTCTCTCTCTCTGTTTCATTGTTTGTCTCTCTCTGTTTCAGTGTTTGTCTCTCTCTCTGTTTCATTGTTTGTCTCTCTCTCTGTTTCATTGTTTGTCTCTCTCTGTTTCATTGTTTGTCTCTCTCTCTGTTTCATTGTTTGTCTCTCTCTCTCTGTTTCATTGTTTGTCTCTCTCTGTTTCAGTGTTTGTCTCTCTCTCTGTTTCATTGTTTGTCTCTCTCTCTGTTTCATTGTTTGTCTCTCTCTGTTTCATTGTTTGTCTCTCTCTCTGTTTCATTGTTTGTCTCTCTCTCTCTGTTTCATTGTTTGTCTCTCTCTGTTTCATTGTTTGTCTCTCTCTCTGTTTCAGTGTTTGTCTCTCTCTGTTTCATTGTTTGTCTCTCTCTCTCTGTTTCATTGTTTGTCTCTCTCTCTGTTTCAGTGTTTGTCTCTCTCTCTGTTTCATTGTTTGTCTCTCTCTCTGTTTCATTGTTTGTCTCTCTCTGTTTCATTGTTTGTCTCTCTCTCTGTTTCATTGTTTGTCTCTCTCTCTCTGTTTCATTGTTTGTCTCTCTCTGTTTCAGTGTTTGTCTCTCTCTCTGTTTCATTGTTTGTCTCTCTCTCTGTTTCATTGTTTGTCTCTCTCTGTTTCATTGTTTGTCTCTCTCCCTGTTTCATTGTTTGTCTCTCTCTCTCTGTTTCATTGTTTGTCTCTCTCTGTTTCAGTGTTTGTCTCTCTCTCTGTTTCATTGTTTGTCTCTCTCTCTGTTTCAGTGTTTGTCTCTCTCTGTTTCAGTGTTTGTCTCTCTCTCTGTTTCAGTGTTTGTCTCTCTCTCTGTTTCAGTGTTTGTCTCTCTCTCTGTTTCATTGTTTGTCTCTCTCTCTGTTTCATTGTTTGTCTCTCTCTCTGTTTCATTGTTTGTCTCTCTCTCTGTTTCATTGTTTGTCTCTCTCTCTGTTTCATTGTTTGTCTCTCTCTGTTTCATTGTTTGTCTCTCTCTGTTTCAGTGTTTGTCTCTCTCTCTGTTTCAGTGTTTGTCTCTCTCTCTGTTTCAGTGTTTGTCTCTCTCTCTGTTTCATTGTTTGTCTCTCTCTCTGTTTCATTGTTTGTCTCTCTCTGTTTCATTGTTTGTCTCTCTCTGTTTCATTGTTTGTCTCTCTCTCTGTTTCATTGTTTGTCTCTCTCTCTGTTTCATTGTTTGTCTCTCTCTCTGTTTCATTGTTTGTCTCTCTCTGTTTCAGTGTTTGTCTCTCTCTCTGTTTCATTGTTTGTCTCTCTCTCTGTTTCATTGTCTCTCTCTCTGTTTCATTGTTTGTCTCTCTCTGTTTCATTGTTTGTCTCTCTCTCTGTTTCAGTGTTTGTCTCTCTCTCTGTTTCAGTGTTTGTCTCTCTCTCTGTTTCAGTGTTTGTCTCTCTCTCTGTTTCAGTGTTTGTCTCTCTCTCTGTTTCATTTTGTCTCTCTCTCTGTTTCAGTGTTTGTCTCTCTCTGTTTCATTGTTTGTCTCTCTCTCTCTCTCTCTGTTTCAGTGTTTGTCTCTCTCTCTCTCTCTCTGTTTCAGTGTTTGTGTCTCCCTCCCTGTTCTGGTCCATCTTCCCTTTCTGTTCAGTATGTGTCCCTCTCTCTGTTCTTGTTTCTGTGTCTGTCTCACTTGGTTTATGTGCGCTTCTTTCCTCTGCTTCTCTGATCAGTTGGTGAGGCAGTAATTCTGCAGCTGTCCCTCCTGCTACAAGCCCAGAAAACTGGGACAATCAAATTGACGTCAATCACAGCTGTAAGATCAATTTGTCACACACACTTCATTGATCCCCAGCCAGTGGATACTGATTAAATCCAATCTGCCTCCAATGGAATTCACAAGGAGACAGTCTGCAATTTCTGGGGCCTATTCAACCTGTTCTTTTTCATTTTTATTGTGAACAACACACAGTGGATTAAAAAGCAGAGCAGGGAACTTCAATTAAAGGTTGGGGGGAGGTGAATTCACCGTGTCGAATTTTCAACACAGTAAACTTGTTTTGAGGGTTCTTTGTGATCCAAGCTTGCGCGAAAAGGAATAGCTTAAGGTTGAAAACATTACACAGTGGCAGCCGTTCAACCTCTAATAAAACTCCATCTTCAGTGTTCTGGCTGAAACATTCTGTCTCAAGCCAATTGCCTATTCGATGCACCATCAGAGACGGACTATCGAGGGAACGTCTCCAAATCACATTCTCAAATCGATGCGGATACAGATCCTGACTGAGGTAAAGAACGTCTAGAATCTACAATTGTTTTCTTTGGAACAGAGGAGGCTGAGGGGAGATTTAATTGAGGTGTATAAAATTATGAGGGGCCTAGATAGAGTGGATAGGAAGGACCTATTTCCCTTAGCAGAGAGGTCAGGGGGCAGAGATTTAAAGTAATTGGTAGAAGGATTCGAGGGGAGTTGAGGAGAACTTTTCTCACCCAGAGGGTGGTGGGGGGGTCTGGAACTCACTGCCTGAAAGGGTGGTAGAGGCAGAAACCCTCATCACATTTAAAAAGTACTTGGATATGCACTTGAAGTGCCGTAACCTGCAAGGCTACGGAGCAAGAGCTGGAAAGTGGGATTAGGGTGGATCGCTCTTTGTCGGCCGGCGCAGACACGATTCTATGTAATTCATGCTAGAACATTCCAAACCTGAATATGGTTGTCAGCTTTAGTCAAAGAGGACTGAACAGAGATAGCCAGGGCTGATGCAGATGTAAATTAATGGAGAATTTTACTAACGAATGTCTCCACATAGTGAGTGACTCAATTAAAAAAGACAGACTTGCATTTCTGTTGCGCCTTTCATGACCTCAGGATGTCCCACAGTGCTTTACAGCCAATGAAGTACTTTTTGAAGTGTCGTCACTGTTGTAATGTGGGAAATGCAGCAGCCAATTTGTGCACAGCAAGCTCCCACAAACAGCGATGAGATAAATGACCAGATCATCTGTTTTTTAGTGATGTTGATTGAGGGATAAATATTGGTCAGGACACCGGGGAGAACTCCTCTGCTCTTCTTCAAAATAGTGGCCATGGGATCTTCCACATCCACCCGAGAGGGCAGACAGGGCCTCGGTTTAATGTCTCATCCGAAAGACGGCACCTCCGACAGTGCAGCGTTCCCTCGGTAATTAGGAAGACAACTTGTGTTTCGAATATAAGACTTCTGAGGCTGGATTTTCAGGTGATTTGCACAGGTTGTGAATGCGCAGGATGGGCAGGAGGAGTGAAAAAAATCGGAATATTGGGGGAATAGGCCTGTTACGGATTGAAATGTTTGCCCTGGGTAGCCAACTCCAAAGACGCCAAGACCTGGTAATATCTGAACCTTCCTCCAGTTTGGGTCTGCTCCCCTTTATCAGGTCAGAGGCTGGGTATTCTGCGGTGAGTGTCTCACTTCCTGACTCCCCAAAGCCTTTCCGCCATCTACAAGGCACAAGTCAGGAGTGTGATGGAACACTCTCCACTTGCCTGGATGAGTGCAGCTCCAACAACACTCAAGAAGCTCGACACCATCCAGGACAAAGCAGCCTGCTTGATTGGCACCCCATCCACCACCTTAAACATTCTCTCCCTCCACCACCGGCGCACCGTGGCTGCAGTGTGTACCATCTACAAGATGCACTGCAGCAACTCGCCAAGGCTTCTTCGGCAGCACCTCCCAAACCCGTGACCTCCGCCATCTAGAAGGACAAGGGCAGCAGGTGCATGGGAACACCACCACCTCCAAGTTCCCCTCCAAGTCACACTCCATCCCGACTTAGAAATATATCGGCTGATCCTTCATCGTCGCTGGGTCAAAATCCTGGAACTCCCTGCCTAACAGCACTGTGGGAGCACCTTCATCACGCGGACTGCAGCGGTTCAAGAAGGCGGCTCCCCACCACCTTCTCAAGGGCGACTAGGGATGGGCAATAAATGCTGGCCTTGCCAGCGACGCCCACATCCCGAGATTCAATTTTTAAAAAAAGGCACGATAACATTATGCAGCAGAGAAGTCTTGAGACGTTACAAGTTGATTAAGCAGGTGCACCGTGACAGACATGAGCCTAAGCTGTAGTCCATATTGGGTCTTATTAAGTGGCCATGCTCTGTGAGACTCAGCTCTGCTACAAGGATATGGTGCCTGAAGCCCTTTGATGGACTTGTGATTGTTGGCAAAAGCTTCATAGGTTTGCATGGTCACTGGTGAAAGAGCCGTAATAAGAAAGAACTTACTCGTATACAGCGCCTTTCACAACCTCAGGACATCACAAAGCACTTTACAGCCAATGAAGTACCTTTGAAGTGTAGTCACTGTCGTAATGTAGGAAACGCGGCCGCCAAGGTCCCACAAACAGCAATGTGATAAGCGACCAGATAGTTTGTTTTTAGGTCTTGGTTGAAGGATAAATATTGGAAAGGTCACCAGGGAGAACCTCCTCTGCTCTGATTCAAAACAGTGCCAGGGGATCTTTTACGTCCACCCTAGAAGGTTGGCAGGGCCCTGGGTTTAACGTCTCATATAAAGACAGCGCTTCTGACAGTGCAGCACTCCCTCAATACTGCATGGGAGTGTCAGCCTAGATTTTGCACTCAAGTTGCTGGAGTGGGACTATCAACCCATGACCATCTGACCCAACAACAGCAACAACAACTTGTATTTATATAGCACCTTTAACGTAGTAAAACATCCCAAGGTGCTGCACGGGAGGATATTAAGACAAAAAATTTGACACTGAGCCACATAAGGAAAAATTAGGGCAGGTGACCAAAAGCTTGGTCAAAGAGGTAGGTTTTAAGGAGCCTCCTAAAGGAGGAAAGAGAGGTAGCGAGGCGGAGAGGTTTAGGCAGGGAATTCCAGAGCTTAGGGCCCAGGCAACAGAAGGCATGGCCACCAAAGGCTGAGCGATTATAATCAGGGATCCTCAAGAGGGCAGAATTAGAGGAGCGCAGATATCTCGGGGGGTTGTGGGGCTGGAGGAGGTTACAGAGATAGGGAGGGGTGAGGCCATGGAGGGATTTGAAAACAAGGATGAGAATTTTGAAATCGAGGCGCTGCTTAACCGGGAGCCAATGTAGGTCAGCGAGCACAGGGAGTGATGGGCGAACGGGACTTGGTGCGAGTTAGGACACGGGGCAGCCGAGTTTTGGATGACCCAGAGGCAAGAGTGCTACCCACTGAGGTGACAGACAGATGATGCAAGATTTTTTCAAAACTGTTGCCGTATCTGTCCCTGACCCCCCCAAGCTGTACTCCCCCACCCTCACCCCTGCCCTCCCACCGCCATGCGGTCTTTCATTCTCACTAGAGATTTGGCGAGCAAAGGTCTCCTGGATGAAACTCGCTCTGATTGCTCCGAGACAATTAATTAAGTGCGGTGCCAATGCTTGATAGACTGCTGCGGGCACCGATCGTGACATCCCCGCGCAGGGTGACAGCCAGAAAGACCCTGAGTGACGGCCGATGATTAAAGGTGCTCGAGCCATGTAATTGGACAGTCGATTTCAATAATGCCTTGTAACGAGACACTGATAGATTGACACTGCTGCCTGGCTTCAGCCTTAACTGCCACACCAGCCCAGGGCTGTGAACCAGCCTGCACGTTTGCTTCCTGCTTCAGAAGTTGTTGGATGACTCCAGACCTCTCTCCGAGTGACCAGCCTTCATGTGTCAAGCACAGCATGGGTTGGGTGTAAAGTCGCCTCTGCCCATTATTAGGTAAAGAGAGCGTGCGGAATTGGAAGTAACGTTCGGACAAGGGTTGAAGTTTGGTTGGGAGGTCGGAGACAGAGACTCGGGATAAAGGGTACGTGGCCTGCTTGGCGGGATGTGACAAGTGTTGTTTCCCCAGGGATCTACTGGGTTTCCTGGCCCTGAGAGGGCAGACGGGGGGGGGGGGGCCTCAGTTTAACGTCTCATCCGATAGTATGAATCCACCACCTTAAACATCCACTCCCTCCACCACCGGTGCACCGTGGCTGCAGTGTGTACCGTCTACAAGATGCACTGCAGCAACTCGCCAAGGCTTCTTCGGCAGCACCTCCCAAACCCGCGACCTCTTCCACCTAGAAGGACAAGGGCAGCAGGCGCATGGGAACACCACCACCTCCAAGTTCCCCTCCACGTCACACACACCATCCCGACTTGGAAATATATCGGCCGTTCCTTCATCGTCACTGGGTCAAAATCCTGGAACTCCCTCCCTAACAGCACTATGGGAGCACCTTCACCACACGGACTGCAGCGGGTCAAGAAGGCGGCTCACCACCACCTTCTCAAGGGCAACTAGGGATGGGCAATAAATGCTGGCCTTGCCCATATCCCATGAATGAATTAAAAAAATGAACGATAGTCCATCATCCGATCGGAGGAAATAGCCCTTCCTTTAGGTTTTGCTCCTGGTTTCTGCGGCCTGTAATCAGGTCCCCAACTGATTTTCCATTCATTCTGGATAAAGCACTTCTCCACATCCATCTCATTGACTGGTTGTTTTCAGATCTTGACCCTCCTTACGTTTTTTTCCCCAACGAGTTGCATTTACCTCTGTCTATCTTCACGATTAAGTGCCCAGCAATGTTCCCATGATGGTTGAGTGGCTGATGCAGCATTCCGCACGGAGCTGAGGTTTATAGATCAAGAGGGACCCAGGTTCAATCCCTGGGTTAGTTCATCTCAAGCAGAATAGTAATAGGACTCTCTAATTGCCCCTGAGCTAGCGTGTGGAAACAAATTAGCCAGGGCTCACTGTACAGTACCCCCTGCCAAATCGTGTGCGCATGAACACTGGGTGACAACCTCCACAGTGGAATAGCTTAGGCTGACTGGATGCTCAGTCGTTGAGTATATTCAAGTCTGAGACGATAGAGTTTTGGGCATCAAGGGATATGGCAAGAAAGTGGAGTTGAGGTACAAGACCAGCCATGATCGTATTGAATGGCGGAGCAGGCTCGAGGGGCCCTATGGCTTATTCCCGCTCCTATTCCTTAGGTTCTTATCTTCTTACACATAAAGAATTGGAGGGCACCTGGGGCCCACGGGTTACCCTCACCAAAGTGCCCATTCTTTGTGTGAAAGCCTAGAAGATGAGACACCATGTTCCAGCCTGATCCTGGTCTCATCTCAAACCCGTACACATGCACTTCCAGGAGGACTCGCTGGCGAGCTACCAGGAATAGGAGCGCTCTAAGAGTTCCCTCTCCCCCAACACCTCTGGGGAAAAAACTTTTTCACCCAGAGGGTGGTTGGAATCTGGAACTCACTGGTAGAGGCAGGAACCCTCACAACATTCAAGAAGCATTTAGATGAGCACTTGAAACGCCATAGCATACAAGGCTACGGACCAAGTGCTGGAAAATGGGATTAGAATAGACAGGGCTTGATGGCCGGCGCGGACACGATGGGCCGAAGGGCCTCTTTCTGTGCTGTATAACTCTATGACCTCCACAACTCCCCCTCTGGCACCCCTTCCCCCTCCCCCCTAGCCCAGGGATGCTTCAATCAGGCTTAGCTGTGATAAGCTAGCCCAGCACAGACTGGGAGTTTAAACGATGTGCTGCCTTAACCCACTTAGGCGCTCAGGGAAGCTCGACAGTCAACATACAATGCCCTCCGCCCAAAAATAACAAACTAGAGAGTGAGAGAGAGACATCACCATAAGTCATGAATGTTTTATTCAACAGTTCAGCCACAATGTGTGAGTGGAGTTAACACAACCAGTTCAGAGAAAAGAGAAAATAACCACATTTAATTTTTCTGCGTTTATGGCTTTGAGTGTGTGGTTTTTTTTTTCGACAAACACGTTTGACACACGCTGATGAACATCCTACAAACATTCACAATGGATGGATTCGGTTTACAAGATTGGCTTTGACTTTTTTTTTTGCCCCCGCTTGTTTTTTTTCTGTTTAAAAAAAAAACCGAATTGTTCTTTGCCTCCTCCGCATGCCACTTGACAAGACACCACATGCAAAAAAAAAAAATGGAGGAAATGAAACCCTGGGTTCTGACCCTCGTCACAGCTCACCGGTAACATCAGGCGAATTTTACAATGGCAAATTCAGAAAAAAAGACGAACGTCTGCAATAGATGGGTCGTTTCGGAATTCTGTCGCGAAGGATCGATGTTTCTCGTCCAACAGAGATCAACGAGCGCCTCTAAGTGTCCGCCGAAGAGTTGACCACCCCACCCAACTGGATGTCATTGAACTATTCCACAGTGTTCGCACTGGAAAGGCTGGTGTTCCATCACTAGATGTCGCCAGCATGCTCAATGTACCATATCACTCCTGGACAGGATGCAAGACGAAGGAATCCCTCTCCGTCCTCCAGCCCCCATTCTCTCTCACGGCCTTCCTTGTCTCTCCCTATTCTATTGCTCCTCCAGACTTTCCTCTCCTGTTCCTTCAAAACTGCAAGTATGCCATCCTACACACTTCCTCCTCTCTACATCCTCACTGCATTGAAATTAAGAACCCTGTTGTCTCCTACTCAAACTCAATCTTCCCCAGAACCTCCAAATTGTGGAACTCCTTACCTCTGTCAGTCTTCTCATAAGAAACATAAAAGAATTAGGAGCAGGAGTCGGCCATACGGCCCCTCGAGCCTGCTCCGCCATTCAATAAGATCATGGCTGATCTTCCACCTCTACTCCACTTTCCCGCCCGATCCCCATATCCCTTGATTCCCTAGAGTCCAAAAATCTATCGATCTCAGCCTTGAATATACTCAAAGACTCAGCATCCACAGCCCTCTGGGGCAGAGAATTCCAAAGATTCACAACCCTCAGAGTGAAGAAATTCCTCCTCATCTCACTAAACGGCCGACCCCTTATCCTGAGACTGTGACCCCTAGTTCTAGACTCTCCAGCCAGGGGGAAACAACCTCTCAGCATCTACCCTGTCAATCCCCCTTCAGAATCTTATATGTTTCAATGAGATCACCTCTCATTCTTCTAAACTCCAGAGAATATAGGCCCAACCTACTCAATCTCTCCTCATAGGACAACCCTCTCATCCCAGGGATTTCTTCTGTTTCTCCTAGTCTTTTGAAGCCCAAACTGGTGTCATCTAATCATTACTCGCTGATTTAACTCATCTTCTGTCCCACTCTTTCCAACCTAGGTGGTCTCCCTTGGATTCTTAATTAAAAACAAATATGAAGTCTGCTATAGGCATCTAGTGGCGGAAGGTTGTTACTGCACCAAGATTATTATCTTGAATCAGCTTGTGGGCCCCTGAAAATTGAACTGGGAGGTCTGAATAGGTTGCTGGGGAAGAACTGCCCCAGTCACTATGTGTAGTGACATTGTAAACCTGTTCCCTTCAAAGCAATGTTCCTATACTTAGTGACATAGGAACAGGAGGAGGCTATTCAGCCCCTCGAACCTGTTCTACCATTCAATTAGATCATGGCCGATCTTTGTATTTTAACTCCAGTTACCCACTTTGGTTTTGTAACCCTTAATACCCTTACCCAACAAAGATCTCAGTTTTGACATTTTCAATTGACCTCCCAGCCTCAACAGCTTTTTGGGGGAGAGAGTTCCAGATTTCCACCACCCTTTGTGTGAAGAAGTGCTTCCTGACATCACCCCCCTGAACGGCCTGGCTCTAATTTTAAAGTTATGCCTCCTTGTTCTGGACTCCCCCCACCAGAGGAAATAGTTTATCTCCATCTACCCTATCAAACCCTTTAATCATATTAAACCCATCAATCAGTTCACCCGTTAATCTTCTGTATGCAAAGAGATACAAGCCTAGTCTATACAACCTGTCCACATAATTTAACCCTTTTAACCCTGGTATCATTCTGGTGAATCTGCGCTGCCCCCCCTCCAAGGCCAATATATCCTTCCTGAGGGGCGGGGCCCAGAACCGAACACAGTTCTGCAGATGGCATCTTACCAGAGCTTTATATAACTGCAACATAACTTCTACCCCTTTGTATTCCAGTGCCCTTGAGATAAAGGCAACATCCCATTAGCCTCTAGTGGATAATCTCACACTTCCCCACGTTAAAGTCCATCTGTCACAGTTTGGCCCACTCACTTACTCTATCAATGTCCTTTTACAACTTTCTGCTCCCGTTTACACTATTTACTGTGCCAATTAACTTAGTATCATCAGCAAACTTGGATATACGGCTCTCTATTTCTTTGTCTAAGTAATTTAGAACATAAGAACATAAGAAATAGGAGCTGGAGTAGGATATTTGGCCCCTTGAGCCTGCTCCGCCATTCAATGAGAGCATGGCTGATCTTCTACCTCATCTCCACTTTCCTGCACTATCCCCAAATCCCTTGATTCCCTTAATATTCAAAAATCTATCGATCTCTGTCTTGAATATACTCAACGACTGAGCCTCCACAGCCCTCTGGGGTAGAGAATTCCAAAGATTCACCACCCTCTGAGTGAAGAAATTCCTCCTCATCTCAGTCCTAAATGGCCGACCCCTTATTCTGAGACTGTGACCCCTGGTTCTAGATTCCCCAGCCAGGGGAAACATCTTCCCTGCATCTACCCTGTCAAGCCCAGTAAGAATTTTATATGTTTCAATGAGATCACCTCTCATTCTTCTAAACTCCAGAGAATATAGGCCTAGTCTACTCAATTTCTCCTCATAGGACAATCCCCCCCATCCCAGGAACCAGTCTGGTGAACCTTTGTTGCGCTCCCTCTGTGGCAAGTATATCTTTCCTTAGGTAAGGAGATCAAAACTGTTCACAATACTCCAGTTGTGGTCTCGCCAGGGCCCTATATAATTGCAGTAAGTGTCTTGACTCTTATACTCAAACCCTCTTGTAATAAAGGCCAACATACCATTTGCTTTCCTAATTGCTTGCTGTACCTGCTTGTTAACTTTCAGTGATTTGTGTACAAGGACACCCAGGTCCCTCTGAACATCAACATTTCCCAATCTCTCACTATTTAAAAAATTCTCTGCTTTTCTATTTTTCCTACCAAAGTGGATAACTTCACATTTCTCCACATTATATTCCATTTGTCATGTTCTTGCCCACTCACTTAGCCTAAATATAGTGAAAAGCTGAGGCCCCAGTTCAGATCCCTGGGGGGGAGGAGACAGCACGAGTCACATCCTGCCAATTTGAGTAGATACCCATTATCCCTACTCTCCATCTCCTACCTGCTAACCAACTCCCTACCCATGTCAAGAGGTTGCCTCCAATTCCATGCACTCTCATTTTTGTTCACAGTCTATTTGTGTGGAAGCTTACCGAATGCCTTCTGGAAGTCAAGATAAATAACATCCATAGACACTCCCTTATCTTTAGTTACTCCTCAAAATATTCAACTAGGTTCGTGAGACATGACTTACCCTTTACAAATCCATGTTGGCTCTCTCTGACCAGGTCATGGTTGACCAAGTGCTCAGGAACAGGAGGAGGCCATTCAGCCCCTCGAGCCTGCTCCGTCATTCAATTAGATCATGGCTGATCTGCGACCGCAACTCCTTAGCCCCGTATCCCTTGAAACTCTCACCTAACAAGAATACCAGGGCGATTCATCCCTTCCATCACCACCTCAAACCTCACCTCAACTCTGCTGATATAGTTATGCAGTTATTATTTATGACGTCGTAATGATGTCAAAACACTTTTGAGAAAAAAAAATTCCTGTGTGAATATCCGGACTTTCGAATTTCCTGGAAATGCGCGTTTGCTCCCTGACCACCATCTTTGATCTGACTGTGGTGTGAATGGAGAAACTTTTGGGGGTTGGGGAGGGGGGGGGTAGGGGGGCGGAGAGAGCTGCTGCCCCGCCCTCCTCGAGCCTAAACTTCAAAGTGAATAGCCGCCTGTCAGCAATGAATGGCCCAAAAATTAGTGCCGCTACGCGAGAGTACGCACTGTGTACTCTCGCGTATTCTGTCTCCAATTGCCGGTTTTCTGCATGCACTGCGCATGCGCTGAAAACCGGCACTTGGTGAATTCAAAAGGGGGCGGTTCCTAGGTGAACCGCGTGCACGCTACAGGCTGCGCGCACGCTGTGCACTTAGTGCTTTGGACGCGCAGGTAAGCATGGAACATTTTAGACATAAAGAAAGGAGGCGTAAGACCCTCTTTTAACAAGGTAAGTAGTTAATTAAGTATTATTTTGAATTTTTTTTAACAGGTATATCTTTTTTAGAGACTTTAAAGACAGGTAAGTTTATTTTTATAACTTTTTAAAAGATTTTAAATTTTTTCAAAAATTTAATTTTTTGTTTAAAATGGTTAATTTATTTAACTATACTTATTTTATTAATGTGATTTTTTTTTAAATTTAATTGAGGTTTAGCTGTTCTTTTCGGGGGGTATAGATTCATAGCTTTCACAGCACTTATGTGAAAGCTATGAATGAAAGATGGTGTGCTGCCATTGGCTCTAACTGAGTCACGTGATCCCACAGCTCACACGAATTAACTGCGCCTGTGGGATAAGGAAGCCCAGCACAGCTGCTGTCCAGAACATCAAGTTCGTGCGAGCTGGAACTGAAAAAGCCAACGCGCAGTGAGAGATCGCGGGGAAGCCTTACCCTCGCACGAAGACTCACTCACGAATTTTTGGGCCTATATATATTTAAAACGAGATGACCTCCCTGTGGCATTGCTCTTGGGTAGTTTGGGACGTGGAACACGGTCGCGGTGTTTAGCTACTTAAGGTGGAGCTGTGCCTGCGCCTTTAAGGCCACTGCTGCGGTATTACCTGTGGTGGGGAGTGGTCTAACTAGGTGCATCGGGAACAGTGGCATGGTGGTTATGTTATAGGCCTAGACTAATGATCTGGAGACACAAGTTCTAAATCCCACCACGGCAGCTGGGGAATTTAAATTCAGTTAATTAAATTAAATCTGGGATAAAAAGCTAGTATCAGTAATGGTGACCGTGAAACTATCGGGTTGTTGTAATAATCCATCTGGTTCACGAATGTCCTTTAGGGATGGAAATTTTTCCCTTTCCAAGTATTTATCCAATTCCCTTTTGAAAGTTACTACTGAATCTGCTTCCACCGCCCTTTCAGGCAGCGCGTTCCAGATTACAACAACTCGCTGCGTAAAAAAACAATTCTCCTCATCTCCCCCCTCTGGTTCTTTTGCCAATTATCTTAAGTCCTCTGGTTACCGACCCTCCTGCCAGGGGAAACAGTTTCTCCCTATTTACTCTATAATAAAACCCTTCAAAATTTTGAACGCCTCCATTAAATCTCCCCTTAACCTTCTCTGCTGTGAGGAGAACAACCCCGGCTTCTTTAGTCTCGCCGCCTAACTGAAAGTCCCCTCACCTCTATCGCGGGTGTAAAAGCAGCTAGCGAGTAACAGTGAGCTATTCAACTGCAGGGGACCTCGCAGCTGGGCCCAATCCGATGGGAGGAGTAGTCTTGTTTAGTCAAACAGCCTATGCTTTTCTATATTCCTGAATATCGTGAACTTCGGTCATATTTTTAAGGTGACTGGCTAAAGATCCAGAGGTGACATGAGGAAACATTTTGTTGCGATCTGGAACGCGCTGCCTGAAAGGGCGGTGGGAGCAGATTCAACAGTAACATTCAAAAGAGAATTGGATAAATACTTGAAAGTTAAACATTTTCAGGGCTATGGGGAAAGAGGGACTAGCTGGGTAGCTCTTTCAAACAGCCACCATAGGCACGATGGGCCGAATGGCCTCCTTCTGTGCTGTATGATTCTATGAACGTACTGCAGGAAGAAGGAGCAATGCGTAACACTGGTGCTGGGAACAATACAACGCTCCCAAGGCTGTGATCCACGCACATCCCAGCAGCTTATTTTTTTATTCGTCCATAGGATGTGGGCATCACTAGTAAGGCCAGCATTTATTGCCCATCCCAAATTGCCGTTCAGAAGATTGTGCTGAGCTGCCTTCTTGAACCACAGAGGGGCAGTTAAGAGTCAACCACATTGCTGTGGGTCTGGAAGTCACATATCGGCCAGACCGGGCAAGGACAGTAGATTTCCTTCCACTAAAGGACATTAGTGAACCAAATGGGTTTTTGCAACAATCTGGTAGCTTCATGGTCACCATTACTAATACTAGCTTTTTATTCCAGATTTATTTAATTAACTGAATTTAAATTCCCCAGACTACCAGTAGTGGGATTTGAACGCCTGACTCTTAGAGAATCATTAGTCTGAGCCTCATGAATTACTAGTCCAAGTAACCATAACCACTATGCTATCATAGCAACTGCCAGAACAAATCTGTGAGGAGGATTGGGTTCACATTATTGAGAAAGGACGACCTTTAAATAGGAGGCTGTAAAGACGCCAAAACATCTAAAAAAAAGAGCATTCATTTTTTTATTCAGCAGGGCAAGGATCATTCCCTGTGCAGCTGCACAAAATCTGGCCTGAAATGACAGCTCTGGGGCTGGAAGTGCAGTGGGGGGGGCGGGGCATCCACCCGCCAGTCATTCCAAATCCCGGGTCATTTGCATAAAGGGGAGAGGCACCCACGTCATGTTTGGGGTTAATAACAACAGAAAATGCTGGAAACACTCAGCAGGCCAGGCAGCATCCGTGGAGAGAGAAACAGAGTTAACGTTTCAGGTCTGGGACCCTTCATCAGAACTGGAAAAAGCTGGAGATGGAACAGATTTTAAGCAGGTGCAGAGACAGTGGGTGGGGGTGGGGGTGGGGGGTGGGGAGGAAGGAATTGAAGGAATATACTGTGCTGAGGTAAGAGGCAGGAAAGATAAAATGTTGCAAAGGGGGTGGCAAAATCATACAGCATGAAAAATGGGGGCAGGGGGTTATGGTCTGAAATTGTTGAACTCGATGTTGAGTCCAGAAGGCTGTAAAGTGCCTAATGGAAAGATGAGGTGCTGTTCCTCGAGCTTACGTTGAGCTTTATTGGAACAGTGTAAGAGGCCGAGGACACAGAGATCAGAGTGGGAGTGGAGCGGGGAATTAAAGTGACAGGCGACCGGAAGCTCAGGGTCACCCTTACGGACCGAAAGTAGCTCGGCTGTAGTCTGTTAGTGTAGAGAGCACATCATGTTCTGTATATAACAGGGTTGTAGCACTGCGCAGACATAGAATTACATTGCGTCTACAGCACGGAAACGGGCCATCCGGCCCAACTGGTCCATGTCGGTGTTTATGCTCCACACGAGCCTCCTCCCACCCCTCTTCATCTCACCCTATTAGCATTTCCTCTCTTTCAGTGCCCTCCTTCTATTCCTTTCTCCCTCATGTGCTTATATAGCTTCCCCTTAAATGCATCTATGCTAGTCGCTTCAACCACTCCCTGTGGTAGCGAGTTCCACATTCTCACCACTCTCTGGGTAAAGAAGTTTCTCCTGAATTCCTAGTTGGATTTATTAGTGACTATCTTCTATTTATGGCCCCTAGTTCTGGTCTTCCCCCCACCAGTGGAAACATCTTCTCTACATCTATCCTATCAAACCCTCTCATCATTTTATCCTTCTATCAGGTCATCCCTCGGCCTTCTCTTTTCGAGAGAAATGAGACCCAGCCTGTTTTTCGGTTCCTTATGCCATTTGTTTGGGTAAAAAGGAAACGATCGGATTGACGGGTCTCTCGTTTTTAAGATCACGACAGTTCCCTACGGCCTTTTTATTTCTCCCCTGATCTTTCCTCCTCCTCTCCCGATGGTGCCAGAGTGAAGTTCCATCAGGCACCTCCCTCGCTGGCGCCGCGCCCTAAAATGGCCGCCATTCACGTCTGAGCCTCAGCCGGCGAGTGTTGCTAGGCGACTCGACCGTGGGGGAGAAGGGAGGGGCATTTCCGCTGAGCCCAATCCTGTTCTCACCCAACCCCTACTTACGTGTCCCTCCCTCCCTCCCAGCAAGGTGTGGGGTGGGGGGGTGGGGGGTGCGACAGAAGGTCAGCGAGCTGAAACGCTAACTCTGTTTCTCTCTCCACAGATGCTGCCTGACCTGCTGAGTATCTCCAGCATTTTCTCTTTTTATTTCAGATTTCCAACATCCGCAGTACTTTGCTTTTGTCTTAGGGTTAAGACCAATCTTGCTTTGAAGATAAGAAAGTATTTGCATTTCTATCGCACCTTTCACATTACAACAGTGACTACACTCCAAAAAGCTTTGAGACGTCCGGTGGTCGTGAAAGGCGCTATAGAAATGCAAGTCTTTCTTTCTTTCACGATCCCCGGATGTCCCAAAGCGCTTTACAGCCAATGAAGTACTTTTTGAAGTGCAGTCACTGTTGTAATGTAGGAAACACGGCAGCCAATTTGCCCTCAGCAAGCTCCCACAAACGGCAATGTGATAATGACCAGATCATCAGTTTTTAGTGATAAATATTGGCCCCAGGCCACACTGGGAGAACTCCCTTGCTCTCCTTCGAAATAGTGGCCGTGGGATCTTTTACAGAGAGGGCTGATTGGGGGCTTCGGTTTAACATCTCATCCGAAAGGCAACACCTCCGGCAGTGCAGCATTCCCCTGGAGTGTCAGCCTGTAATTTTGTGCTCAAGTCTCTGGAGTGGGATTTGAACCCGCAACCTCCTGACTCAGAGGCGAGAAGTGCTACCCACTGAGCCACGGCCAACGTGCAGGGCATGCTCCCGATCCCCCATTATAACAGCAGTGGGCGATTGAGGGAACTCCTGCGAAAATTCACCCCGATTATTTCTGGCCTATTCTCAAAGGGGAAGTGCCTGCTACTGAATTTCCATATTCTCCTAAATGATACGGCGCTCCTAGTTGTCCCTGTTCCATTAGTTGAAGCTTCAAACTGTTGGTTTGGCCCAGCCTGAGAATAGATGTTTGTGTGGAACTCCCCCTCCCTCCGTGTATGACTTCATGATCAGCCATGATCTAATCGAATGGCGGAACAGGCTCAAGGGGCTGAATGGCCTCCTCCTGTGCCTATGTTCTATGAAAGTGAGGGGTGGGATGGGGGGGAAATGATGGGTCCTATTGGATGTAAGCAGTCAGAGACCAGCGGGAATTCAGTTTGGAGTTAAAGGAATTAAATTGGCCTCTGGCTAGGAATTAGACTGGAGAAGGATCGGCCCAGGGTGGAGTCTTGGCGTTTGCTCTGCTGTTGGGTGACGGTTCATTACAAGTCTTAACGAAACCCTCCAGAGACACGAGACACAGAAGCGGAATCTTATTTACAAGACATTTGACGCCCGGATCGAAAAATTTGTCGGGCAGCTGGCCCCAAACATCTGGACAACCCTCGCAAAGAGCCCAAAGGTGTCCAGGGGTGCGGGGAGGTGAGGGGGTGATGGGAAACCCCCTCACCGCTGCGTTAGGAGACAGTGGTAATTTCAACCTATCTCGCCGGGCAAAAAAAACCCACACAGGATCGAGTGGAATGCTAGTTTTACACCCCGCCCAATATCACTCGCCATCGACTTGAAAGCAGTGTAAAATTGGGCTGGGAATGTAAAACCGACGTCATACCCGATCCCGTCAGTTTTCTGACTGGGCGGGTTGGGTTAAAATTGCTCTCCCCCGGGGGCACCCGAGACCAGGCGGGATCTTACTTAGCGGCAGAGCGGGGTTGCCGTGATGTCACCGATGGCCTTGACAAGTTTGGCCGTTTCTTGGTCGATTTAACCCTCAAGTTACCGGCTCAGATTCTTCCGAAATCCGCGGCTCCGGGAAGACAAATCCGGTGGCGAGGCTCGCTTTCCATCCGGCTGACGGGAATTCGCGGAGATTGGCTCGCGGTCTGACTCGGCCAAGGGTGCGGGGGCGGGGGTGGGGGGGGGGGTTGACCGGCGGTTTTTCCCCACTCACATACATCACACCCACGACATGGTGAATCATGCGTTCTAAATGAAGTTTCCCTGGTTACTAAAAATCGGTTTCGTAGCTGCGTGTCTCTTTAACCGTTCGGCTCAGCTGTCGGTGGCGAGTCGGGGTCGGGACGCCTCCTCTCAAATACACAGGCGTTGGCGGCTGAATATGGTTTTAAATGAACCATGGCTTAATCTATGAGTCTACCCCTTTTTTGCCCACTTTCACCTCGGCTCGTTCTCCTCCGACCAGGCTGCAGAAGTTGTAAGTTTTTTGTTTTCCCTCTTCTCCCCCTTTCTTTCTCTTTTTTTCGCGGTGAAGAAAGGATTTATAAACTGAAGAAAAGAAAAAAGCACTGCTGGCTTCTTGTGTTCCTGCAAGAGAGCGAGAGGGGGATGAAGTTTTGAGGATAAATGGATTCTCGCTGTCCCTATCTATCACAGCAACCTGCCGCTGTCTGCCTCGATCACAGAGCTATTGCTATCTGTCACTTTCTCGCGCTCGCCCCGACTCTCCCTCTCTCTGATCGCACCCTTTTTGTCACTTTGAATCTCTGCTTCTGTCTGACTGTCCTTCAGACCATTTATTCCTCTCTCTTTATCTCTGTCTGAGTACATCCCTCTGTCATTTTACATCGGATATACGGCACACAAACAGGCCATTCGGCCCAACCAGTCCATGCCGGCGTTTATGCTCCACTCGAGCCTCCTCCCGTCTTTCCTCATCTAACTCGATCAGCATAACCCTTCATTCCCTTCTCCCTCATGTGCTTGTCTAGCCTCCTCTTAAATGCATCTTTACTATTCGCCTCAACCACTCCCTGTGGTAGCGAGTTCCACATTCTCACCACTCTTTGGGTAAAGAAGTTTCTCCTGAATTCCCTATTGGACTTTTTGGTGACTATCTTATATTGATGGCCTCCAGTTATGCTCTTCCCCACAAGTGGCAAACATTCTCTCTGTATCCACTCTATCAAAATATTTCATAATTTTAAATTATGTCTATTAGGTCACCCTTCTTTTTTCAAGAGCAAAGAGACTCAGCCTGTTCATCCTTTCCTGATATGTATACCCTTGCATTTCTGGTACTGTATCATCCTTGGAAATCTTCTCTGCACCCTCTCCAGTGCCTCTGTATCCTTTTTATAATATGGCGACCAGAACTGCACGCAGTACTCCAAGTGTGGTCTAACCAAGGTTCGATACAGGTTTAGCATAACTTCCCTACTTTTCAATTCTATCCCTCTAGAAATAAACCCTAGTGCTTGGTTTGCTTTTTTTATGGCCTTGCTAACCTGTGTCACAACTTTTAGTGATTTGTGTATTTGTACTCCGAGATCCTCTACCCCTCTCCTTCTCTCTGAGCCACCTTCTTGAACCGCTGCAGTCCGTGTGGTGAAGGTGCTCCCACAGTGCTGTTAGGGAGGGAGTTCCAGGATTTTGACACAGTGACGATGAAGGAACGGCCGATATACTTTTAAGTCAGGATGGTGTGTGACTTGGAGGGGACAAAGGAGCTGAATTCCAGAGGTGAGGTGAGAGTGACTGCCCTTTGGCCAAGTGTGGCATCAAGGAGCCCTCACCATCATCTTCTCAAGGGCAATTAGGGATGGGCAATAAATGCTGGCCTTGCCAGCGACACCTACATCCCATAAAAACGAATATTAAAAAAAATGAAGATTTTTTTTTTTCCATTGAGTGTTTCTTTTGTCTCGGGCCAGTCAGTAGCAGGTGAGAGGAAGTAGAGTGGTTGGGAAAATGAACAGAGTGACAGGGAGAAGGAGAGGGGTAGAGGAGCAAAGGGATCTCGGAGTACAAATACTTTCTCGTCCCCCCTCCACCCTGTGGGAGATGGGAATTCACTCACATTACATGATGTACGGTAAGACTCTCAGTCTGAATGAGGACTCTCCACCACAATGCTAACTGGCTTGGTGGCACCAGAGCTGGCAGTATAACTCTTTGTCATGTAACTGTTCATCACTTTTTCCTGAAAAAAAAGAGGGAAAAGGACAGAGATGGAAAATCGGGATGAGTTTCAAGCCATGGACAAACGGCAGACTGATTGTTAAAGCTCTCCTCTCTTGTGTCAAACACTCCCTTTCTCCTCAACAATACCCAACTCTCCAAGAAGCCCAAGTCCATCCAAGACTGGAATCCTATCTGGAGGACCTCGACTAAAACCACTTGCACACACCTGGAAAGGATACAAGGAAAACCTTGTGTGATGAGCAATGTCTAGCGGAATCAAGGGATATGGGGATCAGGCGGGAAAGTGGAGTTATGGTCAAAGATCAGCCATGATCTTATTGAATGGCGGAGCAGGCTCGAGGGGCCATATGGCCTACTCCTGCTCCTACTTCTTATATTCTTATGGTCTTAAGTTCTTTCTTTCTCTATGTAAACAATGTGTTATTAGGCGCGGTTCGTAGTAGCAGAAAGAGGAAATGTGAACCAGTCTCGAAGTTCTAATGGAGAGAGAAACAGAGTTAACGTTTCAGGTCGATGACCCTTCGACAGAACTGGAAAAAGCTGGAGATGGAACAGGTTTTTAAGCAAGTGTAGGGGCAGGGAAAGGGTTTTATTTTTTCTCTCTCTCACATGGCAGCTGTCTTTCATTCTGCCATCGCCATTTACACTTCATCTAGAGCCATCTTTTGTTTCTTAACTTGTCCCATTACCATCTCCTTTTGCCTCGCACCATCATCCCTTTTGTCTCTTAATCTCTCCTGCCTTCCACCCTATCACAGACCTTCCCTTTTGTTCTTTCCTCCCCTCCCCCCTTTCCCTGCCCCTACACTTGCTTAAAAACCTGTTCCATCTCCAGCTTTTTCCAGTGCTGACGAAGGGTCATCGACCTGAAACGTTAACTCTGTTTCTCTCTCCACAGATGCTGCCTGACCTGCTGAGTATTTCCAGCATTTTCTGTTTTTATTTCAGATTTCCAGCATCCGCAGTATTTTGCTTTTGCTCGAAGTTCTAATGTTCTTCTCATGTCTCATTTGCCTCAAACCTCAGGCATTTACTGTCCTTATTTTACTGATGCTGCTCTGTGGTGACGGCTCCTTAGTCTTTCCTGTTTTTCATATAACTATGGTCAATGCACCTCAGAGCTGTCCTCTCGTGAATGCGCCATCCTACACACCCTTCCTTAACCCTTCACCTTCACTCCATTGAAACCCAGACTCATCCGACCCCAACTCATTCTGTCCCCCGGACCTCGAAACCGGTGGGATTCTTTACCTCTCTTTGTCCTCCCTTCCTCTTAACATCTGCAGGTTCAGATCGAAACCACTTAATCTCTCGACTTACTTCATCTTCGCTTCTACACCCTCCAGCCTCGGGAGCGGCCTGCACTTACGGGATATCGGCCCTGATCTCGGTTTCTCAACAATATAACAAAAAAAAAGATGTGACCCATAAATGCAGAATGTTGAGGATCGGCAGGTCTCCCGTGGTGGTTCCGATGAGCTGGTGCCCAAGGCTCCAGCCCAACACCCAAATTTGGCACCCTGGGTTGGTATAGTTTTGACAAATGTTAGCTTTGGTGAAGAAGGGGGTCCATCTTGAAAAGGGGAGTTTAAATCCAGCCCCCCACTCCCCCGCCCCCGACTTGCTCTACCTGACTATCTCCCTTCTTCATCTCAAATATTCCAGGTCAATGATTCAAGTCTCGGACCCCAACTATCCCGACTCCCTAGAGGTGTGAAGGGGAAAAATCTTGATGGGGAGGACAGTGGGGGGGGGGGGGCGGGAGAGAAGCGGGGCGGGGGGTGCTGGGAGAGATGCGGGGGGTGGGGTTGGGGAGAGAAGCAGGCCTAGTTGTGGAATATGGAGTTTCAGAGCCTCACCTCAATCAGCTGGTGCCACTGCTCAATGGGCTTGCGTGGGTTGGCCAGCATCTCGGTCCAGTGCTCTCGGCCTGGCCCATCAGCGTCATTACCTACACGACACATCCCGATAACCTCGTTGTGACCAATGCTGAGGAGAGAGCAAGAGTAATAAAAATATCAGCAGAAAGTGTTCAAAACTTCCTCCAAACACAAAGATGTGGGAATGAGACAGTTTAGCTCCCTTGGGTGGCACTCCCACCTCTGGGTCAGAAGGTTGTGAGTTCAAGACTCACTCCAGTAAGACTTAAGCATGTAATCTAGGCCGATACTCCCAGTGCAGTACTGAGGGAGCGCTGCATTGTCGGAGGTGCCGTCTTTCGGATGAGATGTGAAACCGAGGCTCCGTCTGCTCTCAGTCAAATGTAAAAAAATTCCACTGCAACTATTTCGAAGAAGAGCAGGGGAAGTTCTCCTGGCCAATATTTATCCCTCAATTAACATCACTAAAAAGAGATGATCTGGTTATGATTTTGTTGCTGTTTGTGGGGCCTTGTTGTGCGTTTCCCACATTACAACAGTGACTACACTTCAAAAGTACTTCATTGGCTGTTAAGCGCTTTGGGACAATCGGTGGTCGTGAAAGGTGCGACAGAAATGCAAGTCTTTCTTTCTTCCAATAGAAGTGAATATCAAGCGGGGCGTCTAACGTGCGTCTGATGCGATACAACTCGTTCAGCGCTGCTGCCCAAGCCAACTTTCTACCCCTGTAGATGCTGAGCCTCGGTGTGCAAGTTAGGAGAGGTGACCAAAAGCTTAGTCGATTGAGCTTTAAGAAACGTTTTCAAAGGTGAAGGGGGAAGAGGAGAGATGAGGGACCTAATGGAGGGAGTCAAGGCAGCCGGCATCTATGCCACCAGTAAGACCTGCCTGGATCTCTTCCATGTCGTTCCCACCTTGGAACTGGACCTCGAGTTCCACGTAAAAAAAATGAAGGAGCTGGAACTCAGCCGCACAGATCAAGAAAGTCCCCGGCTTCGTCCCCGGCCTGCACTGGATTAGCTCATTCCAGTTGGGCTGCAATAATACCTCCCCAAGCCTCTGGGCGAACAAGGTGAAACAAGGGAAGTCAGAGCTCTCCTCATTGCTATCCAGTGACCTACATGTTGTCGGTGTTGAGCGAGAACTGGAGCTGGCTTGGCTGTGATGCACACCACAACTGCACAGCCTACTAACACTGACTGTCGAGGCTCACCCATAAAAGGCCACTTGAGAAATGTACTTGAGGTACCGAACTCTATCAGAAAATTTGGGAGGGAGAAGGAAATGGCTGTGGATCATCTCAGTGCTCTATCTATTAATATTAAACATGGAGGCCCTGAAATTCCTCTTACACTATTTCCATGGAGGTTCCCTCAGTCTCCCACCGAGTTATGGCAGGAGATGGTGGAATCCCCAAGGAATTTCAGGGCCGGTATGTCCAGCCGGTATGTTACGCTCTTGTTATAGATGTCATAGTGTCAGCTGTGGCTCAGTTGG
Source organism: Squalus acanthias (assembly GCA_030390025.1). Lineage (NCBI taxonomy): Eukaryota > Metazoa > Chordata > Chondrichthyes > Squaliformes > Squalidae > Squalus > Squalus acanthias. Next base: position 2,852,164 of record CM059450.1, read on the forward strand.
TAGCACACTTGCCTCGGAGTCAGAAGGTTGTGGGTTCAAATCCCACTCCAGGGACTTGAGCACATAAAGCTAGGCTGACACTCCCAGTGCAGTGCTGAGGGAGTGCTGCACTGTCAGAGGTGCCGTCTTTTGGATGAGATATTAAACCGAGGCCCCGTCTGCCCTCTCAGGTGGATGTAAAAGATCCCATGGCACTATTTTGAAGAAGAGCAGGGGGAGTTATCCCCAGTGTCCCGGCCAATATTTATCCCTCAACTAACATAACAAAAACAGATTATCTGGTCGTTATCACATTGCTGTTTGTGGGAGCTTGCTGTGCGCAAATTGGCAGCCGCGTTTCCTACATTACAACAGTGACTGCACTTCATTGGCTGTAAAGCGCTTTGGGACGTCCGGTGGTCATGAAAGGCGCTGTAGAAATGTAAGTCTTTCTAGATGCAAAAGATTTTTAAAACACTGCACACATCTGACCTGCAGCCTGAAGCCGACACGCACCTTCCAATCTGCAAAGTTCCCCGACCACGCAACAATTAAACTCTAACTGACCTAAGTCTCTGTTACTTCACAACCACTGCACTTTGAGGCCGTGAAAGGGACACAGATCCACCTCAGCTGAATGCTAAATTGTGCATTGCAGGGTGCTTATAAAACAGCAGTTACATTTTTTTTTTGGTTTTTAATTTACGATATTAGTCTTGAGTCCAAATGTAATGTTTCCAAGTTTGCTGATGACACGAAACTAGGTGGGATTGTGAGTTGTGAAGAGGATGCAAAGAGGCTTCATGGCGATTTAGACAAGTTGAGTGAGTGGGCAAATACATGGCAGATGCAGTATAACGTGGATAAATGTGAAGTTATCCACTTCGGTAGGAAAAACAGAAAGGCAGGGTATTATTTAAATGGTGATCGATTGGGAAATGTTGATGTACAAAGGGACCTGGGTGTCCTTGTACGCCAGTCACTGAAAGCAAACATGCAGGTGCAGCAAGCAGTTAGGAAGGCAAATGGTATGTTGGCCTTCATTGCAAGAGGATTTGAGTACAGGAGCAAGGATGTCTTACTACAGTTATACAGGGCCTTGGTGAGACCACACCTGGAGTACTGTGTGCAGTTTTGGACTCTTTACATCAGAAAGGATATACTTGCCATAGAGGGAGTGCAGCGAAGGTTCGCCAGACTGATTCCTGGGATGGCAGGACTGTCGTATGAGGAGAGATTGGGTCGACTAGGCCTGTATTCACTAGAGTTTAGAAGAATGAGAGGGGATCTCGTGGAAACGTATAAAATTCTGACAGGGCTAGACAGACTGGATGCAGGGAGGATGTTTCCCCTGGCTGGGGGGTCTAGAACGAGGGGTCACAGTCTCAGGATATGGGGTAGGACATTTAGGACTGAGATGAGGAGAAATTTCTTCACTCAGAGGGTGGTGAACCTGTGGAATTCTCTACCCCAGAAGGCTGTGGAGGCCAAGTCACTGAATATATTTAAGAAGGAGATAGATAGATTTCCAGACACAAAAGGCATCAAGGGATATGGGAAGAGAGCGGGAATATGGTATTGAGATAGAGGATCAGCCATGATCATATTGAATGGCGGAGCAGGCTCAAAGGGCCGAATGGCCTACTCCTGCTCCTATTTTTCTATGTTTCTATGAGTCTAGTGTCTCAGGCCATCCCCATAGGTGAGCCCTTGGTCTCCATGGCCCAGATTGTATCTTTACCTGCCCAATATCTAGGTCATTTACAACAACAACTTGTATTTATATAGTGCCTTTAATGTAGTAAAACGTCCCAAGGTGCTTCACAAGACTATTTTAAGACAAAAAAATTTGACACCGAGCCACATAAGGAGAAATTAAGGCTGGTGACCAAAAGCTTGGTCAAACAGGTAGATTTTAAGGAGCGTCTTAAAGGAGGAAAGAGAGGTAGCGAGGCGGAGAGGTTTAGGCAGGGAATTCCAGAGCTTAGGGCCCAGGCAACAGAAGGCACGGCCACCAAAGGTTGAGCGATTATAATCAGGGATGCTCAAGAGGGCAGAATTCGAGGAGCGCAGATATCTCAGGGGGTTGTAGGGCCGGAGGAGGATTACAGAGATAGGGAGGGGGCGAGGCCATGGAGGGATTTGAAAACAAGGGTGAGAATTTTGAAATCGAGGCGTTGCTTTACCGGGAGCCAATGTAGGTCAGCGAGCACAATGAGTGATGGGAGAACGGGACTTGGTGCGAGTTGGGACACGGGCAAAAGCGTTTCGGATGACCTCAAGTTCATGTATATAGTAATAGCGATCCCAGGGATTAAACAGAAAACCCCTGTTACTCTACTTCAGCTTACTGTTTATACGTGCCTGGATATAATATTCCCTAACAGTGGAAGGCAGTAGAATCAACATTTCGCAAGACTGCGGTTTAGGCTAAAAGCTGCCAAACAGAATTAAACATAAATGGATAATTGAACAGAAGTAATGACACGCTGCAGATTTACAGCAGTTACTGGCTTAACTATCCCTCCACAGAAGGTGGGAAAAAACCTGGCCCATCTGCTGTGCAGAACTGCAATGTAAACTGGACCGGACACACAGCCCTTGAATATTACATGGTGGCCCATTGCTGGCTGTCCATGGAGATTACGTGGCCTATCCATCTACCTCACTTTGATCTCAGATTCCTCAATTTGAACAAGACAAGCTGAGAAATATTTTTTCAAGACAGGCTGGGACAAATTTTTAATCTCTTAAGGGCTGCCAATCAAATTTATCCACAAATAAAATCCACAGGATGTTTGTATTTAAATTGAATGGATTGCCCCACCCCCCACCGCCCCCCCCCCCCCCACCTCAGACATCTGGCCAAATACAGTGCCTATATTTTGGGACTGTTGTATCAGAACAAGCGGGACCTCTTTCTGTGAGTGGTCCTGTGGGCTGGGTTTCCTGGGTAGTAATGCCAGGCGATCGTAGGGGGAGGAAATTTGCCTCGCTCTCATCGGATTTTCCAGCGCCTGCCCTTTTATCAGCCTTGCCCCTTATTAAGATCCAGTCCCCCTCTCCGTGCTCCGCTACATTTTGGCGCCCTGGCAGTTTTGGCGTCCCAGGAAACATTCGAATCAGAACAAGTTCAGATATCGGATTTTTTTTAAAATCTGACCAAAAGCAGAAAGCCTGACATTTACTGTCGAATTTCTATTTTTTTTTTAGAAAAAGCAGACCAGTGTCTACAGACAGCAGAGACCATCACCCCATCAGCCAGGACTGGCTTTCAACCCAGGCCTGGGAGAGGAGGTCTGCTGCCTAACCCACCATACAACCCAGGACCCAGATGTATTATTGAGAAGAAAGACTTCCACAACCTCAGGACATCCCAAAGCGCTTCACAGCCAATGAAGTACTTTTTGAAGTGTGGTCACTCTTGTAACGTAGGAAACGCGGCAGCCAATATTGTGCACAGCAAGATCCCGCACACAGCAATAAGATAAATGAACTGTTTTTCCGAGTGGCGTTGAACATAAGCACAAACATTCAATAAGATCATGGCTGATCTTTTACCTCAACTCCACTTCCCTGCACTATCCCCGTATCCCCTGATTCCCTTAATATTCAAAAATCTATCGATCTCTGTCTTGAATATACTCAACGACTGAGCATCCACAGCCCTCTGGGGTAGAGAATTCCAAAGATTCACCACCCTCTGAGTGAAGAAATTTCTTCTCATCTCAGTCCCAAATGGCTGACCCCTTATTCTGAGACTGTGACCCCTGGTTCTAGACTCTCCAGCCAGGGGGGAAACAACCTCTCAGTCAAGCCCCGTAAGAATTTTATCGGTTTCAATGAGATAATTGGTTGAGGGATAAATATTGGCCAGGAGCTGGGGCAGGGACGGAGAGGGTTATTGTTGAGAAGCTGTTATGTAAAACATTCTTGCTGAGGCAATCTTAAAGAGAAATCCCACAGCCTTTTATTACACCTCTATCTCACTTTCCCATTTGCGGCATCAGTCTTAATCCAAAGATTTGTCAGGAGAAACGTGAATTCTGCATGCTGTTAAGTGCAACATTCTCGAGAAGCTATAAGGCATCATTCAGCTTCAGCTGTGATTAACTCGCACCCCCTACGAGAGCAGCGAGCAACTCCCACTGACAGACTGCCGCAGTTATTATAATTAAAATACTTCACATTTATAAGAAAATCAAACCTCTTCAACTTGGCACGCTCCCTGCACCTCCCCCACCCCCCCTCCACCCCCCCCCCTCGAGGAAGGCTCCAAACAGAAATCCGCAGCGCTTCGTATCGCTTAACCGATCGCTCGCCGTTAACCCTTTAATGGCCGCTGTTTGCGCGCCTCCTCCTTTCTGTTTTTGTTTCTGAATATATTTAAGGAGATAGATAGATAGATTTCCGGACACAAAAGGCATCAAGGGGTACGGGGAGAGAGCAGGAATATGGTATTTAGATAGAGGATCAGCCCTGATCATATTGAATGGCGGAGCAGGCTCGAAGGGCCGAATGGCCAACTCCTGCTCCTATTTTTCTATCTTTCTATGTTTCACCACTTGATGAGTAAGGCTGGGCGATGAGTGGCAACAGGCCGCTCGACCACGAGGGGCATCAAAGACGAGGCTGATCCGGGCCCCGCCAGGTGTCCTTTTACCTGCGGGGCAGGGGGGGTGGGGGGGGGCGTCATGGGATAGTGGTCAAGAACTGTGCTGTGTTTTTTTTCCTCTCCTGGACCAGGTACTCTGAGACTAACAGGAGCGCCCAATCCCAGAGCAGCTGAACCAACACAGACGAGGCATCTGACCTGCCATCTTCCTGGTCTGCCCGGCTTATTGCGAAGCCAGTCGGTGCACTTACCTACGAGGCATTCAGGGAGCCGTAGGGGCAACTCTTTGCCATTTGTCGAACACTCACTGGACGGATAGACTTGACACTTGCTTTGTGACTGTTCATCTCTGATGGGACGAAGGGCTCAAACCCAGCACAGACAGCAGGAGTGAAGGTCTGCTGTCTCTGATGGGATGAAGGTGTGAGAGAAGCTACACGAGATGAAGTATGTATTCCATTTTAAATGAAAGACTCCATTTTGTGGGTAGCTTCTTCAGGGATTTGCTGAAACTGCAGAATGGCAACTAATCCGTGAGGCTGTCACTTCAATAGCCCTGGACAGTTCCGATCTTCTCGTGGATCCATCTATATTCTTTTCCGCTCAAGGAAATAGATACGGTAGTTTATGTTATGTCCCGGGGTCGTGCAGTGGAGCCTCTTTGAGTCTTTGGTGTGTTGAGCTAATAATACCGACTGTAAAACCAAGACTGAAGGTCATGGAGGAGGTGATGTAATGGCCCTTTTGGTTGAGCTTAAGAGAAAGTCCATTGTAATGTGAGTTTGGGAGACAAAGAAGGAAGACATCTGGAAGCCTTAATCTTTGGCAGCAAAGCATCCTTTGTAATCAGGTGTTGGTCGTGAGTAAGTGCAGCATTTTATCTTTAATAAATCTGCAAACATTTGACTGCGTGTTGAATTTATCCTTGGCATACAGACACAGGACTGGAGCCGTTTTGTCTATTTATTTTTACAAAACTCACATTCCCATCAAAGGCCTCCTGTCTACGTGTCTCTTTCCCTTTCTTTGCCTAACACTGTATTTCTGTCCCTTTGTCGATCTGTTCCTCTGTGTGTGTGTGTGTGTCTCACTCTCTGTCACTTTCTCTTGACTTCTGTCTGTCTTTTGGTCTCCGTCTCTCTCTTGCTGGCTGTCTCTCTTGTTCGGTCTGTTCTCTTACTCTCTGTTCATGTCAGCACCCCCCAGTCCCCCATCAGAGGCAGAAGACCTGAGGAGATGAAGGACTCCTCTCTCTAATAGGATGAAGGTCTCGCTCTAATGGGATGAAGGTCTCTCTCTAATGGGATGGTCTCTCTCTAATGGGATGAAGGTCTCTCTCTAATGGGATGAAGGTCTCGCTCTAATGGGATGAAGGTCTCGCTCTAATGGGATGAAGGTCTCTCTCTAATGGGATGAAGGTCTCTCTCTAATGGGATGAAGGTCTCACTCTAATGGGATGAAGGTTTCTCTTTAATGCGATGAAGGTCTCACTCTAATGGGATGAAGGTCTCACTCTAATGGGATGAAGGTCTCACTCTAATGGGATGAAGGTTTCTCTCTAATGGGATGAAGATCTCACTCTAATGGGATGAAGGTCTCACTCTAATGGGATGAAGGTCTCTCTCTAATGGGATGAAGATCTCTCTCTAATGGGATGAAGATCTCTCTCTAATGCGATGAAGGTCTCTCTCTAATGCGATGAAGGTCTCTCTCTAATGGGATGAAGGTCTCTCTCTAATGGGATGAAGGTCTCTCTCTAATGGGATGAAGGTCTCTCTCTAATGGGATGAAGGTCTCTCTCTAATGGGATGAAGGTCTCACTCTAATGGGATGAAGGTCTCTCTCTAATGGGATGAAGATCTCTCTCTAATGGGATGAAGATCTCTCTCTAATGCGATGAAGATCTCACTCTAATGCGATGAAGGTCTCTCTCTAATGGGATGAAGGTCTCTCTCTAATGGGATGAAGGTCTCTCTCTAATGCGATGAAGGTCTCTCTCTAATGGGATGAAGGTCTCTCTCTAATGGGATGAAAGTCTCACTCTAATGGGATGAAGGTCTCACTCTAATGGGATGAAGGTCTCACTCTAATGGGATGAAGGTCTCACTCTAATGGGATGAATGTCTAACTCTAATGCGATGAAGGTCTCACTCTAATGCGATGAAGGTCTCACTCTAATGGGATGAAGGTCTCACTCTAATGGGATGAAGGTCTCACTCTAATGGGATGAAGGTCTCACTCTAATGGGATGAAGGTCTCACTCTAATGGGATGAAGGGCTCACTCTAATGGGATGAATGTCTCACTCTAATGCGATGAAGGTCTCACTCTAATGGGATGAAGGTCTCACTCTAATGGGATGAAGGGCTCACTCTAATGGGATGAAGGTCTCTCTCTAATGGGATGAAGGTCTCACTCTAATGGGATGAAGGTCTCACTCTAATGGGATGAAGGTCTCACTCTAATGGGATGAAGGTCTCACTCTAATGGGATGAAGGGCTCACTCTAATGGGATGAATGTCTCACTCTAATGCGATGAAGGTCTCACTCTAATGCGATGAAGGTCTCACTCTAATGCGATGAAGGTCTCACTCTAATGGGATGAAGGGCTCACTCTAATGAGATGGGCTCACTCTAATGAGATGGGCTCACTCTAATGGGATGAAGGTCTGAATTACCCCCCAAGGTGACAGAAAGAATTCACCAGACTGAGACTGGGCCAAAAAGAGTTAAATTATGAGAACAGGTTGCATAGACTAGGCCTGTATTCCCTCGAGTATCGAAGATTAAGAGGTGATCTAATTGAGCTGTTTAAGATGATTACAGGAGTTGATAGGGCAGAGAGAGAGAAACTATTTCCTCTGGTGGGGGGGAGTCCAGAACAAGGGGGCATAACCTTGAAATTAGAGCCAGGCCGTTCAGGGGTGATGTCAGGAATCACTTCTTCACACAAAGGGTTGTGGAAATCTGGAACTCTCTCCCCCAAAAAGCTATTGAGGCTGGGGGTCAATTGAAAATTTCAAAACTGAGATTGATAGATTTTTGTTAGGCAAGGGTATTAGTGGTTATGGAACCATGGCGGGTAGATGGTGATAAGGTACAGATCAGCCATGATCTAATTGAATGGCGGAACAGGCTCGAGGGGCTGAATGGCCTCTTCCTGTTCCCTGTGTTTATAAGAACGCAAGTGCATTGGGTTTGGTGGAAGGGGAGGCACAAACGAGTCAACAAATAGGCAGTCAGCCCTTGCGAGTCCGGGAAAGGGAGGGTTAATGGGTGAATGTGCAGATCAAACTAATTAAGCCCAACAAGCTTTCTTCCCTATTCAGTAGCCTGATTACACTGGAACGCTTGACAGCTCCAGCGATTAAATCAAATTGCTCTCAGCAACCAATTACAATATGTCAAAATAGGACATTTTCTCCTCAAATTGAGACTGAATTTTTAACTTGAAATTTCTCCCCCCCCCCCCCCGCCCTGCCCCCACTCCCCGAATATTGGGAGGAACGATCATCCCCATTCAGTGTCAGACGTCCCTCAGTGGGTAGCACCCTTGTCTGTGAGTCAGGTGGTCGTGGGTTCAAGTCCCTACTCCAGCGACTGGAACACAAAATCCAGGCTGACACTCCCAGTGCCAGTACTGAGGGAGTGCTGCACTGTCGGAGGCGCCATCTTTCGGATGAGACCTTAAACCGAGGCCCCGTCTGCTCTCTCAAGTGGATGTAATAGATCCCACAGCCACTATTTCGAAGAAGAGCAGGGGAGTTCTACCCCGGTGTCCTGGCCGATATTTATCCCTTAACCAACATCACTTAAAAAAAAAAGGCTTATCTGGCCATTATCACATTGCTGTTTGTGGGAGCTTGCTGCGCGCAGATTGGGTGCCCCATTTCCTACATTACAACAAGTGACTACACTTCAAAAGTATTTCATTGGATGTAAAGCACTGAGGTGGTGAAAGGCGCTATATAAATGCAAGTTCTTTCTTTTGCTGAAGAGCCATGTGTAGGACTCTTCGAAAAGTCAATGATCCAGTGGGGTGTGAGGCAGGCGAGAGCGAGGCTTCACATTCAGACCCCGCATTCTGTACTGAACCATACACAGGCCACATGACTCTCTGGTAAACTGCGGTTCCAACGCAGAATAACGTTCCCTCAAACTCATGTACAGTTAGTGGAGGGAAATTTTTCTAATCAACGTTTGGAGCAGAGCCTTACAATCAGAGTTTTGCTCAGATCATAAGAACATAAGAAATAGGAGCAGGAGTAGGCCATTCGGCCCTTCGAGCCTGCTCCGCCATTCAATGAGATCATGGCTGATCTTCTGCCTCAACTCCATTCACCGGCCCTATCGCCATATCCCTTGATGCCCTTACTAGTCAGAAATCTATCGACATCTGTTTTGAATATACCCAATGACTGAGCCTCCACAGCCCTCTGGGGTAGAGAATTCCAAAGATTCACCACCCTCTGTGTGAAGAAATTTCTTCTCATCTCAGTCCTGAATGGCCTACCCTTTATCCTGAGGCTGTGGCCCCTGGTTCTAGACTCCCCAGCCAAGGGAAACATTCTCCCAGCATCCACCCTATCAAGCCCTGTAATAATTTTGTATGCTTCAATGAGATCCCCTCTCATTCTTCTGAATTCAAGAGAACACAGGCCTAGTTTACTCAATCTCTTCTCATACGACAGTCCCGCCATCCCAGGAATCAATCTCCCAGATCGCACATCAAGAGGCCCAGATCCACCCAGACTTGGCTGCTGTTTCCAAGTTGGGGGAAGGTTCTTCGAACATCTCACTCAAACCCCTGGACAGGATACAGGAACAAAGAGTGTCCCTCTGAACTCTAGCTTCTAACCATGGAAAGCTGCTTAAATCTACCCCATGGTACCCCGTGGGCTGCAGATGAAGTTTAAATCATTGTTCCTATTCATTTGCATATCTCCCAAATCGCTGATGGAAACAGATCTCATTGTTTTGATTTCAGGACTTATCCACTAATGAGGCAGCAGACTTTCCAAACCTCCAGGCCACGGAGTTCAAAACGGAACTACAGAAGAATAAGGAATACAAGAAGAGAGAATTTGCATTTATATAGCACCTTATTACAACCTCAGGAAGTCTCAAAATACTTCACACTGGCTTAAACATTCACTCCCTCCACCACCGGCGCACTGTGGCTGCAGTGTGCACCATCTACAAGATGCACTGCAGCAACTCGCCAAGGCTTCTTCGGCAACACCTCCCAAACCCGCCACCTCTTCCACCTAGAAGGACAAGGGCAGCAGGTGCATGGGAACACCACCACCTCCAAGTTCCCCTCCAAGTCACACACCATCCCGACTTGGGAGTATATCGGCCGTTCCTTCATCGTCGCTGGGTCAAAATCCTAGAACTCCCGATCTAACAGCACTGTGGGAGCACCTTCACCACACGGACTGCAGCGGTTCAAGAAGGCGGCTCACCACCACCTTCTCAAGGGCAACTAGGGATGAGCAACAAATGCCGGCCTTGCCAGCGACGCCCACATCCCCGAGAATGAATTTAAAAAAAAGAGTGAATTACTTTTGAAGTGCAGTCATCATTGTTATGTAGGGAAACACGACAGACTGTTTGAGCACCACAAATGGATAGCCAGATAATCGATTTTTGTTGGTTTTAGTTGAGAGAGAAATGCTGCCAAGGACACTGAGAGCAGTCTCTGCTGTTCTTCGAATGAGTTCGCCTAAACGGGCAGGCAGGACTTCAATTTAGCATCCCTGCCAAATAATGGCACCTGCGACAATGCAGCACTCTCTCAGTCCTGCACTGAAATGTTATCCTGGATGATGTACTCGAGTTTTGGATCGAGGCTTGAACCCATGATCTTCTGAATTGAGTCAGGTTGTTTTACCAATGAGCCAAGCATCACAGGCAGCGTTTCCTGGGTTTTAGTGGCTGGAGTACCAGTGTTCAACAACAACAGCAACAACTTGTATTTATATAGCGCCTTTAACGTAGTAAAACATCCCAGGGCGCTGCACAGGAGTATTTTAAGACAGAAAATTTGACACCGATCCACATAAGGATAAATTAGGGCAGGTGCTTGGTCAAACAGGTAGGTTTTAAGGAGCGTCTTAAAGGAGGAAAGAGAGGTATGGAGGCGGAGAGGTTTAGGGACGGGATTCCAGAGCTTAGGGCCCAGGCAACAGAAGGCACGGCCGCCAAAAGTTGAGCGATTATAATCAGGGATGCTCAAGAGGGCAGAATTAGAGGAGCGCAGATATCTCGGGGGGGGTGGGGGGGGGATTGTGGGGCTGAAGGAGATTACAGAGATAGGGAGGGGCGAGGCCATGGAGAGATTTGAAAACAAGGATGAGAATTTTGAAATCGAGGCGCTGCTTAACCCGGAGCCAATGTAGGTCAGCGAGCACAGGGGTGATGGGCGAACGGGACTTGGTGCGAGTTAGGACACGGAAACACACACAGATCATAGTTTGGACACTCCTGCTCATCTGTCTGTCTGTCTCTCTCTCTCTCTCTCACTCTCTCTCTCACTCTCTCTATTCATTGTGGTATTTAGACTTTCCCCCTCACTCCATCACTACTGTCAGGAGTTCTATAGACCACTCCCACCAGAGTCTTGCATCCTTGTTTGGACCCGTACTGTTGGCACTGTCCAATCACCCCTTACCAATGCCCTTTCTTACTCTGCACGAACACAAGGAAACAACTGCAGTTGAAGGAAATCGCAAACCAAAAACAGAAAATGCCAGAAATGTGCATAGCAGCTCAATCAGGATTGGTTGAGAGAAAAGAATTGCATTTATATAGCGTCTTTCACGTCCTCAGGATGTCCCAAAGCGCTTTACCGCCAATGAAGTACCTTTTGAAGTGTAGTCGCTGTTGTAATGTGGGAAACGCGGCAGCCAATTTGCGCACAGCAAGCTCCCACAAACAGCAATGTGATAATGACCAGATCATCTGTTTTAGTGATGTTGGTTGAGGGATAAATATTGGCCCAGGACACCGGGGAGAACTCCCCTGCTCTTCTTCGAAATGGATGGGATCCTTTACGTCCACCTGAGAGGGCAGACGGGGCCTCAGTTTAACGACTCATCTGAAAGACGGCACCTCCGACATCACTGCACTGGGAGTGTCAGCCTCGATTATGTGCTCAAGTCTCTGGAGTGGGGACTTGAATCCACAACCTTCTGACCCAGAGGCGAGAGAGAGTGCTGCCCCCTGAGCCATGGCAGACACTTAAGGAGCCAATTCTCCTAATCGGGGCCTCCGGTGAGGAATAGCGCCTGCGGGCATGGGCTGGTGGCCGTGTCATATGCCCGCAGTGCCTGAGATTCCACAGCCAGCATCGCCCTGTGAACACTGCTCCTCGCTGAGAGAGAATCAGCCCTGGAGTGTGAAATCCAGAAGGCTCACAACTGGAACATTCATCCTTTCTCTCTACAGTTGTTGACTGACCTACTTTGCATTGGAAGCATTGTTACTAGGTATTTCTTACTGATTATCATGACTCTTTGGGCTGGATTTTGCCAATGGGGAGCTTTTGGAGGCGGGACTCCCACTTGTCGGGTTTCAGTCCCGCCTCCATCGACTTCTGGCCAACCCACGCTATTTTCCCTTGATTGACCTTGTTAAGCCCGCCCAGCGGGCGTAGCGGGCCAATTAAGGGGAAGCCGGTTACAGAGAATGTCAGCGTATGACGTTTCATCTGTCAAAAATTTTTGACAGATGAATTGTCATCGTTTGATAGCTCTGTGAAGCTGTCAAACACTGACAATCTCTGTTGTTTGATGAGTTCTTGTATTCAAGACTCATCAAACCTCTTTTGTGAGCAGAAATTAGATGGCTGTTGCATCGGAGATTGCAGCAGCCATCTGTCATCTCTGCCGGTGAGATGCGAGACTCTCCGCATCCCCAACTGTTGAAGCCTGCAGGAAGAAACAAAGGTAAGTAAACATTTTCTATCACTTTCCACTCACCTCACACATTTACCTCTCCACACTTGCACCCATCACTTACCTCCACAGCGCACTTTTGCACCCCGCCGACCCCCGCAGACCCACTACTTGCCTCGGTGACCCTGGCGGGGTTTCCCGATGTCGGGAAGCCCGCGCCTCTGGTGGAAAAATGGGGATAATCTTCTTAACTACCTGTTAACTACCTGCTAACAGGCAGTTAAGTGGCTGTGAACCCCTTCCCACCTCCAGGAGATGGGACCCGCCGCAAGTCGGCTACCCGCCTCCCGGGAAGATGGCACGGAGGCGGATTGGGCACCCGCCCCCAGATTCTGCCATTTTCTTGGCAGCCCCGTCTCCAAACCCACCTCCCCAGGGCTGGCAAAATCCAGCCCTATGTCTCAGTCACATCCAGTACACACCGCTACTAGCAATACACGTATGTATATGGTATACAACCCAAAAACTGCAGTGCGTGTGCGCACACACGCATTCACACACACACGTGTTCACAAGCGCACGCACCCATGCATGCACATACACACGCGTGCACACACACACGCATGTGCGCAAGCACGCACACGGGAGCGCACGCAGGCACACGCGCACAGCCGGACCTCAGCGCCGAATCCTCCGACAGGCCCCCCCCACCCCACCGCCGCGGCTGACGCCCAAAGCGGTTTGTTTCGAGAGAGCCTCACCAATCGTAGTCCATGACGGCGATGATGACGTTCACGTGATCCATGTTCTCGTTGGGAATGTCGAACACCAGCGCCTCGTTGTACACTGGGTTGAGCGTGTTCTTCTTGATCGAGGTCTTGCGCTTCTTCAGGCGCCTCCCTTCACAGATCAGCGACGCCTTCACGTAGGGGTCTGCGGACAGAGGGAGGCATGGGTTGGCCGGCAACTCGGGCTGGGGCCCACCAGGGCCTCGATTATACACTGCCACATGGGCTTCCTCAGCTTTTACCCCATTGAGACCCTCCCCCCCCCCCACACCTATTACCACAACATTTAAACTAAACAACACTGCAAAGCTCTCCTGACCTCTGACTGAGGAAAGGCCCCCAACATGGGCCTGTGCCTGAAGGCCCCAGGTGCAGCCTCTGACCTGTGCTGATAACATTGGCAGTGCTACAATTGGCCTCAGCACCCTTGGACTGGGAAGGGCAAAAAAAGAAAGCTAGGAATCCTATTCCTGATTGATATCCCTAGGAACAGGAGGAGGCCATTCGGCCCCTCGAGCCTGTCCCGCCATTCAATTAGATCACGGCCGATCTGCACCTCAACTCCATTTACCCGCCTTGGCTCCATATCCCACGACTCCCTCACCCGACAAAAATCTGTCGGCCTCAGTCTTGGAAAATTTCAATTGTCCCTCTTAGGCGAAGAGAGCGGAGCCCAAGATCAGATCAGCCACGATCTCATTGAATGGCAGAGCAGGCTCGAGGGGCCCAATGGCCTGACTCCTGCTCCTCCTCTGTCTTGAGCTCTTATATTTCCAATACCCTTTGTATGAAAAAGTGCTTCCCGATTTCACTCCTAAAATGGGATCGAATCATTTCTGCTGGAAGGTGAGCATGTGCGAGGTGGGGTGGGGTCAGGGTTGGGTTTGGCTGTGGAGGCCTGCAATAGGCAGCTGACACTCGCTGTCTAAGCTGACACATGGTCACTTTGGATGAGGTACCAGAGGAGCTAACAGCACCAGTAGAACCAAAACCCAGGAGAGTACAGGGGTGGGGGGTGGGTGAGGTGGGGGGGGTGGTGGGTGAGGGGGGGGGGGGTGGATGTATAATTGGTTTGAGGCGCGTGGAGGGGGAAAGTCCTTTGTCTATTGGTGTCGTGGTGAAATTACCTGAAAATCCGGTTAAATCCATTGCCTTGAGGTTGGTGGCTTTAATGATGGTGATGGTGAGTCTCCCTGCTGTTGGCAGGTAACACAACGAGAAGTTTATCTCACCCAGATCAGCTTTCTCCTGAAAGAGAAGAAATATTGCTCTCGGTTAGTCAGGCAGACGACCCACAGATTCCGATGGATATCAATCAGACGTCCCGGAGTACTTTGACATGGGCTTTGACATGAATCTTGTCATTCATGAGGAAATGACTTATGAAATAATACTGGGCGGCCTGCTGGTGGCGCTGTCCAGGGAGAGTATAAATACTCGGGCACGGGCCCAGCTTGCTCAGGACATTCTTTAACAGGAACTAATGAAGGACACAACTAGATCTCCATGTTGGAAAACAGTTGATTAAAGCCTTGTTTACAACCTAGACCAAGTGCCTAGTAGCTTCTTACGTCAGGCTTTACTCCTTGGTTTAACTCCTCATCCAAAAGAGGGCACCTCTGACAGTGCAGCACTCCCTCAGAACCGCGCTGAAAGAGTCAACCTAGATTTCGTGGGTTCAAGTCTCATGGACGCGAGACTTGACCCCCCCCCCCCCTCCCACACACAACCTTCTGCCCTCAGAGAGATGTGAATGCAACCCGCTGAGCCACGGCTGGTGCCAGGGGTCACAGGGCACCGTCCACCTGCTCTATCTGCCGGGGATGGTCCGTGATGCTGGGAAGGAATACCTTGAAACAAAGAGAGGGAGTGCTGCATCCCTGCCGGCTCGCTTGGCACAGCCCGCGTGTGGCCCGACCACCCCGGGCTCAGTCTGCGGCCCTTGTGTTGAGCCAGCTGATGGGCAGCTACAGCCGCTGAGACACTGAAGAGAGAGCAAGAAAATCAGCCGGGGATCCCGCTCCCGATTGCTGTCCTGAGTGAGCGATGGGTGAGAACAGGACTGTGCTCCACCGGGATGTTCGTCCAATGGTTGAACAGAAAGAAAAAAATAAACACTTTCTATCGCGCCTTTCACAACCATCAGACTCCCCAAAGCCTTTCCACCATCTACAAGGCACAAGTAAGGAGTGTGATGGAATACTCTCCACTTGCCTGGATGAGTGCAGCTCCAACAACACTCAAGAAGCTCGACACCATCCAGGACAAAGCAGCCCGCTTGACTGGCACCCCGTCCACCACCTTAAACATTCACTCCCTCCACCACCGGCGCGCCGTGGCTGCAGTGTGTACCATCTACAAGATGCACTGCAGCAACTCGCCAAGGCCTCTTCGGCAGCACCTCCCAAACCCGCGACCTCTTCCACCTAGAAGGACGAGGGCAGCAGGCGCATGGGAACACCACCACCTCCAAGTTCCCCTCCAAGTCACACACCATCCTGACTTAGAAGTATATCACCGATCCTTCATCGTCGCTGGGTCAAAATCCTGGAACTCCCTCCCTAACAGCACTGTGGGAACACCTTCACCACATGGACTGCAGCGGTTCAAGAAGGCGGCTCACCACCACCTTCTCAAGGGGCAATTAGGGATGGCCGATAAATGCTGGCCGCGCCAGCAATGCCCACATCCCATAAACGAATTTTAAAAAAGTATTTTTGAAGTGTAGTCACTGTTGTAATGTAGTAGCCAATTTGTGCACAGCAAGCTCCCACAAACAGCAATGTGATAATGACCAGATCATCTGTTTTTTTAGTGATGTTGGTTGAGGGATAAATATTGGCCCAGGCCACTGGGGAGAACTCCCCTGTTCTTCTTCGAAATAGTGGCCGTGGGATCTTTTACGTCCACCTGAGAGAGCAGGTGGGGCCTCGGTTTAACTTCACATCCGAAAGACGGCACCTCCGACAGTGTGGCGCTCCCTCAGCACTGCACTGGGAGGGTCAGCCTGGATTTTTGTGCTCAAGTCCCTGGATGGGGACTCGAACCCACGACCTTCCGAGTCGGAGGCGAGGGCGCTCCCAGTGAGCCATGGCTGACACCTGCCGACCTGTACCCTCTCGGCTCCCACATGGAGAAAGGCCGCCTGGGTGGGGGACTGGCGCACGAGGGATGACCAGGGGCTTGGACGAGAACAGCAGGAAGAATTAACGGGCAGGTGGACAAATTGATCCAAAAGAGACGCACCCCTGTGGAACTTGCTTCATACGTGAGAGTGTCACCATAATGCCAAAAATGGACCTTGACAAGCCTGAAGAACATGACTATACAAGAGCTCAGGCTGTGCACAGGCAGGCAATGACTGACTCCCTCCTCGTGCCTGTTCTCAAGCTGTAGCTGTCAGTCTGTGCAGTCGCCTGTATTACTGTTAAGCTTGAACGAGCTCTAAAGATGCGAATCTGGTGTCAGATCTCCACTTTCCTGCTCTGATTCTTTCAACGCGCTAAAATCTTTATCGCTCTTTTAAAAGAAAAACGGAGCTGTTCAAACCAGTGAACTAAAAAACAAACTATCAAATCGTTCGCTGCTCAAACGCTGACTCACTTCCTTGAATCGTTAGGTTCGATCAGTTAACATCCCTCGACCTCTGAAGTCAATTTGTTTCAATCGAGCTGGCGATTCCAGTCTGAAAGAAAACCTCACCTCTCAGCATCGCTTGCCGTACTGAACTCCACCACAAGGTGTCACTAGCTGGAGCTCTCCAGCGGCCTCTAGTGGTCGAGATGGAGTAAGCTGTGGTTCACAACCTGCAGCATTCTGGCACCACCAGATTCTGGGACAAGTCGCACACTCGGGGGACGGGATTTCCGGCGGAGGGGCTTCCAGTCACAACCCCGACCCTGCCACGACCCCGGCCCAGTATCCTGGGCCTTCACAAAAGAAAGAAAAACTTGTATTTCTATCACACCTTTCACGGCCTCTGGATGTCCCAAAGCGCTAGACAGCCAATGAAGCAGTTTTTTTTTAAGTGCAGTCACTGTTGTAGCCAACTTGCGCACAGCAAACTCCCACAAACAGCAATGTGATAAGGACCAGATCATCTGTTTTAGTGATGTTGATTGAGGGATAAATATTGGCCCAGGACACCGGGGATAACTCTCCTGCTATTCTTCAAAATAGTGCCATGGGATCTTTTACGGCCTCGGTTTAACGTCTCATCCGAAAGACGTCACCTCCGACAGTGCAGCGCTCCCTCGGTACGGCACTGGAGCGTCAGCCTAGATTTTTTTGGGCTCAAGTCTCTGGAGTGGGACTTGAACCCACAACCTTCTGACCTGGAGGTGAGAGTGCTGCCCACTGAGCAGAGGGGAAGGAACAGAGAGTGACAAGGCTCCATTGCCTCCATCAGGGGACTTCAGGGACTTCCTGCCACTACCCCAGGGACTATTGCCAGGAGCGGACAGGAGGGGAAATGGGCTGGGAGCACAGGCTCTAACCCACACCTATTCCCGACACCATTTGCATGCAGTGGGCAGGGAAGGAGTGACCATGGCAGTCCCAGCAGGGGCAATGGGAAGGAAATCTAGGATGGGGCAGTAAGGCGGAGGTAGGCCTCAACACCCAAGTTTGCCCCCCGAGGCTCGTCACCCTCCATTTCCTCCCCCTTTCCTGCCATTATCAGAATAGCAGAGGGAAATCCAGCCCTAGAAAGGTCATTGAAACCATAGAGCGCGTACAGCGTAGATTCACCAGCATGATGCCAGGGATGGAAACAACACTCACGTGGAGAGCACAGAGATACTGGGACTACTTCCACTGGAAATTTAATAGAGCTTTTTTTAATTCGAAGGGTTTTGATAGAGTGAATATGGAAAGACTATTTCCATTGGCTGACGCTCCAGTGCAGTGCTGAGGGAGTGCTGCACTGTCAGAGGTGCCATCTTTCAGATGAGACGTTAAACCGAGGCCCCATCTGCTCTCTCAGGTGGACGTAGAAGATCCCGCGGCCACTATTTCGAAGAAGAGCAGGGGGAGTTATCCCCGGTGTCCTGGCCAATATTTATCCCTCAATCAACATCACAAAAACAGATTATCTGGTCATTTATCACATTGCTGTTTGTGGGAGCTTGCTGTGTGCAAATTGGCTGCTGCGTTTCCCACATTACAGCAGTGACTACACTTCAAAAGTACTTCATTGGCTGTAAAGCGTTTTGAGACGTCCGGTGGTCGTGACAGGCGCTATAGAAATGCAAGTATTTCTTTCTTTTCTTCTTTGGCTGGGGAGTCAGTGACAAGGTGTCATCAATTTAAAATTGAGAAGGAACATTACATAGTATTTACAGCACAGAGGCAGGACACCTGGCACAACAGGTCCGTGCCGGTGTTTATGCTCTCCATGAACCTCCTCCCACCCCACTTCATCTCACCCTATCAGCATTTCTTTCCATTCCTTTCTCCCTAGCATCTCTGCTATTCGCCTCAACCACTCCCTGTGGCAGCGAGTTCCACATTCTCACCACTCTCTGGGTAAAGAAGTTTCTCCTGAATTCCCTCTTGGATTTATGAGTGACTATCTTATATTTATAACCCCTAGTTTTGGGCTCCCCCCGCCCCCACCCACCACAGTAACATCTTCTCTACATCTACCCTATCAAAAGCCCTTCATAATTTTAAAGAGGCATCCTCTCAGCCTTCTCTTTTCTAGAGAAAAAAGAGCCCCAGCCTGTTTAATTGAGAGAAATTGCTTGACGCAGAGTATTATAGAGTTATACAGCACAGAAAGAGGCCCTTCGGCCCATCGTGTCTGCGCCGGCCATCAAGCCCTGTCAATTCTAATCCCATTTTCCAGCACTTGGTCCGTAGCCTTGTATGCTATGGCGTTTCAAGTGCTCATCTAAATGCTTCTTGAATGTTGTGAGGGTTCCTGCCTCTACCATCCTTTCAGGCAGTGAGTTCCAGATTCCAACCACCCTCTGGGTGAAAAAGTTTTTCCTCCAATCCCCTCTAAACCTCCTGCCCCTTACCTTGAAACTATGCCCCCTGGTTATTGACCCCTCTACGAAGGGGAAAAGTTCCTTTCTATCTATGCCCCTCATAATTTTGTACACCTCAATCAGGTCCCCCCCTCAGCCTTCTCTGCTCGAAGGAAAACAACCCCAGCCTGTCCAGTCTCTCTTCATAGCTGAAACGCTCCAGCCCAGGCAACAGATTGTTGGGAGTGTGGAGTGCTTTGCCGCGGGGAATTGTTGGGGCAGAGACCGTTGTAAGGGAAAATTGGATAAATGCTTGAAGCAGAGGAAAATGCAGGAACATGAGGAGAGAGCAGAGCGGGAGGATTAGTTTGAGACTGGTTTAGGAAAGAGCAGGAGCCGTGTTGAAAGGGCTCCTTCTGTGCTGTAAACTTCTATGTCTGTATAATTACAAGCTACAATGGGACAAGCCTCTCCGATATACACATCTCAACATGCGCAGATACGCGAGCTGGGTGCCTCTGCAATCTGGAATTAATCCTTCATGTCTCTATCCTTTGCTAGTGTGACTGACCACACAGTGCCATTTCAATCACAATTCAACATAATTAATAGTTGCTTAAAGAGAGGCAAGTGATGGATGGACTCCATTACCTAATAGCACTAGAGAAAGTGCAGGTAAGGCATCTCTACTTATCTCTGCACAACAAATTATCCGTTTTAGCATTCAGCTTTGCCTCATGCCAAACCAATCACTTACACAGTGACTCCTCACATCCCAGTATGAACATACTTTCCAGCACATCACTGTCCAAGTCATTAAAGGAAGGGTGTCTAAAAGTTAAAGACGAGAGCAACCTTGGAGAACTGCAAGTCTGCAATATTTTTTTTTTTTTAATATTCATTCTTGGGCCGGCATTTATTGCCCATCCCCAGTTGCCCCTTGAGAAGGTGGTGGTGGTGAGCCTTCTTCTTGAACCGCTGCAGTCCGTGTGGTGAAGGTGCTCCCACAGCGCTGTTAGGGAGGGAGTTCCAGGATTTTGACCCAGCGTCGATGACGGAACAGCCGATATATGTCCAAGTCGGGATGGTGTGTGACTTGGAGGGGAATTGGAGGTGGTGGTGTTCCCATGCGCCTGTTGCCCTTGTCCTTCTAGGTGGAGGTGGCGGGTTTGGGAGGTGCTGTCAAAGAATACTCTCTACTATACCAGGGAAAGGAATAGAAACCGATTCTTGCTGGGGTCAGATACGCAACCCACCTAAACAATCATTCTTCAACTGTGTGCGAGTCTAGGCACAAGGCAGCAGTCTGTTTGATCTCAGCCAATGCAAATCACTCGATGGACACACGGACACTTACGCGCACATGTATACGCGCACACATACACATATGCGCTCACGCTCGCCCACACATTCCAGCAGGGGCCACTGCATAGCAATCAGAGGCTGATTTTCCCTCGCGATAGCACCAGGGGGGTGCTGAGGGCGATTGCAGCTGCCCAACCACTGCATCAGCCAAGATCAGCTATTTCAAGCCAGTCTATTCTTCAGGTCCTCTTGTGCCTTTCATTCCCTTCACATTGGCTCCATTACTCACTCGCCCGCCCACTCTCCTGGCAACGGCGCATTTCGTACCCGGAGTAATGACTCCCCTTCCGTCCCAAAACACCTCGCTGAGAAAAGCTCACAAAAAAAACAACACAAGACATTGGCTTGTCCTCCCTATTTGGCCCGGTCGGTCTCTCTGAATTACCTCAGGGGAATCTTGCTTCCTCCTTCATGCCGTAGTGAGGGCCTGGCTGAGGGAACGAGAGCCTGGCCCTCAAACCAAGGCCTATTCAGCAGCTCTTGGCAGCTCCCCCGCAGAGAATACCGATTGGCTTTTCTCCTCGTCCGCCCATTGCTCGAGAAGCTTTTCACTTCTGCATTGTACCCAGCGGCAACCTTTAACCCCCCCCCTGCCCCCGTTCCCCTCCCCCCGTCCGTGTACTCTCAGTAACTCCCCCGCAGGGAGCCAGGTCGGTAATGAGTATTTCTGTAGGCCCAGCCAAGGCTGCCAGGATGAATAAAATTGGACTGAGAGATATCTGTGAGTAGGAATAAAAATTTACTGTTGAGTCATCGCTCTCTGGACTCCCACTCTATTTATCATCTTGAGTAATATGAGGGCTAAGGGCTGCTCGCAAGCTGCTCAGTGTCAGTCACTAGAGTTGCCAACTCTACTTGAAGATTTTCCTGGAGGTTTTAATCACATGAGCTCCTGCCTCCAGCCACTCCGCCCTGTCCATCAGCCTTATTTCCCCATCTCCAATATTTTTACAGCTAATAACCGAAAGTATTCGAAGAAGAGGAATAAAACCTACAATTTATTTTTGGGCTCCCGGCGACAGCCAGGTGATTAATCTTTCATTCCTGGAGACTCCAGGGCTGGCCCTGGAGGGTTGGCAACCCCTGCCAGTCGCTAGCCTGTTGTCGCGGGCCCGCTCCCAGGAATGTCCTGCTCCAAGGGTGGGGGGAGGGGGGTCACCCTCGGGGAAGGCCGCAAATCGGCAATCGCCGCGGTGACGGGTGCCCGCGCCGTCCCAGCCATCGAGCGCCAGATACCAGTCAAGCCGCGATGGCCAGTCCCCGCAAAAAATGGGATGCTCCCCCCCCCCCCACAGTGAGGAAAGTACGGAAAGCCGGGGAGTATTCGGAGCCACCTTAATAGCATTCCCGTGCCTCTTTTCCAGGACTCGGACCTCCTTGGCGACACGGGGTGACGTGTGACCTTCTGCGGTGGTTGCCTCGTTTCCGAGGGGAAAAGTGGGCGGTCAGTGCGGCCAAAATGACCGGGAGTTCTGACAACTGGGCCGTAAAGAAAGAGAGAACTTGCCATTTCTATACAGCGCCTTTCGCCACCTCAGGGCGTCCCAAAGCGCTTCACAGCCAATGAATTACATTTGAAGTGTAGTCGCTGTTGTAAAGTCGGAAACGGGGCAAAAAAAAAAATCGCGCACAGCAAGATCCCACAAACAGTGCTGAGATATTGACCAGATGGACTTTTTTTTTTCAGTGTTGAGGGATAATCATTGGCCGGAGAGAACTCTCCCGCTCTGCTTTGAAAAGTGCTGCAGCATCTTTTATGTCCACCCGAGGGGGGTTAACGGCTCATCCGAAAGACGGCACCTCCAACAGCGCGGCACTCCCTCAGCGATGTTCCCTATTAGCTGCGCGGCCGCATAGCCACGCAGCTCTCTGCAGCTCCCCGCACAGCCGGCGAATAGAAGAAGCGCGGAGGCTCGGAATTTTGAATTGGCCCGCGCAGCCCCTTAAAGGGAACGTTGTCCCTCGGCGTTGCACTGGGAGTGTCAGCCGGGCGGGCGGGCTGCAGTCCCCTGGAGCGGGGCTTGAAGCCGCAACCTTCTGACTCAGTGGGCCTTTGCGCTCACTCGGGCAGCAAGGGGGCCTTTCGGATTTCTCTGCTTCTCTTCCCCCTTTGCTGCTCACCCTCATTGATCTCCCCCAGGAGGGAGGTGGGGATAGCCAGGGGTCTGTTAATCAATCGCAGAATCCCCACAGTGCAGATAGAGGCCATTTCGGCCCATCGAGCCTGCACCGACACATATCCCACCCTATCCCTGTAACCCCACGTATTTAATCCCCCCTAACACCAAGGGTCAATTTATCATAGCCAAATCAACCTAACCCGGCACATCTTTGGACTGTGGGAGGAAACCGGAGCACCCGGAGGAAACCCACGCAGACACGGGGAGAATGTGCAAACTCCACACAGACAGTCACCCGAGGCCGGATTCGAACCCGGGTCCCTGGCGCTGTGAGGTAACAGTGCTAACCACTATGCCACCGTGTTGCCCTTGTAATGTAAAACATCAGCACAATCAGGGCCTTCGCCGAGAGGGGAGGAGTAGGGGGGGAAGCCGCATGAAGGAGCGTTTGATCTGTAATCATTACGGAGGCGTCGTTGGAAGGTTCACCCCATGTACACACACACACACACACATCAAAAAATCATTATTAGTTCAGCTATTAAAAGCTGCTGCTTCTTAGTTAAGAACCAGAGGTGAGATGAGGAGATTTTTTTTTAAATGCAGCGGGTTGTTGTGATCGGGAACGCGCTGCCTTACAGCAGATTCAATAGTAACTTTCAAAAGGCAATTGGAGAAATACTGGAAAGGGAGAAAAATTGCAGGACTGTGGGGAAAGAGCGAGGGGGGAGTGGGACCAATCGCTCTTTCAAAGAGCCGGCACAGGCACGATGGCCCGAATGGCCTCCTTCCCTGCTGTGCGCTGCTCTGATTAAGGCCCCGTCAGGGAAACAGATGGTTGTAAAGCAAATCACATCCCCTGCTCGAGCCATTACCAATGCAGCTGGCAAGCTGGACAGGAACGCACAGGACAGGCTGCACTCCTCCATCGTTCATAGCCCAGGGAAATGAGTTGATGTCTGACAGCAATTTAAATTGGAAACGCTGTAAAGTGGCTCAGAGGAATCTGCCTCCACACTCGTAGCTAAAGAGAAAATACAGTGAATAAAAAAAAAAACAATCTTTAGGCCCTGACCACGGCTGGCTGAATTGAGTGCAGCGGCGTCTGGAGAGCCAGCTTATAAAGTGAGATTAAAGGCCTCCTTTATTAAGGCTGAGAGTCGGCCTTCAATCAGCGTGGATCGTGGAGCGGTGGACTTCTTAGGACGGAGGAGACGGCATCGTTCTCTTCCCCTCCCCGACCCCCTTCACCCCCAATCACCCCATCCACCCCCCCCTCGAATGGGGGAAGAGAGTTCCAAATTTTATCATCGGATCGATGCTCGGTCTGTGCCAGGGCTCCCGCTTGCTGGTCGCCATCCAATAATAACCCCTCCCCGGAGGCTTGCATGTGTAGTTGTTGGGTGGGGACAGGGTTGGGCTAAACGCTGCTGCCCCACGCGGTCGAACAGCCCGTCGACACCCACTATCTGGCCACACCTAGGAAGAAGGGCCACTTGGGTGAGGAGGTTCCGGAGGTCAGCCAGCTTTCATAGAGCCACGACCCCAGAAAGGAGTCAACTCCTTCCCGAGGGGGAGGGAGAGAGGGATGGAGAGAGAGGGAGAAAGAGAGGGAAGGAGGGGAAGGAGGGAGGGAAAGAGAGAGAGAGAGAGAGAGAGAGAGAGAGAGAGGGGAGAGGAAGAGAAGGAGAGGGGAAGTGAGGAATGAAGGGAGAGGGGGAGAGAAAGGGAGAGAGGGAGGGAGAGAGAGAGGGAGGGAGAGAGGGAGGGAGAGAGAGAGAGAGAGAGAGAGGGGGGTGGGGGGGGAAGGGAGAGAGAGAGAGAGAGAGAGAGAGGGAGGAAGAGAAGGAAGGGAGAGAGAGAGAGAGAGAGAGAGAGAGAGGGAGGGAGGGGAGGGAGGGAGAGAGAGAGAGAGAGAGAGGGAGAGAGGGAGAGAGGGAGAGAGAGAGAGAGGGAGAAAGAGAGAGGGAGGGAGGGAAAAATTTGACTTCGCCATGCCAATTCAAAGCTACGTGTCACCATGCACCAATCACAGAGCTTCTTTTCTGTCTGTCAATCATCTGGTAACGGTACAGTGATTGGCTGAGCATTGACCGTTGGTCTGACCAATCACCGACACTGTGGGAGAGTCCATTGGCTACAGGAGCTCCGTCTCCTTCTTTCCATTTGTTTCAAAACATATGACACAAACTGTCAAAATATTGCGTGCCTCGAAAGAAGGCGGCTTGTTTTTATACTGTTCAGGCTAAACTCATCTCTCAGAAACGCCTTCACATCCAATGATTCACTTTGAAATACAATGACTGTCGTTAGGTGGGCAAAATTTGCCGTGATGGTGGCTCTTCGTCCTCAATTAAAGAAAATAAGATTTGCCAAGCACTGATTCGTGGAGACCATGCCCCTTTAAGTCCGATGTTAAGGGGACAGGTTGGGCATTAAACTCAGATTCAGACCTGGAGGACTGGTTTTCCATTTTTGAGCCACAGGATAAAAATCTTCCCTTAGTCCTGGCGGGTGCTGGGGGTGGGGGGGGGGGCGATTTTAACCCTGCACGCCCGGCAGAAACCGGGGTGGTTGGGCAGTTAAAAATCGCCCAAGTGACTTACCCTCCCTGGAGCTGCCGGGTGATGCCAGTTCCCGCTTCTAACCTGCTCAATGCCCGCTGGGCGGGGTCCTTTATTAGCATGTCCTGAAGACCCTTATCAGGATGCGACGGCAATCCTAACTTGCCGGCCCAAGCGGGAACGCTGTGCGTTTCTCGCTAGGCCCAACCCAACGGCGAAGAGGATCGGGGCCAGAGGAGGCCCCAAAAGGTAAGTTCCCCAAACATTTATGTTTATTACGATTCTAGTGGGACCTCAAGGCCTTAAATATTGGCCAGGACACCGGAGAGAACACCTCCCAGGTAATGGCTGTGGGATCTTTCACAGCCACCCGAGAGGGCAGACGGGGCCTCGGTTTAACGTCTCATCTGAAAGACGGCACCTCCGACAATGCAGCACTCCCTCAGTACCGCACTGGGAGTGTCGGCCTAGATTTTGTGCTCGAGCCTCTGAAGTGTGGCATTTACTGACTGAGACATGAAAGGTGGGGTGGGGGAGGGAGGCGGGGGAAGACCCTCATTTGGTAGAGCGGGACTCGCCAGCGCGGGAAGATCCGCCCGACTTACCGACGTCGCTTCCAAGATGTCCCGCCACATGGGTGTGTCCTCGGAGAGGTCGGAGAACTCCAGCAGGTTGTCCAGCACCACCTGCCCGATGAGGTCGTGGCGGGAGAAGCGGTCAAAGTCATAGACGCTGAAGTGGAGCTTGCGGTTCTGCAGCTCGTTAAAGGGGACGTTGAACTGAAAGGTCTCGTTGAACACCGGGTTCAGCGTCTTGCGGTGAACCTTGGTCTGGAACTTCTTCTTGCGGTCGGGGAGCAGGTAAATCTTGACGTAAGGGTCGGAGAATCCGTTGGCGTCTTTGGCCGGCAGGTCGAGGGCCTTCAGGATCTTGACCACCAGCTGCTCTGTGGTGTACGTGTACTTCAGCAGGAAGTTGATCCGCCCGCAGTTCACCTTCTGGTGCTTCTTCGCCTCCGCGTCGATGGACCTCTGCTTGTAGAGTTCCGGCTTGATCTGACCGATGCTGGTCACCTGTTCCACCTTTTCGTCAGCCTGGGTCCCAAAGTCCGGGCTGGACAACTGCTGTGGGATCGGTCTGGGGAGCGAGTTGAACCTGGAAGGGAATAGAGTTGTTATGGATTTCCCTCGTCTTTTGTCCCTGCTCTTGGTTTGCAACCTTGGTGTCATACTTGACCCTGAAATGAGCTTCCGACCACATATCCGCGGCATAACTAAGACCGCCTATTTCCACCTCCGTAATATCGCCCGTTTCCGCCCCTGCCTCAGCTCCTCCGCTGCTGAAACCCTCATCCATGCCTTTGTTACCTCTAGACTTGACTATTCCAACGCACTCCTGGCTGGCCTCCCACGTTCTACCCTACGCAAACTTGAGGTCATCCAAAACTCTGCTGCCCGTGTCCTAACTCGCACCAAGTCCCGTTCGCCCATCACCCCTGTGCTCGCTGACCTACACTGGCTCCCGGTTAAGCAGCACCTCGATTTCAAAATTCTCATCCTTGTTTTCAAATCCCTCCATGGCCTCGCCCCCTCCCTATCTCTGTAATCTCCTCCAGCCCCAAACCCCCCCCCCGCGAGATATCTGCGCTCCTCTAATTCTACCCTCTTGAGCATCCCTGATTATAATCGCTCAACCTTTGGTGGCCGTGCCTTCTGTTGCCTGGGCCCTAAGCTCTGGAATTCCCTCCCTAAACCTCTCCGCCTCTTTCCTCCTTTAAGACGCTCCTTAAAACCTACCTCTTTGACCAAGCTTTTGGTCACCTGCCCTAATTTCTCCTTGTGTGGCTCGGTGTCAAATTTTTTGTCTTCTGTGAAGTGCCTTGGGATGTTTTACTACGTTAAAGGTGCTATATATGTTGTTGGTGACCTGAGACGTGACCCTTGGCCCTTCACCCTGGCTCTCAGTACAAAGAAGCAAGCAACCTGGGCAGGAAGCCCTTGATCGGCGGTCGCTGGGCATTGCCACTGGCCGTTGCAGCAGGACAGATTTCCATATCTTCGCACTCTTCCCTTGGCGAGGCCAGGGTGAAGTAATGGAAGGCTACATGGGCTGATTGACAGTCTGGAGACATCGCGACTTGGATGCTCCGTCCGTGGCTGTAGCAGGTGGTTAAGAAGGCAAATGGTATGTTGGCCTTCATAGCGAGAGGATTCGAGTACAGGAGCAAGGATGTCTTGCTGCAGTTGTACAGGGCCTTGGTGAGACCACACCTTGAGTAGTGTGTGCAGTTTTGGTCGCCTTATCTGAGGAAGGATGTTCTTGCCATGGAGGGTGCGCAGCGAAGATTCACCAGACTGATACCTGGGATGGCAGGAATGACGTATGAAGAGAGACTAGGTCGATTAGGCTTATATTCGCTTGAGTTTAGAAGAATGAGAGGGGGTCTCATTGAAACTTATAAAATTCTAACAGGACTAGACAGACTAGATGCAGGAAGGATGTTCCCGATGGCGGGGAGCCCAGAACCAGGGGTCACAGTCTAAGGATAAGGGGTAAGCCATTTAGGACAGAAATGAGGAGGAATTTCTTCACCCAGAGAGTGGTGAACTTGTGGAATTCTCTACCACAGAAGGCAGTTGAGGCCAATTCATTAAATATATTCAAGAAGGAGATAGATATATTTCTTAAGGCTAAAGGGATCAAGGGATATGGGGAGAAAGCAGGGACAGGGTACTGAATTTGGATGATCAGCCATGATCTCATTAAATGGCGGAACAGGCTCGAGGGGCCGAATGGCCTACTCCTGCTCCTATCTTCTAACCACCTTCATACCAGCCGATGGGGAGGCTTTAATGGGCTTCCTGCAACCCATACCAGTGAGGGAAGTGGGGCCACCCACACCCACACCCACCAGACATCGGGAGTATCCCGCTGGATGTCAACCCGGAATTACGGAGCCGGAGCTCCGGTCTCCGTGACTGTCTGGAGTGAGGTTCGAACCCTGACCCTTCTGACTCAGAGGCGGGAATGGCTACCATTCAGCCAAAGGCTCGTTGCTCTCGTTCCTGGACGGTAGAGATAAAGTCAGCGGGAATTGGGCAACCCCCTGCGATTCTACCACGGGTTTTCCATTCCTCTGGGTCACCAACGCAAGAAAGCCTAGGATTCGGAAGAGGTAGATTGTGACTGGTGTCCCGAGTGTGTCTGCAATCGGAGCAAGCGTTTGCCCTTTGAGAATGAACCAGAAGGAGATGAGGAGACATTTTTCTTTTTACGCAGCGAGTGGTTGTGATCTGGAACGCGCTGCCTGAAAGGGCGGTGGAAGCAGATTCAATAGTAACTTTCAAAAAGGGGAATTGGATAAATAATTAAAAAGGAAAAATTTGCAGAGCTATGGGGAAAGAGCAGGGGGGAGTGGGACTAATTGGACAGAGCCAGCACAGGCACGATGGGTCGAATGGCCTCTTTCTGTGCTGTAAGAATCTATGCAAAGGCGGTTGAACTTTTGCGGGGATTCTCCCGATTCTCCCCCTCCCCCCCTCCCTTTGGAAGTGCAACCCTAAGCTCTCTGGACTCGGGCAAGTGGGGGGTGTTCCTATAGGGGGAGAGTGTGTGCCCCCCATAATCAGCCAAACAGAAGTTTGTCAGCTTGATTTGGGGACTTTTAAATATTGGGCACCAAAACAGACGGTAAGCTGACTGCGCAGTGTATAATGGAGCTAGAAAAATCACTTGATCCATCTCTGCTCTCTTGATACAGGGACCCTACAGTAAGCCCCAACATTCCTGGGATAGGGAGGGAAAAATCAGCTAGGGTTCACTGTCCAATGACCCCTTCTGGGTATTGACAAGATCGGAACCAGCTTTGGTGCCCCCACCCCACGTGGTCGAATAGCTCGCTGGCTCACACCTGAAGAATGGCCACTTTGGGGAGGTTCCTGGAGGTGGGAGGGAGGCAGTGGGAGGGGGTGGGGGGGGGGGGAATGTCTACTAACGTCTGTGGAGATGTATAACAGAGGGACCCAGCGGGGAAAGGCAGGGGAACAAATCGATGGGAGGGGGGGGGGGGGGTGGTGGGGGTGGAAAGGGGAGCCTTTGGGTCAGATGGTTCACTAGATTGATTGCTGGGATGAGATGGCTGTCCTATGAGGAGAGATTGAGTAGATTGGGCCTATACTCTCTGGAGTTTAGAAGAATGAGAGGTGATCTCTGAAACATAAGATTCTGAGGGGGATTGACAGGGTAGATGCTGAGAGGCTGTTTCCCCTGGCTGGAGAGTCTAGAACGAGGGGGCATAGTCTCAGGATAAGGGGTCGGCAATTTAAGACCGAGATGAGGAGAAATTTCTTCACTCAGAGGGTTGTGAATCTTTGGAATTCTCTGCCCCAGAGGGCTGTGAATGCTGAGACATTGGGCTGGATTTTGTCTTGGGGTCGGGTTGGGGTCGGGTAATCCGCATTTCGTGTTTCCCCCCCGACTCCAGATTAATGTGGATGCCTGATGCAATTTTCACTTAATTGGGCAATTGAGTTGCAGCATGTGGGAACCCATGAACTAATTAGTGGTTTCAGTCTGAAACCCGCCTCTGATGATGTCATCATTGCTGACTGCCTGCTCTCAGAGATTGTCTGGCTACTGGTGAGAGAGGACCTGGCTGCATTGCTTCTGATGTGAGTGCACCTGGATGCAAATGAGAGAGAGAGAGAGAGAGAATTTTTTGCATCCAAGTCCTCTTACACCAGATGCCATGACATTGAATGTAGCAGTATCAGAGGCGACTTTCACACCTAATACTACTACTACCTTAATCACATCTCCGTTGTAATAGTGGACTTGCAGCCGATAGTCAGCTATCCATTTGTGCTCCCGCCAGGTTTCACTGGAGTGTTTCACACCAGGCGTGCTTCACGTCAGAAAAGGGTTAAACTAGCTAAAACGTTTCAAAATAGCATTACAGACCCAATTTAGGGCTTGTTAAGGGCTTTAATGGCCTCTTCCGCCTCCAAGAGGCGGGAGAGAATCGGGAACCCCGCGACTGATTTTGTCAAAATTGCGTGGAGGCGGGATGGAGTCGGAAATCCCGACCCCGTAAATTTAACCCCCCGCACGCCTCCAAACCCGACTCCATGGGTCATTCAAAATCCAGCCCATTGAGTATAGTCAAGGCTGAGATCGATAGATTTTTGGACTCTCGGTGAATCACAGGATATGGGGATCGGGCGGGAAACTGGAGTTGAGGTCGAAGATCAGCCATGATCTTATTGAATGACGGAGCAGGCTCGAGGGGCTGAATGGCCGACTCCTGCTCCTAGTTCTTACGTTCTAGTGGCCACCAAATGCTGGTGACCAGCGCAGTGCAACAGCCAGGTGAGAGCCAGTGTCCCAGAAGCCGCTGCATTGCTTCATCCCGTCTCTCTCCCTAACCCTCCTGAAGTGACATTGAGCTCCCTCTATCAGGAGACCTTGGACTGTCCAGAGTCATCACTTCTCCCAGTTACAGAGCTGCCACCTGAGTCAGGGCTTTCCAGCAGGAGCTCAGTCCATAGAATTATCAATTAAAGTGCACTACCGCCCAGTTATTGACGATACTTCATATTCTTCCGTGACAGGAGCCTGCCTCCTCCTGGGTTATAAATAGCTGGGAGCGGGGGGATGGGACGGCTCCTGCGCTGTTCAGTGCTGCACCGAGAGTTCTCTCAGCGAAGGGTCCGCTTGCTGCCTGTCGTTCCGACCCCCCTACCCCAATGTTCCCTGCAAGCCGTGCTTTGTTCTGCGCGGCCTGTTTCTTTAAGTGCGCGGTCCCTTTAAATTTCCGCGCATGCGCGCTGTCTGCAGTGGAGAAGCCGATGAACGGCCCGCGCGGGACCTTCTCTATAACTGAGCGGCCGCGGGTCTTAGAGGGAACATTGCCCTACCTTCGTTACGACCCCTTTTTTCTCTAGTTACGACCCCTTCCCCCCTTCGTTACACCCGCCTCCCCTCATTATGACCCCCTTCCCTCACCTAAATTCGGCACAGTTTGGACCACCTCAGGTCGGCTGAACCTTAAATAAGCAAACGGGGAAAGCAAGAATTGCTTACAACCGTCCCCCCGCGCGCCCCCGCCCCCCCCATCGCGCCCAAACACCGAGGTGTCATCACGTTTCCCACCTTGTTGCTGGTGGCGGGGCGGAGACCTGTTGGTGGGAGTGCGCGTTGGGGATGCTGTTCTCCTTACTCCCGGAGTTGGTGTCCACCGGGATATCGGGCGAGGTCTGGCTCAGCTTGATGCTGGACTCCGGGTAGGACTCCAGGTCGAGGTAAGAGCGCTCGGGCATCTCGGGCCCGCACTCGGCCCGCTCGACGGCCAGGTCGGTGAAGTGCGAGGAGTGGTGGTGGTGCAGGTGGTGGTGGTGGTGGTGGGGGTCCTTGCGCTGGGGGTTCAGGCCTTTGTCCCGCCATGGGATCCAGCACAGCTTCCAGGAGACAAAGAGCGAGACGCCCAGGAGCACGATGCCGCAGAACGTCACGATCACAGAGAGCAGGCTGACCGATATATCTGAGGCAAGAGACAAGAGGGGGCCGGTGGGGGAAAGAGACAAGAGTTAACGACAAACTTCAAACCTTTGAGGGACACGGTGACATAATCGAAGCGCTAACATGTACACGGATTGAACAAGACAACTTCAGCAATTTTATAAATCAAGTACAATTAGTTGCACAGAACAACTAGACATTAAGTGCAAAAGATGGATTTTGGAATCATAGCATCTTACAGCACAGAAGGAGGCCATTCGGCCTCTTTGAACGAGCTCTCCAATCAGTCCCACTCCCCCCTGCTCTTTTCCCACAGCCCTGCAAATCTTTCCTTTTTATATATTTATCCAATTCCCTTTTGAAAGTTACTATTGAATCTGCTTCCACCGCCCTTTCAGGCAGCGCATTCCAGATCACAACAACTCGCTGTGTAAAAAATATTTCTCATCTCCCCCCCCCCACTCCCCCACTCCTGGTTCATTTGCCAATTTGCTTAAATGTGTCCTCTGGTTACCGACCCTCCTGACAGTGGAAACGGTTTCTCCCTATCCAAACCCCTCATACTATTGAACACCTCTATTCAATCTCCCCTTAATCTTCTCTGCTCAAGGAGAGCAGGCTGCTCTCAACTCTCCAGATAACAGAATTCCCTCATCCCTGCTACCATACACTCCAATCCTTTGGAGAGCTCCCTGCTCCCTGCTCCCTGCTCCCTGCTCCCTGCTCCCTGCTCCCTGCTCCCTGCTCCCTGCTCCCTGCTCCCTGCTCCCTGCTCCCTGCTCCCTGCTCCCTGCTCCCTGCTCCCTGCTCCCCCCCCTTACAGGGGCCCTTTAAATACCTCTAACCTCACGAGGCACCTATATTCAGCCAATCAGTGGTGCTGTAACCTCCATTACCCATGCTTCCATTTAGCTCCTCCCTGATTCTTTTCAGCAGTTTCCAGCAGATACAATTTCAGGCCAGCTGCAGTGATTCAGTTCAAGATTACAATCCACGATAACAAGTGTTGATCTCCTGTGGCAATGCTCATCGACAAATATTGTTGAAAACCTGTCTCTCTCTCTCTCTCTCGCTCTCTTCCTGTAACTGTGTCTCTGCCCGCACCCACCCGTAATTCTCCCTGGGATTGAAATTGCATTGGGCAATATTAGTAACAAATGGCGCTCAAGGCATGAATCCTATTGTTCCTTATGTCACAATCGTGTTATCACATTTATTTTAGTGGAATTATTACTGATACTGCGCAAGGATCCCATGTGCTCTTATTAACAGCCTGCTCAACTTGTCCTGCCACCTTCAAAGATTTGTGTCCGTACACCCCCAGGTCTCTCTGTTCCTGCACCCTCGTTAAAATTGTACCATTTATTCGCGTTGCCTCTCCTCATTCTTCCTACTAAACTGTATCACTTCACACTTCTCTGCGTTAAATTTCACCTGCCACATGTCTGCCCATTTCGCCAGTCAGTCTATGTCCGCCTGAAGTCTGTCACTATCCACCTCATTGTTTATTACATTTCCGAGTTTCGTGTCATCTGCAAACTTTGACATCCTGCCCTGTATAGAAACACAGAAAAATAGGAGCAGGAGTAGGCCATTCGGCCCTTCGAGCCTGCTCCGCCATTCAATATGATCATGGCTGATCCTCTATCTCAATACCATATTCCCGCTCTCTCCCCATACCCCTTGATGCCTTGTGCATCTAGAAATCTATCTATCTCCTTCTTAAATATATTCAGTGACAGTATACCCAAGTCCAGGTCATTAATATATATTTGAGCAAATTGAAATGCTTCTCCCACGATGGTCATGTCAGACATGTTGGATTTATGCCGGAGAGATACAGATTACAATACAGGTAGATCATAGAATCATAGAAATTTGCGGCACAGAAGGAGGCCATTCGGCCCATCGTGCCCCTGCCATCCGAAAAAGAGCTACCCACCCTAATCCCACTTTCCAGCTCTTGGTCCGGAGCCCTGTAGGTTACGGCACTTCAAGTGCATATCCAAGTACTTTTTAAATGTGATGAGGGTTTCTGCCTCTACCACCCTTTCAGGCAGTGAGTTCCAGACCCCCACCACCCTCTGGGTGAAAAAAAGTTCTCCTCAACTCCCCTCTAATCCTTTTACCAATTACTTTAAATCTATGCCCCCTGGTTATTGACCCTTCTGCTAAGGGAAATAGGTCCTTCCTATCCACTCTATCTAGGCCCCTCATAATTTTATACACCTCAATTAGGTCTCCACTCAGCCTCCTCTGTTCCAAAGAAAACAACCCCAGCCTATCCCATCTTTCTTGCAGGGACGTTATACCCAGTTACACAAAGGCCATGAAATGACTCCATGAGAAACTAATATATAAAGTTCCGACACTTCTGTCTGAAGCACCTTCCTTTGCTATTCCTACTGCTGGTGCAGACCCAGTTCTGTCAATATCACGAGGAACTGGGGAGGAAGCAAAGAGATTTGGGTCTCAAAATGCACAAATCATTTAAGGTTAGTAGACAGGTACAAAAAGCAAAAAAAAGGCGACTGGATTGTTGGCCTTTACCTCAAGGGGGCTGGATCACAAACAGTAGGAGCTTATGCTTCAGTTGTACAGAGCTCTGGTCAAACCCCACCTGGAGTCACTGCCTTCAGTTCTGGGCACCGCACCTCAGGAAGGATATATTGGCCTTGGATGGGGCTGCAGTGCAGGTTCACCAGAATCACACCGGGGCTTAGAGGGTTAAATTATGAGTCATAGAGTCATAACGGCACAGAAGGAGGCCATTCGGCCCATCGAGTCCGTGCCAGCTCTCTGCAGAGCAATTCAGTCAGTCCCATTCCCCCGCTCTATCCTCGTAGCCCTGCAAGTTTATTTCCCTCAAGTGCCTATCCAGTCTCCCCTTGAAAACATTGAGTGTCTCCGCTTCCACCACTTCCGTCGGCAGCGAGTTCCAGGTCCTCACCACTCGCTGCGTAAAAAAGTTTTTCCTCACATCCACCTTGAATCTCTTGCCCAAAACCTTCTACAAGTATGTAAAAAGAAAAAGATTAGTGAAGACAAATGTAGGTCCCTTGCAGTCAGAAACGGGAGAATTTATAATGGGGTACAAGGAGATGGTTGAGCAATTAAACAAATACTTTGGTTCTGTCTTCACGGAAGAGTACACAAATAACTTCCCAGAAATGCTAGGGAACCAAGGGTCTAGTGAGAAGGAGGAATTAAAGGAAATTAGTATTAGTAAAAAAATAGTGCTGAAAGCTGATAAAAGAGGTATCCATGGAAATAGTGGATGCATTGGTTGTCATCTTCCAAAATTCTATAGATTATGGAACAGTTCCTGCAGATTGGAGGGTGGCAAATGTAACCCCACTATTTAAAAAAGGAGGGAGAGAGAAAACAGGGAACTACAGACCGGTTAGCCTAACATCAGTAGTAGGGAAAATGCTAGAGTCTATTATAAAGGATGTGATAACAGGACACTTAGAAAATATCAACGGGATTAGACAAAGTCAACATGGATTTATGAAAGGGAAATCGTGTTTGACAAACCTACTGGAGTTTTTTGAAGATGTAACTGGTAGAATAGATAAGGCAGAACCAGTGGATGTGGTGTATTTGGATTTTCAGAAGGCCTTTGATAAAGTCCCACATAAGAGGTTAGTGTGCAAAATTAAAGCACATGGGATTGGGGGTAATATACTGGCATGGATTGAAAATTGGTTAACAGACAGGAAACAGAGAGTAGGAATAAATGGGTCTTTTTCAGGGTGGCAGGCGGTGACTAGTGGGGTACCGCAGGGATCAGTGCTTGAGCCCCAGCTATTCACAATATATATCAATGATTTGGATGTGGGAACCAAATGTAATATTTCCAAGTTTGCTGACGACACGAAACTAGGTGGGATTGTGAGCTGTGTGGAGGATGTAAAGAGGCTTCAGGGTGATTTAGACAAGTTGAGTGAGTGGGCAAATACATGACAGATGCAGTATAACGTGGATAAATGTGAAGTTATCCACATCGGTAGGAAAAACAGAAAGGTAGAGTATTATTTAAATGGGGATAGATTGGGAAATGTTGATGTACAAAGGGACCTGGGTATCCTTGTACACCAGTCACTGAAAGCAAACATGCAGGTGCAGCAAGCAGTTAGGAAGGCAAATGGTATGTTGGCCTTCATTGCAAGAGGATTTGAGTACAGGAGCAAGGATGTCTTATTACAGTTATACAGGGCCTTGGTGAGACCACACCTGGAGTACTGTGTGCAGTTTTGGTCTCCTTACCTAAGAAAGGATATACTTGCCATAGAGGGAGTGCAGCGAAGGTTCACCAGACTGATTCCTGGGATGGAAGGACTGTTGTATGAGGAGAGATTGGGTCGACTAGGCCTGTATTCACTAGAGTTCAGAAGAATGAGAGGGGATCTCATTGAAACGTATAAAATTCTGACAGGGCTAGACAGACTGGATGCAGGGAGGATGTTTCCCCTGGCTGGGGGGTCTAGAACGAGGGGTCACAGTCTCAGGATACGGGGTAGGACATTTAGGACTGAGATGAGGAGAAATTTCTTCACTCAGAGGGTGGTGAACCTGTGGAATTCTCTACCACAGAAGGCTGTGGAGGCCAAGTCAGTGAATATATTTAAGAAGGAGATAGATAGATTTCTAGACACAAAAAGCATCAAGGGGTATGGGGAGAGAGCGGGAATATGGTATTGAGATAGAGGATCAGCCATGATCATATTGAATGGCGGAGCAGGCTCGAAGGGCCGAATGGCCTACTCCTGCTCCTATTTTTCTATGTTTCTATGTCTCCCCTTGAAAACATTGAGTGTCTCCGCTTCCACCACTTCCGTCGGCAGCGAGTTCCAGGTCCTCACCACTCGCTGCGTAAAAAAGTTTTTCCTCACATCCCCCCTGTATCTCTTGCCCAAAACCGTAAATCTGTGTCCCCTAGTCCTTGTACCATCAACTAGTGGGAACAGCCTTTCCCCGTCTAGCCTATCCAAACCCGTCATAATCTTGTACACCTCTATCAAATCACCCCTCAACCTCCTTTGCTCGAATGAAAACAAATCCAGCTTCTCCAACCTGTCCTTGTAGCTAAGATCCCCCATCCCCGGAACCATTCTGGTAAATCTCCTCTGCACCCTCTCAAGGGCCTTCACATCCTTCCTAAAGTGTGGTGACCAGAACTGGACGCAATACTCCAGTTGTGGCCTAACCATTGCTTTATAAAGGTTCAGCATAACTTATCTACTTTTGTACTCAATACCTCTATTTATGAAACCCAAGCTCCCATATGCTTTGCTAACCACTCTCTCAATATGTCCTGCCACCTTCAGGGACCTATGCACATTAACTCCCAGGTCCCTCTGTCCCTGCACACTCTTTAAAACTGTGCCATTAAGTGTATATTCCATGAGCCTCAATTTTGTTAACCAGCCTTCTATGTGGTACTTTGTCAAACGCCTTCCTAAAATCCATGTAGACAACCTGAGGACAGGTTGCAGCAACTCAGATTGCATTCTCTTGAGTACAGAAGAAGATCTGATTGAGAGGTCTGAAATAAGTTTCTTCTTATTTACTCCATCAAAACCCCTCATCATTTTTGAAAGCCTCGATTGAATCTCCCCTTAACCTTCTCTGCTCTGAGGAGGACAGCCCCAGCTTCTCCAGTCTCTCCACACAACTGATGTCCCTCATCCCCAGGTGTCAGTCTTAGACATCCTCCCATCTTTCCACCTTCGCTGTAAATCCTTTGCCCAACAAATATGAGCAAGCATCCTTCGGTAACTTACTATTCATGACTGCACTAGGCCTATCCCTTGAGGTAAGCGACGCATAAGTAGCTGGCATTTCACACAGTAAGGACTCTGACAAAGCGACTGTGAGATCAGGTACTCCAATCTGTAGGAAGATCTCCTGTTTGGGAAGTGATTACAGTATTTGCTCAATAATAAATTGCCTGTAAACGGATAAATAATTTCAATGAGCTGCTAAGCTGTGTAATAAAGTCTAATTCAGTAATTAAAACATTAGTTTGTTTTTTCCAGCAGCCTCGCTGTTTAATAATGCATTGAATTGCAATATATCTAATAAATAATAAATTTGAGCACACACCTTCGATATTACCAACACTCTCAGCCGTTTCTGCAATTGTCACTACATCCTGACAGCTATAAAACCAAGGATTCGTATCTTCTTGTTCTGGAGGTGAGTTTTCTACCCCACTAGTGCAAAATGGATGTTAGCGAATCGACAGCCTGCTTTACGCCCCGCTCGATTTTCTCCTCCATTGAGGTGTGACGCTCTCCTGGCCGGCCTCCCACCATCTCCAAGGCCCGCCTACTTCCACCTCCGTAACTTCGCCTGGCTCCGCCCCTGCCTCAGCCCATCTGCTGCTGAAACCCTCATCCATGCCTTTGTTACCTTCTGGACTCGACTAGTCCAACGCTCTCTTGGCCGGCCTCCCACCCTCTGTTGTACTTGAGCTCGTCCAAAACTCTGCTGCCCCGTATCTTAACTCCCATCCTGTCCCGTTCGCCCATCACCCCGCTATGCTCGCTGACCTACATTGGCTCCCGGTTAAGCAACGCCTCGATTTTAAAATTCTCATCCTTGCGTTCAAATCTCTTCACCCACCCCTCCCTATCTCTGTAACCTCCTCCAGCCCTACAGCCCTCCCAGATCTCTGCCCACCTCCAGATTTGGCCTCGTGAGCATCCCCGATTTTAATCGCTGCACCATTGGCTGCCGTGCCTTCAGCTGCCTGGGCCCTAAGCTCTGAAATTCCCTCCCTAAACCTCTCCACCTCTCTACCTCTCTCTCCTCCTTGAAAATGCTCCTTAAAACCTGCCTCTTTTGGTCACCTGTCCTAATATCTGCTTATGTGGCTCGGTGTCAAGTTGTGTTTGATAATCGCTCCTGTGAAGCGCCTTGGGATGTTTTACTACATTAAAGGCGCTATAGAAATGAAAGTTGTTATTGTTGTTTTAAAGTGGGTTGCCAGTTCGTTATCACTTGTTTTGCGTTACCACGAAGACCAATTTCACCCCCTTTGTGTCTTCTCCTAAAGATACTAGACTATGTGGCGGGGGGTGGAGGGATGTAGGGAGGGGCTTGCTTCAGGTGTCAGCTGTGGCTCAGTGGGTAGCACCCTCGCCTCTGAATCAGAAGGTTGTGGGTTCAAAGTCCCACTCCAGAGACTTGAGCACAAAAATCTAGGCTGACACTCCCAGTGCAGTGCTGAGGGAGCGCTGCACTGTCGGAGGGGCAGTACTGAGGGAGCGCCGCACTGTTGGAGGGGCAGTACTGAGGGAGCGCCGTACTGTCGGAGGGGCAGTACTGAGGGAGCGCCGCACTGTCGGAGGGGCAGTACTGAGGGAGCGCCGCACTGTCGGAGGGGCAGTACTGAGGGAGCGCCGCACTGTCGGAGGGGCAGTACTGAGGGAGCGCCGCACTGTCGGAGGGGCAGTACTGAGGGAGCGCCGCACTGTCGGAGGGGCAGTACTGAGGGAGCGCCGCACTGTCGGAGGGGCAGTACTGAGGGAGCACCGCACTGTCGGAGGTGCCGTCTTTCAGATGAGACGTTAAACTGAGGCCCCGTCTGCCCTCTCAGGTGGACATAAAAGATCCCATGGCGTGACGTTAGTTGTGAGGTGGGAATAGGATCAACGCAGGTTGCGATCCCACGAGTGAGGCAGGATCAAGTTTGGCTCTATTCTTTTCGAATCCCCCCGCAAGGTCTCGCCTCTTTCCCCTATCTCTGTAACCTCCTCCAGCCCTACAACCCTCTGAAATCTCTGCTCTCCTCCGATTCTGGCCTCTTGCGCCTCCCCGATTTTCACCGCTCCATCACTGGTCTCCCCCACCACCACCAAGTGGAACACCTTCCCCAGCGTGTTCTATCAAGGTGCCGACGAATGGTCAGCTAGCCGAGACCCAGGCTCGAGCCCTCGGGATCAGTATCGCAGCATGTGGTACAGTGCAATGAGAAGGAGGGAGCAAACTGGGTTGGGTGGGGTTGGGGTGGCGATGCTTTTCTCCGGGTTTATCCCTCACTGCTCTGCACTGAGGCAGGTGGCAACAAACGCTGGCAGACGGCCGCCGCAACCGAGCTCGTCAGACCGGATGTTAAACGGCTCAGGTTGAGGGAGAAGCTGTCCACGCACTGTAATTACAGCCAGGGAGCACTCTGCGGTATCTGCTCCTTTACACACTGCGTGACGACGGAATCACAGATGATTTATGGCGGAGAGAGCCACAACGGCCAGTTGGCGCATTGATTTAACTGCCTTGGGTCACGTGTAGGTTCCAAGGGAGATATAACGCTGGTTTGAGAGCTAAATACTGCGTGCCGGAGAGTGTGTGCTTTGACTGTCTGTGGCAGAAAGAGCTGACTCCATATCAATGTGTGTGTGTGTGTGTGCGTGCTACATATTGCATTACACAGTATTGATGTTTTTGCTAAATGTGTTTGTCAATATAATATGAATAGATAAATACAAGCCAGGGTTACGTCAGGTAAGAGCAGAGAATGGGGTTTTAAGATGATGAATCCCAAACTGCCAGGAACATCAACAGAATACAAAGAGGATTTCTGGTCAATGCTGATAAAAAGAGAGAAGGAACTTGCATTTCTCCAGCGCCTTTCACGACCTCAGGACGTCCCA
Organism: Squalus acanthias; assembly: GCA_030390025.1. Lineage (NCBI taxonomy): Eukaryota > Metazoa > Chordata > Chondrichthyes > Squaliformes > Squalidae > Squalus > Squalus acanthias. The sequence continues at coordinate 2,892,640 of CM059450.1, forward strand.
GAGCGCCTTACAACCAATTAGGTACTCTTTGAAGTGTGGTCACTTTTGTAATGTAGGGCAACGCGGCAGCCAATTTGCGCACAGCAAGCTCCCACAAACAGCAATGCGATGATGACCAGATCATCTGATTTTTTTTTTTACTGGTGTTGGTTGAGGGATAAACTATTGGCCAGGACACCGGGGAGAACTAAGCACTTTACAGCCTTCTGGACTCAACATCGAGTTCAACAATTTCAGACCATAACCTCTGCCTCTATCCTTTGTTTCTCCATTGTTTTTCTCTCTCTCTCACATGGCAGCTGTCGATCATTCTGCCATCACCATTTACACTTCATCTGGAGCCATCTTTTGTTTCTTAACTTGTCCCATTACCATCTCCTTTTGCCTCGCACCATCATCCCTTTTGTCTCTTAATCTCTCCTGCCTTCCATCCTATCACAGACCTTCCCTTTTGTCCTTTCCTCCCCTCCCCCCTTTCCCAGCCCCTACACTTGCTTAAAAACCTGTTCCATCTCCAGCTTTTTCCAATTCTGACGAAGGGTCACAGACCTTGAAACGTTGACTCTGTTTCTCTCTCCACAGATGCTGCCTGACCTGCTGAGTGCATCCAGCATTTTCTGTTTTTATTTTAAGCGAATGGAGGCCGATTCGCTGAATTCCTTCTGGCTGGGGCAGAGAGCACCTGGTACCAAGAGGTAGGCGCTGCATAGAAATAGCAGGGCTGGAGTGATCTCCCGGACTCGTTGCGGTCGCCTAAGGGGGTGGGGGAGGAATTTCCCGACTTAGCGCGGGTATTTTTTAAACTGTTTTTTCACCCCTGCGAGAGCACACGGTTTCGGGTGGGGTGGGGAGGGTATATATCGTGATGCACAAGGCTTCGCAGTTGGGTGGGACAGAATTGATGGAGCAGAGGGTCTTTTCATATTCGTCATTGTTCGTATGTTCACTGCCCTGCTCCGAGTCCGTCAAACAAGAGGGCGACAGCAGACACCAGTAAGTTGACCAATTTTAGTTATCTGGTTAGACTAAAAGAGCTGGGACTCTACACTTTAGAGAAGCGTAGACTCAGGCGTAATCTGATCGAGGTTTATAAGGTGACGAAGGGAATAGCTTGTGTTCTAGTTCCAATGAAATAGGTTAGGACCGACAGCCCCACCTGTGACAGAGACTGTGGGCTGGATTTTCATTGACCCGTGGAGTCGGGTTTGGAGGCGTGTGGGGGGTTAAAGTTGCAGATTCGGGGGTCCCGACCCCATCCCGCCTCCACGCAATTTTGACAAAATCGGTCGCGGGGTTCCCGACTCCGTCCCGCCTCCAAGAGGTGGGAGAGACCATTAAAGCCCTTAACAAGCCCTAAATTGGCTCTGTAATGCCAGTTTGAAATCATCAGAGGCGACTTTCAGACTGAAACCACTAATTGGTTCATGGGTTCCCACATGCTGGAACTCAATTGCCCAATTAGGTGAAAATTGCATCAATCTCCCACATCCAATTGCAGTCTGGTGGATAACACGAAATGCGGATGACACGACCCCAACCCACCCCAGTATCAAAATCCAGCCCTGTAGGTCCCGCATTGGACTCATCAGTCACCTGAGAACTCATTTTTAATGTGGAAGCAAATCATCCTCGGTTCCGAGGGACTGCCTAAGAAGAAGATAAGGGAATAGCTTGTGTTCTAGATCCAATGAAATAGTTTCGAGAGGGCCAGGGGTGACAATTTTAAGCTGTGTAAGGCCAGATCGAGGTTAGATGTCAGGAGGTGGTTCTGTTCTCAGAGAATAGTGGACCTCTGGAACAGGCTGCCATCTCGTGCGGTGGACGCGGACTCGCTGAATTCCTTCAAGCGAGAGCTGGGCCTGTTTCTGGCTGGGGCAGAAATCACCTCTTAGAGAAGGTAGGCGGCTGGTCACATTAATCAGGGCCAGGGTGTCTCCCGGACTAGTTTTGATCGCTTGGGGTTGGGAGGGTGGGGGGGTGGTTGGAGAAGAATTTCCCAGAATTCTTTTCTTTCTTCCCCCAAATTGGCCTTGGGTATTTTTTTTTTAATTTGGGCCTCTCCCAGGAGATCACTTGGTTTTTGGGTGATGCACAAGGCGTCACAAATTGCGTGGGACAGGCTGGATGGACCAGAGGGCCTTTTAACTGTCCGTCATTGTTCGTATGGTTACAGCAGCATTTAAACAAAGAGGGCAACTGCAGACACCAGTACGACTTTCGTATGATGGGAAAAGCTTATGTCTCGTTTGGCTCTGCATTCGATGGCCTCTTGAGGTGTCGAGTGGAGAAATGAGGTGCCTCCCGCAACAGGTCTTAGCGAGGCAGGTTGATGTGATGTGCTCCACGGTCTGGGACTCACGGCCACGGTCGCACTCCGGGTCGTCCTTCATCTTCCACTCGTGGAGCAGGAGGCCTCATCGTCCGTGTCCCGTGCAGGTTCGGTCGAGCGCTGTCCACTGTCTTTCGAGGGAGGTCGAAGCCAGGGACCTCTGCTGTTGGGTCAGCAGTGAGCTTCTTTAATGTTGCGTGCGTCCCGCGATTCCTCCATCTGGATTGTGGGTCGATATCGGCTTCAGGAACATCGGCTGCCGTTTCCCGGAATGGCCGGCGACCAATGTTCCCTGCGAGCTGTGCGTGGCCGCGCAGCGCTCCGGGGGGGTCCTGTGCAGCCAGGCTTGCCGGCTTCTCAACGGAGAAAGCACGCGTGCGCGGTATTTTGAACGGGCCGTGCAGCCCCTTAAAGGGGCCAGGCGGCGCGAAAAAAAAAAATGACAGGGAACATTGCCAGCGACACCAGTAAGTCGGAAGATCTCTCGCTTTTCTAACACTGCGGGCTTATAGAAAGCTTTTCTCCCTTTAATTAAGCGTCTGACAAATGACTAAATAGGAATTAAAAGGCTACTGTTGTCCTTGATTGATCTCCTCAGAAAAATGCTTAATGAAAGATTAGCTGCGTATTTAGACGTGTTAACCTACCACAAACAGACATTATTGCTGCTCAAATATGGACTGCATCTCGAGCACAGTAACCCGAGCACTCGGTCAGGAATACATGCTGCTCCGGGAGCTCATCTCAATCGGCTGAATTCATGAACCAAACACAAAAGTATACGTTTCAACGTTAGTCTGCTTATAGCGAAGATGTCGTCTGAACCCCTTGCACTAACAGGCAGCTGAGGCAAGACCCAGGGCCTATTCCCGGTCTGCCTGATGTGCTCCATGGTCTGCCGAATCCCCCACCATCAACATCCTGGGGACCACCATTGACCAGAAACTTAACTGGACCAGCCACATAAATACCGTGGCAACAAGAGCAGGTCAGAGGCTGGGTATTCTGCGGCGAGTGTCTCACCTCCTGACTCCCCAAAGCCTTTCCACCATCTACAAGGCACAAGTCAGGAGTGTGATGGAATACTCTCCACTTGAGTGCGGCGCCAACGACACTCAAGAAGCTCGACACCATCCAGGACAAAGCAGCCCGCTTGATTGGCACCCCATCCACCACCTTAAACATTCACTCCCTCCACCACCGGCGCACCGTGGCTGCAGTGTGTACCATCTACAAGCAACCCAAGGATGGCTGGTGTGGGAACTGGGAACGGTCAGACTGGTGCAGTAAGAGATGTCCTTTAAAGGTTGAGGTTAAAGCACATTCTTGGGACGTTTAACCGTGCTGTACCTGGCCTGGGAATGTGTGACACCGAATACAAAAATAATTCCCCTTCCTCTGAATTGATAACTCTCACACTGAGGAGAAAGGAAGAAAAATAAAACCATTTAAAAATAATTACCCTCCCGCCTCACTTTCAGCAGCAGGAACTTGCGTGAAACGCCCGATTCGTGTGGGGTCCTTTCCACTGCGGTTGAACGACCCTCAGCTAAACCATCAGAGTCTAGTCTGGACCCAGCTCCCCTCGTTCCTTCCAAACACACTTTGGTGATTAGCATAAATAAAACTGGCTGGTCGCCTGCCAGTGCAGGGAGAGGGTGGCAGGATTGCCCAAACTGGTGATGCCATGTCTCTCTACTGGGAAACCATAATGTCGCCTCACACGTTCCACGCAACCCTGCCGACTGGCTCGAGGACTAGTTCCCTAATGATGTCACACTGACAGGGGCTCCATGGCGCTGATGATGACACACCCCTCGCTACCCAGAACACTGATGATGTCACACCCCTCACTCCCCAGAACGCTGATGATGTCACACCCCTCACTCCCCAGAACACTGATGATGTCACACCCCACACGACCAAGAACACTGATGATGTCCCACTCTTCGCTCCTCGTAATGTTGATGATGTCACACCCCTCACTCCCCAGAACACTGATGATGTCACACCCCACACGACCCAGAACACTGATGATGTCCCACTCTTCGCTCCTCGTAATGTTGATGATGTCACACCCCTCACTACACAGAACGCTGGTGATGTCACACCCCACACGACCCAGAACACTGATGATGTCACACTCTTCGCTCCTCGTAATGTTGATGATGTCACACCCCTCACTACACAGAACGCTGGTGATGTCACAACCCACACTACCCAAAGCGCTGATGATGTCACACCACACACTACCCGGAACGTTGATGATGTCACACCCCCTCACTCCCCGGAACGCTGATGACGTCACACCCCACACCCCCTCACTCCCCGGAACGCAGTCACCGAATGCGGGACACGGGTGGGAACGCTGGACGATTTCTCCTCCCACTAGTCCAGAGATGCTGAGAGCAGCTGCACCGTGACAACCTCTGCCTCGGCACAGAACAGGAACCTGGGCCCTTCCTCACCCACTCACTGCTCTAACCAGCTGAGCTATCGATGGAGCCCCATTGTTCCCCTGCACCCCATGGGATGAGGGTCTGAGGCAAGGTTTCACAGGGTTCCGCTCTGTTTCACCAACACAATAAGACAATCAAAAAAAGTCAGCTCATCCCAAGGATGGCATCTGTGCTAAATGTCTGTGAAGAAGCCAGGTGGCTCGCAGTCGGCAGAGCTCCATGTGTCATGTAAAGTGAGACATTTTATAACCAAACATCACTTGGAACAGTCTTGCAAACGTGGGGCCGATTTTAACCCTACCCACCCAGTGGAATTCGGATGGGCTGGCAGTTACAAACACCCAAGTTACTTACCCGCCTTGAGGCTGATTGCTCGATCGCAATTTGAACTGAGCAGGCGGCAAGGACATCCGTCCAGAGCTGGCCAGAGTCCGCGGTCTTTATACACATCGGGAACCCAACGGCAGTGTCTATCAGACGGCCCGAGCGGGTGTCTCTGGTCAAGCCCAGCGAGCCGCTCTCTCACGTCAGCCCTCAATCCCTTTCAGCAACACGTCGAATTGTCCTTTGAACCCAGGCGCACAGAGAAATTGAACGATCCCGAGAAGGTTTACTAGACTAATACCTGGAATGGGCGGGTTGTCTTATGAGGAAAGGTTGGACAGGCTCGGCTTGTATCCGTTGGAGTTTAGAAGAGCAAGAGGTGACTTGATTGAAACATATAAGATCCTGAGGGGTCTGGACAGGGTGGATGTGGAGAGTCCTGTTTTATTCACGCCCAGAAATGTAAGCTTGTGGGGTAACAGCTGTGGCTCTCGCTCTCGCCTCTTGAGTTCGAAGGTCGTAGGTTCAGACCCATTCCACAGACTTGAGTGCAGAATCTAGGCTGACGCTCCAAATGCAGTGCTGAGGGAGCGCTGCACTGTCGGAGGTGCCATTTTTCAGATGAGATGTTAAATCGAGGCCCCGTCTGCTCTCTCAGGTGGGCATAAAAGATCCCATGGCCACTATTTCGAAAAAGAGATGGGGAGTTCTGCCCGGTGTCCTGGGGCCAATATTTATCCCTCAACCAACATCACTAAAACAGATGATCTGGTCATTATCATTAAAAAATGTTATTCATTTTATACGGGATGTGGGCGTCGCTGGCAAGGCCAGCATTTATTGCCCGTCCCTAATTGCCCTCGAGAAGGTGGTGGTGAGCCGCCTTCTTGAACCGCTGCAGTCCGTGTGGTAATGTGATAATGACCAGATAATCTGTTTTTTTAATGTTGATTGAGGGATAAATATTGGCCAGGACACCGGGGATAACTCCCCCTGTTCTTCTTCGAAAAAATGGCCGTGGGATCTTTCACGTCCACCTGAGAGGGCAGACGGGGCCTCGGTTTAACGCCTCATCCGAAAGACGGCACCTCCGACAGCGCAGCGCTCCCTCAGCACTGCACTGGGAGTGTCAGCCTAGATTTTTGTGCTCAAGTCTCTGGAGTGGGGCTTTGAACCCACAACCTTCTGACTCAGAAGCGAGGGTGCTACCCACTGAGCCACGGCTGACACACAATTTGCTGTTTGTGGGACCTTGCTGTGCACGAATTGGCTGCCGTGTTTCCTACATTCTAACAGTGACTATGCAAGCCTTTCTTAATTTTCACCTTCATCATCTGGAGGAGTGGATCATAGAAACCGTTCGGTTTTCAACCCCATTAAAGCCACTGATGTAAGAAAACTACTAGGCACTTGGTCTAAGCATTAAACAAAGCTTTAATCAACTGTTTTCCAACATGGAGGTCTAGTTGTGTCCTTCACTAGTTCCGGTTAAGAATGTCCTGCGCAAGCTGGGCCCGGGCCCGTGCCCGAGTATTTATACTCTCCCTGGACAGCGCCACCCGCAGGCCACTCAGTATTATTTCATAAGTCATGAATGACAGATTCATGTCAGCCACCGAGCGGAGGAACGGGATGGGGCAAAATGGCTGCCACTCCTTGGGGAACCAGGAGCTGTTCCCCGAGCTGCTTACTGCCTGGTTGAAACGTCCAAAGTTGTTTCACTCGACCCATGAGCCACGGACGCTCCACATTTCACAAGGGGTGATTAGGGATGGGCAACAAACGCCGACCTCGCCAGCGACGCCCACATCCCGAGAGTGCACTTTATCGTACCTTACCACTGTTACGATCTGGAACGCCCGGCCTGAAAGGGTGGTGGAAGCAGATTCGACAGTAACTTTCAAAAGGGATTTGGATATATACCTGAAATGGAAAGATTTGCATGGCTATGGAGAGTGGGACTAATTGGATCGCTCTTTCAAAGAGCCGGCACAGGCATGATGGGCCGAGTGGCCTCCTTTGGTGCTGTGAGATACTATAAGAACATAAGAAATAGGAGCAGGAATAGGCCACTTGGCCCCTTGAGCCTGCTCCGTCATTCAATAAGATCATGGCTGATCTTGGGCTCAAAGCCACTTCCCAGCCCGCTCCCCATAACCCTTCACTCCCTTATCTTGCAAAAATCTGTCTATCTCCACCTTAAATGTATTTAATGACCCAGCCTCCACGGCTCTCTGGGGCAGAGAATTCCACAGATTTACGACCCTCTGAGAGAAGAAATTCCTCCTCATCTCAGTTCTAAAAGGGCGACCCTTTATTCTGAAACTATGCCCCTGAGTTCTAGATTTCCCCACGAGGGGAAACATCCTCTCTGCATCTACCTTGTCAAGCCCCCTCAGTATCTTATATGTTTCAATAAGATCACCTCTCATTCTTCTAAATTCCAATGAGAAAAGGCCCAACCTGCTCAACCTTTCCTCATAAGTCAACCCCCCCTCATCTCTGGAATTAACCTAGTGAATCGTCTCTGAACTGCCTCCAATGCAAGTATATCCTTCCTTAAATAAGGAGACCAAAACTGTACGCAGTACTCAAGGTGTGGTCTCACCAATACCCTGTACAGTTGTAGCAGGACTTCCCTGCTTTTATACTCCAACCCCCTTGCAATAAAGGCCAACATTCCATTTGCCTTTTTGATTACTTGCTGTACCTGCAATGCTAACTTTTTGTGTTTCATGCACAAGGACCCCCAAGTCCCTCTGAACTGTAGCATTTTGTAATCTCTCTCCATTTAAATAATAATTTGCTTTTTTATTTTTCCTGCCAAAGTGGATAACCTCGCACTTTCCCACATTATACTCCATCCGTCAAATGTTTGCCCACTCACTATATCCCTTTGCAATTGAGTCCTATGATTCTATCCAGTTTTGGACTGGGAGACAGTGTTTCCCGCAGCGCTGTAGTCCCATTACCTGGCTCGATGTGGCGCGTGCGGTCTCGGTCCCGTAAGAGGTAGGAGAACTCAATGCATTTCTCGTTGTTGCTGTTTGCCCTGATGCTGAAGCACAGCTCATTGAGCAACGCCAGCGCACTTCGGCAGAGCTCTTCCTCCCCGTCTCCGGACATCTCGCCACAGCATCGCCTTCGCGCCGCGCAGACGAAGAAGAAAAAAAAAACCCCACGGCGACTGCCCGACGGAGAAGGAGGTGGGCCGGCCGGCCGGGTGTAGGCCCTCAGCGGGAGCTGGTCCTGAAGCTCAGCCGCGACTCCGGGGAATCCTCAACTCTCCCAGATGCTGAGGAGGGACGAAGGGGAATCTGAGACCTTTCTTGAAAGGGTCTTGGCTGAAGGGGGTGCGGGGCGGGGGTGGAGAATCTTCTTGAAAGTTTCAATCCTTGATCCTCAGCGGTTAAATCTGTGGGTCTCAACTCTGGAAAGACAGCTTTGATGAGGAGTCCTTTCTCAACGGTGAAGCATAACAAATTGTTTGAGTTGGGCTAAAATATAACCCGCAATCGCGCATGGCCTTGGCCAAACTTCGGATGGACTCGCACGGTGAACAAGCCTCAAAATTTAAGCGAGTTCTTTTCTTCTTTCCTTGCGGACTGGGTAGAAAAGCGGCCACCCTTTTCAACTTCCTGGGTCAGAGTTCGCGGGGTCGTGCGGGTCCCGGAGGACAGCGAGGCGTTGCCGCGGAGTTTGGGTCGGAGTCAGGAGCCCCCGGTTACCCTCCCGCCCTGGGGAACCTTGTTGCCATGGCGCAGGTGAGCGAAGGCCCTTCTCATGATCTTCCCCCCTCTCAGAGAGCTCAAAGGAGTCTTGAATCTTCGGCGCCAAAGGCCATCCGACGACACGAAAGATTCAAGGGATGAAATCCCCCGTCGTTGTCCTCCTCCCCGAGAGGAGAAAAAAAACGTGGTTATTGAGCACTGTTTATCATGGAACAGGGCAGAGATAATTCCTCAGAGAGCTCTTGCAAGACTACCTTCAATTCCCATTTCCATTGTTCTTCGGAGAGGAGAGGCAACGTGCTTAAAGGAATGACTAATCGTTCTCACAGTTGAAAGTCATCCTGAAGGTGCCCCCTCTGCTTCTCGCCCCTGCAACGCAAAATGAAGCTGGTAATCCACAGTGTAAAAGAAGAATGCATTTCTCATTGGTTGCTTCATTATCACATAACACTCAGCTGCCAAATATATCTCGGCCCACCTACACACAGCTTTAATGCGGATTGTCCAAAAGTAGAACGATATACCAGGCCAACAAAGTGGAGCGTGTGTGCTGAGTGCAATTAGAAACCAACTCAGACCCCGCTCCCTTGAAGGGGGAGCCCGGGGGGAGTGTGGGGGGAGAAAAATACCCGAGGCTGCAACTCGAGGGAAGGCAAGAGAAAGAGAACGGCAGGAAATTCTCTCTGAGATTTGCCGTGACTTCAGCAGAAAATGGAGTTGAGGAGCAGGCCTGAGGGCTGATTGGCCAACTCCTGTTCCTAATGTTCCTTCTTATCTGTCTTCCCCTTCTCTCTGTCTTTCCCCTCCTCTCTTTCCTCTTTCTGTCTTTCCCCCCTTTCTCTGTCTCTTCCCCTCCTCTCTTTCCTCTTTCTGTCTTTCCCCCCTCTCTCTGTCTCTTCCCCTTCTCTCTCTCTCTCTGTCTTTCACCCCTCTCTCTGTCTTTCCCCTCCTCTCTTTCCTCTCTCTGTGTCTTTCCTCCCTCTCTCTGTCTTTCCCCCCTCTCTCTCTGTCTCTTCCCCTCCTCTCTTTCCTCTCTCTCTGTCTTTCCCCCTTTTCTCTGTCTCTTCCACTCCTCTCTTTCCTCTCTCTATGTCTTTCCCCCCTTTCTCTGTCTCTTCCCCTCCTCTCTTTCCTCTCTCTGTTTCCCCCCCTCTCTCTGTCTTTCCACTCCTCTCTTTCCTCTCACTGTCTTTCCCCTCTCTCTGTCTCTTCCCCTCCTCTCTTTCCTCTCTCTGTCTTTCCCCCTCTCTCTGTCTCTTCCCCTTCTCTCTCTCTCTCTCTGTCTTTCCCCTCTCTCTGTCTCTTCCCCCTCCTCTGTCTCTCCCTCTCTCACTCTGCCTTTCCCCTCCCCTCTGTCCCCTTCTCTCACTCTCTCCATCTCCCATTCCTTCCTTCTGTCTTTCTCTGCATCCCTCTAATTTCTAGCTGTCTATTTCCCTCGTGATTCTCTCCACACACGTTATTAACCCCTTCTTTAACTCTCCAGAGAGCTCTTGCTACAGTTATGCATGATTAATCCATTGTCTCACTCTCCTTCGAGAGTTCCTAGTGCATTCATATAAATAATGAACCTTTTTTCTCATTTTATTTTTCCCTCTCAGTGTACAGACAAAGGCACATCAATCAATATAAGTAATGAACTCTCTCAGACCCATGATACATTGGACTGGCAACTCTCTTTAGAGGTATGATGGCATCGGAATAACAGGCAATTTCTTCCTTCATTTCTCTTATCCCCATTCCTGTTTTCAATGATTAACCCTTTCACTCTCTCCCCACACATTGACCCTTTCTCTGTATGGGTTGACTCGGGTTCCAATGCAGCACAATGATACTACATAGAATTTACAGCACAGAAACAGGCCATTCGGCCCAACAGGTCCGTGCTGGTGTTTATGCTCCACACGAGCCTCCTCCCACCCCTCTTCATCTCACCCTAGCAGCATATCCTTCTATTCCTTTCTCCCTCATGTGTTTATCTAGCTTCCCCTTAAATGCATCTGTGCTATTCACCTCAACCACTCCCTGTGGTAGCGAGTTCCACATTCTCACCACTCTCTGGGCAAAGAAGTTTCTCCTGAATTCCCTATTGGATTTATTAGTGACTATCTTATATTGATGGCCTCTAAGTTCTGGACTCCCCCCACAAGTGGAAACATCTTCTCTACGTCTACCCTATCGAACCCCTTCATAATCTTAAAGACCTCGATCAGGTCACCCCCTCAGTCTTCTCTTTTCTAGAGCAAAGAGCCCCAGTCTGTTTAATCGTTCCTGATAGTTATAACTTCTCAATTCTGATATCAGCCTTGTGAATCTTTTTTGCACCTTCTCTAGTGCCTCTATGTCCTTTTTATAACACAGAAACCAGAACTGTGCACAGTGCTCCAAGTGTGGTCTAACCACGGTTCTATATAGGTTTAACAGAACTTCCATCCTTTTCAACTTTATCCCTCTCGAAATGAACCCCCGCTGCTTTGTTTGATAGTATTGACGTAGGTTGCTATTGAGTAACCAGTGACCACTAGTCATTCTACCTGTTGCTACCTGTGCTTCTTTGTCTCCAAGTACATTAATGTACCAAGGACTCGAACGCTTAACGACTGACCTCTATCAACAACAGCAACAACAACAACAACTTGTATTTATATAGCGCCTTTAACAGAGTAAAATGTCCCAAGGCGCTGCACAGGAGTATTACAAGACAAAAAAATTTGACACCGAGCCACATAAGGAGAAATTAGGGCGGGTGACCAAAAGCTTGGTCAAAGAGGTAGGTTTTAAGGAGCGTCTTCAAGGAGGAGAGAGAGGTAGAGAGGTTTAGGCAGTGAATTCCAGAGCTTAGGGCCGAGGCAACAGAAGACACGGCCACCAATGGTTGAGCGATTATAATCAGGGATGCTCAAGAGGGCCGAATTAGAGGAGATATCTCGGGGCGAGGGGGGGGGTGTTGTAGGGCCGGAGGAGATTACAGAGATAGGGAGGGGCGAGGCCATGGAGGGATTTGCAAACAAGGATGAGAATTTTGAAATCGAGGCGCTGCTTAACCGGGAGCCAATGTAGGTCAGCGAGCACAATGGGGTGATGGGCGAATGGGACTTGGTGCGAGTTAGGACACGGACAGCAGAGTGTTGGATGACCTCAAGTTTACGTAGGGTAGAACGTGAGAGGCCAGCCAGGAGTGCATTGGAATAGTCAAGTCTAGAGTTTCTCCTAATATCTTTAATTCTCTTTCAGCCATACTTCCTGTCTAGGCCTCCAGGCGATGAAAGACCACTGGGATGAGGCACCAGACCATACCATGACACAAAGCTCCACATCAATCCATACCTTCAAAACAGAAAACGGGCAAAGAAATAATCGTGAACCCCTTCCCTCCCTGTTTCTCAGGGGTTCTTGAATCTTTGTTGCCTGCCAGAGATCTCGGTAAATGTCATCCGTGGCTCAGTGGGCAGCAGCTCTCACCTCAGAGTCAGCAGCCCCACTCCAGGGACTTGAGCACAAAATCCAGGCCGACACTCCCAGTGCAGTACTGAGGGAGCGCTGCACTGTCGGAGGTGCCGTCTTTGGATGAGACTTTAACCCGAGGCCCCGTCTGCTCTCTCAGGTGGACGTAAAAGATCCCACGGCCACTATTCGGAAGAAGAGCAGGGGAGTTCTCCCCGGTGTCCTGACCAATATTTATCCCTCAACCAACATCACTAAAAAAAACAGATGATCTGGTCATTATCACATTGCTGTTTGTGGGAGCTTGCTGTGCGCAAATTGGCTGCCGCGTTTCCTACATTACAACAGTGACTACACTGCAAAAATACTTTTTAAAATTTGTTCATGGGGTGTGGGCGTCACTGGCAAGGCCAGCATTTATTGCCCATCCCTAATCGCCCTCGAGAAGGTGGTGGTGAGCCGCCTTCTTGAACCGCTGCAGTCCGTGTGGTGAAGGCGCTCCCACAGTGCTGTTAGGGAGGGAGTGCCAGGATTTTGACCCAGCCACGATCACTAAAAAGATTAGCAGATTATCACAGTGCTGTTTGTGGGAGCTTGCTGTGCGCAAATTGGCTGCTGCGTTTCCTAAATTACAACAGTGACTCCACTTCAAAAAGTACTTAATTGGCTGCAAAGCGTTTTGGGAAATGCGCTATATGAATGCAAGTCTTTCATTTTCCTTTCTTTTTCTTTCTCTACATCTTCACAATGATTTATCTCGGAGATGTTCTTATTTCCATTTGGTCCCCTGTGTGTAGGAGATTAAAAGAATCTCCGACACTCACCGGCTGAAAGTAGTTTTGTATTCCTACACACACTCCGTCAGGATTCTAACTGAGAGCTCTTTTCTAAGAGTTCAGTGAAGCAGGAAGTGTTTAATTTCTCTTAACGATTCTGTAGTCTCTCTCCCAGCTCAGATGCCCCTCAATCTTCAGCTAGTTGTTCTCCAAAAAAAAAACATCCTGGCTTAGCTCACTCAAGCACAGCGACTATATTTGCATTGTGTTTGCTCCGATGCAGTTTGCTTTCCCTAGGATCCCTTGTACACAATCTTAAGCCCTTTCTTCTAAGATCAGCCTCTGTGCTTCAGCCCAGCGGAGCAGTGAATATTTGCAACACAGCGAAATCTATTTTTAAAACCGGTGTAAGGAACAGAGGAGAAATCATCCCTTGCCTCCTGAAAATAGGTCTGTGGCGCTCTCTCTCTCAGTCTCCACTCCGGGATTGGGGCACATCATCTAGGCTGACGCTCCCAGTGCAGTTACTGAGGGAGTGCTGCACTGTCGGAGGTGCCGTCTTTCGGATGAGACGTTAAACCGAGACCCGGTCTGTCAGGTGGACGTAAAAGATCCCACGGCCACTATTTAAAGAAGAGCAGGGGAATTCTCCCCGGTGAACTGGGGCCAATATTTATCCCTCAACCAACATTGCTAAAAAACTGATGATCCGGTCATTATTACATTGCTGTTTGTGGGAGCTTGCTGTGCGCATATTGGCTGCCGCGTTTCCTACATTACAACAGTGACGACACTTCATGGGCTGTAGAGCGCTTTGGGACATCCTGAAATATTTACAAGGGGGGGGGGCCCAGGAGTGAGTCAACATTTACAGGGGGGGGCCCAGGAGTCAATATTTACAGGGGATCCCATACAGAAAATCATCCCTTTAATGGGAGCCACATTCAAAAGGCCAAGTCTCAATATTCTAGATGTGTATGTGGGTCTTGGTAGCATCCAACAAGTAAATGGGGGGGTGGGGGTTGCCCATTGTGCTACTGGCCATGCGCTCCTCCCACTCTGTCCGACTCTGCAAGCCTGCTGACGGCATCCTAACGCACGTGTTCCCCACACCCTTAGTAGCTGCCGTCTACAGCCCCCGACAGGATCAAACAGCTGGTGTGTTGCCGCATGACTTGACCCCAGTGCGCACATTAAACAGAAGCTGCCGAGGGAGGTCACCGGCTGATTCCTGACTATCGAACGATGCCGTCCCCACTTACAGTAAGTAACCGCCATCTAACCAGCTAGCTGCCTGATGTTGCTAAGCGACAGTCCCCTCGGAAATTTGCGGAACGCCAGTTTTTTGCGTTTGAGCATATTTACTGTCGAATTATTTTCTCCTTTCTAATTTGTCTTTCCAAATGACCAAACACCCTTGCATTCATACAAAGCGTCTCTCACCACCCCAAGACGTCCCAAAGCGCTTTACAGCCAGTGAGCTACTTTTTGAATTGTGGTCACTGCTGGAGTGTAGGGAACGTGGCAGCCAGTTTGCGCACAGCAAGCTCCCACAAACAACAATGCGATAGACTGTTTTTTAGTGATATTGGTTGAGGGGTAAATATTGGCCCAGGACACCGGGGAGAACTCCCCTGCTCTTCTTCGAACTAGTGCCATCTGAGCTCTCTACACTCCTCCAATTCTGGCCTCCCCTGCTTTCCATTGCTCCACCATTAGCGGCCGTGCCTTCAGCTGCCTGGGCCCTGAGCTCTGGAATTCCCTCCCTAAACCTCTCCACCGCTCTCTCCTCCTTTAAGACACTCTGGAATTCCCTCGCTAAATCGCTCTGCCTCCCTCTCTCTCCTCCTTTAAGACGCTCCTTAAAACCTACCTCTTTGACCAAGCTTTTGGTCACCTGCCCTAATTTCTCCTTATGTGGCTCGGTGTCCAATTTTGTTTGATAATCGCTCCTGTGAAGCACCTTGAGACGTTTTACGATGTTAAAGGCGCTATATAAATGCACGCTGTTGTTGTAGCGCCGTATGTCTACCCCAGGCACTGAAGACGAACATTTATCCTCTTTGTCTCCTTTTCGGATCAATCAGCTGGACTTCCTGTGCGTCCGCGAGCGCGTTCTGCTTAAGGACGCTCTGCAACCAATCCGCTCCCCCCCCCCCCCCCAAGTTAAAATCAATCGGCTTTCTGTCACTGTTCTCCGCAAGTTGAGGAGAAGATGAGAGCGAGCCTTTCGCTGCCACGCTGTGTCGAGTCCAACAGCTTTGCTGTCACAGCCTCGGGTCACCTGGTAAACATCTTAATTTGTTTGCTTTATTTATTCCTCTTCCTGCCCCTCCTGTCCAGCTGCTCCTTGCTAATCGGTCTCCGATCTCATCCTCCTCTCCCTTTCCTCCTCTGCTGGTTCCCTCTCTGGGGCCCTTGGTTCACAAGCAGCAGTGGGGCCTCCACCACCTCAGACGATGGCCGTTCTTCCCCCGCCAGGCTCAACAGCAAGTGCCACCAGGCTATCTGACCATGAAAGACCTCACCGCCCAGCCCAATCCAATCCAATTTTTCCTTTTCAAATATTTACCCAATTCCCTTTTGGAAGTTACTATTGAATCTGCTTCCACCGCCCTCTCAGGCAGCGCGTTCCAGATCACAACAACTCACTGAGTAAAATTCTCCTCATCTCCCCCTCTGGTTCTTTTGCCAATTATTTTAAATCTGTGTCCTCTGGTTACCGACCCTCCTGTCAGTGGAAACAGTTTCTCCTTATCTACAATTTTCAACACTTCTATTAAATCTCCCCTTAACCTTCTCTGTTCTAAGGAGAACAACCCCAGCTTCTCCAGTCTCTCCACATAACTGAAGTCCCTCATCCCTGGTACCATTCTAGTAAATCTCCTCTGCACCTTCTCCGAGGCCTTGACATCCTTCCTATAGTGTGGTGTCCTGAATTGGACACAGTGGCCGCGATTTCGATGACCAAGGCGGGTCCCACACAAGGGTCACTGGATGGCGATTGGGGCTAGTACCTAGGCTGGTTTAACGTTCCTTAACATAGGGGTTCCATAGCACTGTCTGGCAGGGGTCACTGGATAGGGATCAGGAGCAGGAGCCCTGCCTGATTTTGCCTCTCCCTAAACCAGAGACTTGACACTTCACTGCAGTACTGAGGGAGCACTGCACTGTCGGAGGTGCCCGTCTTTCTGATGAGACGTTAAACCGAGGCCCCTTCTGCTCTCTCAGGTGGACATAAAAGATCCCTCGGCCACTATATCGAAGAAGAGCAGGGGAGTTCTCCCCGGTGTCCTGGGCCAACATTTATCCCTCAATCAACATCAGATCTGGTCATTATCTCATTGGTGTGTGTGGGAGCTTGCTGTGCGCAAATTGGTTGCCGCGTTTCCCACATTACAACAGTGACCACACCTCAAAAAAGTACTTCATTGGCTGTAAAGCGCTTTGGGACATCCTGAGGTCGCGAAAGGCGCTATAGAAATGCAAGACTTTCTTTCTTTAATTGTAATATTTCTATCACTGCCCTGGGTAAGATCGGCTAAATCAAACAATAAGGCAGAAAATATAACCTGCCTGATTAAAACAAAATCCAGAAAAGATTATCAAACTGACCACAGAAGCATTCCAGTGGCTTTTTTTAACAAATGGTGGTGTCTGACTCTTAATGAGCTTCATTCCCGTTGTACACAGGGTGCAAACTCCCTTGACAAATTGTTCTATTCGAATCGCTCACCAGCTTAGAATCATAGATTCATGCAGCACAGAAGGAGGCCATTCGGCCCATCGTGCCTGTGCCGGCTTTTTGAAAGAGCTCTCCAATTAATCCCACTCCCCCGTTTTTCCCCATAGCCCGCCAAATTTTTCCTTTTCAAATATTTACCCAATTCCCTTTTGGAAGCTACTATTGAATCTGCTTCCACCGCCCTTTCAGGCAGCGCGTTCCAGATCACAACAACTCGCTGCGTAAAATTCTCCTCATCTCCCCCTCTGGTTCTTTTGCCAATTATCTTAAATCCGTGTCCTCTGGTTACCGACCCTCCTGTCAGTGGAAACAGTTTCTCCTTATCTACAATTTTCAACACCTCTATTAAATCTCCCCTTAACCTTCTCTGCTCGAAGGAGAACAACCCCAGCTTCTCCAGTCTCTCCACATCACTGAAGTCCCTCATCCCTGGAACCGTTCCAGTAAATCTCCTCTGCACCTTCTCCGAGGTCTTGACATCCTTCCTGTAGTGTGGTGTCCTGAATTGGACACAGTGGCTGCAATTTCGACGACCGAGGCGGGTCCGGGGCGGCTGGGGGCGGTGTCGCGGTCCCAGCCCGCTGCCTACTGCAGCCCGCACTCGCCAAGTGATTTTACGTTAATAGCGCTTGCTAAGCCCCGCCCTGCGAGGTTTCCTGGCCAATTAATAGGAAGCAGGTCTGATGACGTCATTTGATGACGCGTCATCAGCCGGTTTCCTTAAAGGGACCATGTCCACATTCATTTTGACAGTTGTGCTGTCAGTGTTCTACAGCATTGAGGTGCTGCAAACACCGACAAAGGTGCACGGCTGCACCCAGGCTCTCCAATGACTCCCTCCATATGCTTATGGAGGGAGTCACAGCACGCAGGGAGGTTCTCTTCCCTACTAATAGGCGGAAGAGACCTCCCCAGGAGATCAACGCAGTCTGATCGCACATTGCACAGGAGGGCACAAGCAGGGATGTCGCCAGGAGGACCTGGCTGCAGTGGAGCAAACCTTTCAATGATCTCAGTGGATCACGAAACGTTACTGCAAAGCCACACTCAACCTCATCCTGCTGTGCCACTCATCACATCCCCATCACTCTGCCTTCCCTACCCTACTCCTGCACATCCTTATTCGCACCAACTTACCTTGCACCTCCACCCAACCCTCTCTATCTACATTATCACTTCCCCATCTCACTTCGCCACCCCTCACACTCACCCTCATCCTAGTGCAATCAGACCAACTAACAACACACAAGGGTAGGCACTTGGGTGGTTTAGCCAATTTTCATATAAATTTTCTGTTAATGCGTTGTCAAACATTGAAACCTTTATTTTCAGCACTTTGCGTTCTTGGACAGATTTGTGTGCACCTTTGGAAGTGGCTTAGTGAGTTGTAGTGAATGGTGAGACATAACGGTACCCCCCGCAATGGTGATGAGTGTGAACGGAATGGCTTGGGCATTGCAGGGATGCTTTATGGTGTTGGTGTGGGGTGGTGCCAACCTGGCGCATCATTTGGCATCCAGAGTGTACAGCGTCAAGTGAAGTAAATCTGGCCATGGTGAGGCCATCCCTGGTGTCCCGGGCAGCAATGTGGTCGGGGCTGATGCCCTCTGTCCTGTGCAGCATCAGTTGATGCGGAGAAGGCTGGTGTTGTTGTTGGTGATGTTGGTATGCCTGGTGATGTTGGTGTTGGGGCTGATCGTGGAGGGATTCAGAGGACCAAGGTGAGATTTTTTCAAGGGCTGGAATAGATGGCAGCTGAAGTTGAGATGACAGAAGCGATCTGTCAATGGTGAGAGTGGTTGCTCCAAGGAGGTGACAGTGGATAGAGAGTTTACTCCAAACACTTCCAAACTGCATAAAGCTCAAAAGTGTCTTCCAAGTCCTGAAGGCTCAAGCTTCTGACATTGGAAAGTGAACAGTTGTGAAATGGAAGCTTTCAGACCACTTTTGCAGCTGTCACCTATTCACAGCAATGGGGAGACATGAGATCCCGACCTACTTACCTGACGTGACCTCCGAGCGTCGTGAACCTTGTTTAAAAAGTGGTAAAATAGAAATAGGCTGGCAAAAAAGTAGTTAACAAGCGTTTAATTATCTTAAATGCCTCCTCCCCCACCGCTTGGTGTCGGGTCTGTTCTGAAATCGCAGACCCGACACTTTGGAAACTTACATGGAGGCGGGTTCAGAGTGGGCTCCCAACCCGCTGTCAATCATTTCGATTTTGACAGCGGACACGCCTCCGAACCCGCCCTCTGAGCGCCGGCAAAATCGCGGCCAGTGCGCCAGTGATTTATATAGAGGTTCAGCATAACTTATTGTTTTATTCGTTCACGGGATGTGGGCGTCGCTGACAAGGTCAGCATTTATTGCCCTAATCGGCCTTGAGAAGGTGATGCTGAGCTGCCACCTTGAATCGCTGCAGTCCATGTTGGTGAGGTCTTAGAATACTTCTTTGTAGCAGTTTGGTACAACTGAGTGTCTCGCTGGGCCATTTCAGAGGGCAGTTAAGAGTCGACCACATTGCCGTGGGTCTGGAGTCACATATAGGCCAGACCGGGTAAGGACGGCAGATTTCCTTCCCTCAGGGGCATGAGTGAACCAGATGGGTTTATACAACAATCCGGTAGTTCCATGGTCACCATTACTGATAATAGCTTTTTATTCCAGATTTATTTGAAGTGAAATTCCCCAGCTGCTGTGGTGGGATTTGAACTCACATCTAACAGGATCATTCATCCAAGCCTCTGGATTAGCTAGTCCAGCAACATAACCACTATGCTACCGTACCCATACTTCCTTACTTTTGTACTCTGCCTTATGCAATGTATGTAATACTGCATTGTAGAGAGATCTGGTTTGGGACAGTAGTGTCTTACCTTCTCTACTGCTTGCCTGCTCTCTCCGTTGTGGTTCAGCTGTATCCCAGTTGGGGCGGTCCCCAGATAGAACCCATGATCCAGAGAATGCAGCGATGATGTACTGGTGCTATCGTGCACATTGAGTAATTGGTCCCAGCTGGGATCAGTTTGGCTGAGTAATCTCCTCACGGTGAAGTCAGCAGGCAAGCAGTGAGAAGACAAAACACCACAGCCCCAGTAGTGTGGAGGCAATGGAAATCTAACAGGGAAGATTCTTATACGAAGATAGTCCCACACAGCCCAAGTCCTGGGGATAAGACCACTTTGTGATGAAATTAGCAATACTATTTTTCCAGTGGGCTTGACGAGCTCTCTACGTATTTGATAGGACGGGTATCAGTTATTTAGGGACAATGTTTTTCATGATGCAATGTCTAAAATATGAATTTGAATTTATTGATCGATTGTGTAGATCCCAATGGATCAAACTCCTTCCCATCCACTTCCAATGTGTAGATCCCAATGGATCAAACTCCTTCCCATCCATTTGCAATGTGTAGATCCCAATGGATCAAACTCCTTCCCATCCACTTCCAATGTGTAGATCCCAATGGATCAAACTCCTTCCCATCCACTTCCAATGTGTAGATCCCAATGGATCAAACTCCTTCCCATCCGCTCCTAGTGCATAGATCCCAACAGATTAAATCCCTTCCCATTTATTTCCAGTATGCAGATCCAAAGGAACCAAACTCCTTTCCCCAATCACTCTTATTGTGCAGATTCTAACAGACCATACTACTCCCATTCACTCCCTTTGTGCAGGTACCTAGGGACCATTATTTTCCATTCTTTTCCATTCACGTCTTACTGCAATTATATAGGGCCCTGGTAAGACCACACCTGGAGTATTGTGAACAGTTTTGGTCTCCTTACCTAAGGAAGGATATACTTGCCATAGAGGGAGTGCAACAAAGGTTCTCCAGACTGGTTCCTGGGATGGGGGGATTGTCCTATGAGGAGAGATTGAGTAGACTAGGCCTATATTCTCTTGAGTTTAGAAGAATGAGAGGTGATCTCATTGAAACATACAAAATTCTTACAGGGCTTGACAGGGTAGATGCAGGGAGGATGTTTCCCCTGGCTGGGGAATCTAGAACCAGGGGTTGTAGCCTCAGAATAAGGGGTCGGCCATTTAGGACTGAGATGAGGAAAAATTTCTTCACTCAGAGGGTGGTGAATCTTTGGAATTCTCTACCCCAGAGGGCTGTGGAGGCTCAGTCGTTGAGTATATTTAAGTCAGAGATCGATAGATTTTTGAATATTAAGGGAATCAAGGGATATGGGGATCGTGCAGGAAAGTGGAGATGAGGTAGAAGATCAGCCGTGATCTTATTGAATGGCGAAGCAGGCTCGAAGGGCCAAATGGCCGACTCCTGCTCCTATTTCTTATGGTCTTATATTCTTATTCACTCCCAGTGTGTGGAGGCCAATGGAATAATCTCCATCCCATTCACTCCCAACGGACCAGACTTGCCCACTCCCAGTATCGAGTGGCCAACAATCGAACTGCCTGCTGACAAACTGTCTCGATTCACTCGGGTGAGGTACTTGAGAACTGCTGGTGACTATAAAATTAGCGAGAGTCAACACCTCAGGAACGACGGGGAGAAGATTAGGAAAAGAAAACAGCCTCGAGCGGCAATGAAAATGTTTCTTTGCTGAGGACATCAATTTTGTGAAATAAAAAAAGCAAATGTTAATTTGAAGAAAAATAATGTTCAACTCAACAAGCATCATTCGCAGCTAAAAAATAATTACAGCGAGAAAGCCCCCGGTAATGTGTTGGTTATCTCTAGAATGGGAGGACGCAGTGTCCTGGAATCAGTAATGATACAGCATTCTTCTGTCTGCAGCTCTGGGTAATAGTGGCCATTCTGCCTGCCTGGCCTATTATAGGTATCAATATTCAGCTTTTCTGGGTTATAGCAGCTGTTGTGATATTGTTGGATATTTTATTTATCAAAGTGAGGGACTGCTCCTTCGTCAGGTAAAGATTTACTGTAGTCGTCTGACATTGTACGCTACACATTGTTCTCTGTCTATATATGCTTTGCTGATTTGTATTCCTTCACTTTACCTGACGAAGGAGCAGCGCTCTGAAAGCTCGTGATATCAAATAAAACTGTTGGACTATAACCTGGTGTTGTGCGACTCCCGGGGCAGGTACAGCACGGGTTAGATACAGAGTAAAGCTCCCTCTACACTGTCCCATCAAACACTCCCAGGGCAGGTACAGCACGGGGTTAGATACAGAGTAAAGCTCCCTCTACACTGACCCAGCAAACACTCCCAGGGCAGGTACAGCACGGGGTTAGATACAGAGTAAAGCTCCCTCTACACTGACCCAGCAAACACTCCCAGGGCAGGTACAGCATGGGTTAGATACAGAGTAAAGCTCCCTCTACACTGTCCCATCAAACACTCCCAGGACAGGTACAGCACGGGTTAGATACAGAGTAAAGCTCCCTCTACACTGTCCCATCAAACACTCCCAGGGCAGGTACAGCACGGGTTAGATACAGAGTAAAGCTCCCTCTACACTGTCCCATCAAACACTCCCAGGGCAGGTACAGCACGGGTTAGATAGAGAGTAAAGCTCCCTCTACACTGTCCCATCACACACTCCCAGGGCAGGTACAGCACGGGTTAGATACAGAGTAAAGCTCCCTCTACACTGACCTAGCAAACACTCCCAGGGCAGGTACAGCATGGGTTAGATACAGAGTAAAGCTCCCTCTACACTGTCCATCAAACACTCCCAGGGCAGGTACAGCATGGTTAGATACAGAGTAAAGCTCCTCTACACTGTCCCATCAAACACTCCCAGGACAGGTACAGCACGGGTTAGATACAGAGTAAAGCTCCCTCTACACTGTCCCATCAAACACTCCCAGGGCAGGTACAGCACGGGTTAGATACAGAGTAAAGCTACCTCTACACTGTCCCATCAAACACTCCCAGGGCAGGTACAGCACGGGTTAGATAGAGAGTAAAGCTCCCTCTACACTGTCCCATCACACACTCCCAGGGCAGGTACAGCACGGGTTAGATACAGAGTAAAGCTCCCTCTACACTGTCCCATCACACACTCCCAGGGCAGGTACAGCACGGGTTAGATACAGAGTAAAGCTCCCTCTACACTATCCCATCAAGCACTCCCAGGGCAGGTACAGCACGGGTTAGATACAGAGTAAAGCTCCCTCTACACTGTCCCATCAAACACTCCCAGGGCAGGTACAGCACGGGTTAGATAGTGAAGCCGTTGTTGGGCCTTCTTCTCCAAACATGGGTAGAGGTTTGATACAGGAACTTAAGGCCGTTAAGAATCACATGTAGGCCAGACCGGGTCAGGATGACAGGTTTGCTTCCCTGAAGGACATGAGTGAATAGTTGGGATTTTACAACAACCTGAAAGCTTCATGGTCATGTTACTGATACTAGCTTTTAATCTCCAAATTTTGACAAACTGAATCCAAGTTCTGATGGTGGGATTTGAACTCTCGTTCTCTGGATTAATTAGCCGAGGCTTCTAGATTCCTATTCCAGTAATATCCCCACCACACTATCGTACTGGAATTGCTCTGTTCCTCTACTTCATTTTAAAGTCTTACCATTTAGGGTATCGGTCCTCTACTTATTGTTCAGGGTCAGCTGTGGCTCAGTGGGTAGCACACTCGTCTCTGAGTCAGAAGGTCGTGGGTTCAAAGTCCCACACACAGGGACTTGAGCACAAAAGCTAGGCTGACACTCCCAGTGCAGTGCTGAGGGAGTGCTGCACTGTCGGAGGTGCCGTCTTTCGGATGAGATGTTAAACCGAGGCCCCCGTCTACTCTCTCACGTGGACATAAAAGATCCCGCGGCCACTATTTCGAAGAAGAGCAGGGGAGTTCTCCCCGGTGTCCTGGGCCAATATTTATCCCTCAATCAACATAACAAAAAAAAAATCAGATTATCTGGTCATTATCACATTGCTGTTAGTGGGAGCTTGCTGTGCGCAAATTGGCTGCCGCGTTTCCTACAACAGTGACTCCACTTCAAAAGTACTTCATTGGCTGTAAAGCGCTTTGAGACATCCGGTGGTCGTGAAAGGCGCTATTGAAATGCAAGTCTTTCTTTCTTCCCAAAATATATCACCTCACTTTCTCTGCATTAAATTTCATCTAACGTCAATCAACGAACTTCTCAACATCGTCCTAAAGTCACTTATATTGTTGTGTCGAGTCCAGACTATATTTAATTTTTTTAAGATGTTTCTGGAGTCGCCTTTCTTTAAAATTTTTCTATTGAGGACAAATATTCCAACTGTTCAAACGCAGTGCTATTAAAGATATTAACTCTTGATGTTCAGGTCTCTGGATAATTAGTCTAGTAACGTAGCTACTACACGACCACACCACCCTTTAGCTCCCTCTACACTGCCCCAACTGCGCACCTTAACCTCAGCTTGAGAAGGCCTCCCCCACCCCCACCCCGCCCTCCTGAACAAGTGTGGCATTCCAGTTCACCATACATCGTTCCATCTGAGATCAGCCAGCTCAGCAGAGATGGGGTGGGGAGAGGGGGAGGAATTGTACCAGGCTCAGATACTCTCGGCAGTGCCTTTGTCTGCAGGGCCACCAGGGGAGCTATCCTTCGCATTTATTGCATGTGGAATTAAACGTGTCGGGAAATAACCGCACTTTATGTCTTCTTATCTCCTCACTCTCCCTTGGCCGACCTGATAGCGTAATACCGACTCTCTGCTCGCTCTGGTACAAGCAGTGAATTAAAATGCAATGCAGTTACCGTGTTCACCAACCTGCAGTCTGGAGGAGGTTATTTGGAGACTATGTAAAGATTTTCTTCAAACAGAAATGTTAATGCCCCTAAGCTACTTATTACTAATGGATTGATGCTCTTTTTTGTTGGTTTTGACTTACCTCATGTTTTTTCGTTCCTCGGGCCTCTCAGTTTCTTTCAAGACAACGAGCTGCCAGAGGTGGGTTAGTGATGTCACGTGAGCTTCCGTCGCCAGGCCGACCAGCTCGCTCTCTGACCCCCCCCCACCCCCCCCCCCCCCCCACCAAGCTGGTCTTCCCTGGCGGTGGATGCATTTTAGCGGCGCTGGGGAGGGAGGGAGGGAGGCTCGGTTCAGGCCTTCGACGAGTAGGCCGTCCCGTCTCCTCACCTGAAGGCCCAGCCCTGCGCTAGGAACGGGCCAATGGATGCTGGACTCCCTCCAGTCGCCTTAGTCGCCGCCTTCAGTGACTGTGCCATTGAGGATGGGTGGAGGCAGGGAGGTGGGATTGACCAGGTTAATGGGTGAAGGTGGGATAGGCTCAGTGTATTGGGCGGTGGGCAGCGTTGACCCAGATTAATGGGTAGAGATGGGAGTGACTCTGTTTAATGGGTGGAGGCGGGACTGACCCAGTTTAATCGACAGGGGGCGGGGGCGGGGGCAGGATTGCCCCAGTTTAATGGGCGGAGGTGGGATTGGCTCCGTTTAACGGAGGGAGTGGGATTGACGTTATTTCTGGGGGAGGTGGAGGGGGAGGGGATTATCTTAGTTCAGTAGTGGGGTCAGGAAAGAGTTTGCTGCCAGTGAATCCCGAGGTGAAAGTCAGTTTAAGCTAAACGTAAGGGGGAGGAGAGGAGTGAGGAGGAAGAGGGGGATAGAGAGGGGAAGGAGAGGGGGAAGAGGGGGAAGGAGAGGGGGAAGAGGGGGAAGCAGAGGGGGAAGAGAGGGGGAAGAGGGGGATAGAGAGGGGAAGAAGAGAGGGAGATAGAGAGGGGAAGGAGAGGGGGAAGGAGAGGGGGAAGAGAGGGGGATAGAGAGGGGAAGGAGAGGGGAAGGAGAGAGGCAAGAGGGGGAGAGAAATGAAATGCTTTATTTTATATTTAGTGATTTAACGTGCCGTCTTTTACACTTAAAGGAGGGGCCATTGAACTCACTGTAGACCCCACTCATGTTTAATTAATTGCCCCACTTCAATCCGAGTCCTTGACAGAAGACATGAAATCGGGTTGGGGGATAGAAGGATGAAAGAATTCAAGCAGACAGCAACAGGGAGGCTCCAACATGAGGTGGGGAACTCAGTCAAAGATCGCAAGGAAACGATGGGGGAAGAGAGAGAGAGAGAAAATCAGGCACAAAGAACGACGATAAGGAGAGAGTTAAGGGGAGACAGACAGGCGAGTGCGAGGTGGGACAGCTAGGGGAGAGAGGACAGGGATTAAGGAGGTACAATAAGTTGAGAGAAAGGAGAGACGTGAGGAGGGATAGAGAGGACGGAGACTGCGATGAGATGAAAGGAGACAAGGAGGGGTCTGAGGGGAGAAAGAAGTGGGAAACAAGAGGAAACAGAATAGGGAGAGGGGAAAAGCAAGCACGGGCAGAGGAGGCAGAGAAAAGGGGAGGAGAGAGAAGAGAGGGAGGAGGGAGGAAAGAGAGGGAGGAGGGGGAAAGAGGAGGAAGAGGGGGGAGAGAGAAGGGAAGGAGAAGAAGCAGAGGGGAAGAGGGAGAGAGGAAAGGGGAGGAGGCAGGGGTGAGGAGGAAGAGGGAAGATAGGAGAAGAGGAGTGTAAGAGACGGGTGGGAAATGAGGAGAGAGAGAAAAGGGAAAGAGGGAAGGGGAGAGAAATGGGAGAGAGATAGTTGAAGGAGAGAGGGGGGAATGGAAAGAGAATAGGGAAGGGGAGAAAAGGAGGGGAGGTGGCAGGGGAGAGACAGGTAGGGAGAGGGGATGGAAGGTGGAGGGAAAGGAGAGAAGGGGAGAGAGAGAGGGGAGGATAGAGGGGTTGGGAAAGAGAAAGAGAGCGCATCGGAAGGTGAGGAGGTGGTGCAGGAGGGGGAGAGGAGGGACAAGGAGAGGAGAGAGGGAGAGTCAGTGGAAGGGAGAGGGAGAAGATAGCAAGGGAGCTAATAGGTAGGCGAGAGAGGGGGGAAAGGATGAGAGATAATGGGGAAGAGCTCGACAGACAAAGGTCAGGGCTGGGGAGCGCAGGATGCAGCACGCTGTGTGTCAGCAGTTAGTTACAGTCAGAAATATAGAGTCACTCTCGCATTACTGGCACATCACAGCCCCTTGTACTTGGGTTGGTGTTTTCTGGGGAGGGGGGGGAGAGTTGGCGAGGGTCGGAGGGGCTAAGTTGGCGCCGGGCTCGTAAACTACGAGAGGGACTGGTCGGCACGGAGCGGTAAAATGCCTAAGACAAGCGCTCACCAGAACCCTGATAAATGAAAGATTCTTTTGAACCCTATAACAGGATCCCGGCACGGAATGAAAGCGGGTGGCGATGACAGGGTGGAATTCTACCTGCCTTTAACAGGACACGGCAAGAAGCTGGGGATCCCCGGTCGTCAAAAAAGCACGATGCGATCAATCGAGACACCCGCTGGCGTTTGAAAAGAAGAGACATTTTAAAAAAAAAATACACACGAAATAAATACCTGGGTTTTTTTTTCTTCAGAGTTTTGTTTCTCCACCCCCCCCGAGTTGGGGATGAGGCCTTGTTGCTAGGCGATCCTCAGACCTGTATCCAGGTGTTTTAATGAGCTGCTGGTCTAAGCTCTCCAGCTCCCGTGCTGTAATCTTCAATCAATGATTTGCTTGCCTTCAGTAGGATGGGCAGGGGGCTGGTTTTTTTTGTATACCCACCACCACCACCCCCCCCCACCCACCCACTCTCTCGCTCTCTCCTTTCGTGAGGATGGCAGGCTGTTTCTGTGCACATATATAGATTCTCAGTTAGTTCACTCCAGGTTTGTGAACAGGAGTTAAGTCTGTAGTCCTGAGCTGCATCAGGTTTTGTGCAATTGTATCTCTCTCTCTCTCTCTCTCCCTCCCTCTTCCTCTCGCTCTAGCTTGGCAGGATTTATATTGTGCCCTGTGATACAGCAGATTTCTCTCTCTTTCCCCCTCCTTTCCTTTCAGTCCCTCGATTCCCCTGACTTGAAGGAGCTCTGAGCTCTCTCTCTCTCTCTCAGCTAGCTGGTGCAGCCTCTCTCATTCAGATGCAGTCCTTGAACAAGAGTGGCTGCCTGCTTCTCGATTCACATTAATCCTTCCCTCCCACTTCAATCTATTAGCGGGCTGCACTGGATGTGGGAGCCTTTCACATCGCCAGGTCCTCGCTGGTATCGCTGCCTCTCCTCCTTTGTACTACAGACAGGAAGCATTCCCACATTCCTATAAGCAGCCTCCCCTCTCTCTCTCTCTCTGTGAATTAAGTGTGGATTGGGTCAGTTCCTATGTAGGATTCTCTCTCCTTCTGGTCCCTCCTCCTGTTAAAGCTGTGTGTGTGTGTGTGTGTGTGTGGATTATAACCAGCCCCTTGCTTGACCAGTTTACAGATCTCTTCTATTCCGTATCAGTTCCTAATTTTCCCTTCCAACACATTCTTAGGAGGAATGAATTATTCATCCAGTTCTGTGTTTCACATCACTTTTAACACACAAATCTTCTCCGCGCTCCCTCCCCCCCACCCCCTGCCACTGTGACAGGCGTCTCAACCTGATATTGTAGGCAGCTGATTAATTCCCCCTGCTCTGCTTTCTGCAGTAACCTGTGCTCCAGCACACACACACACACACACACCGGCCTCCCTCACTCCCTCCCTCCCTCCTACAGCTCGGGATCAGGTGCTTATGCCTTCGATGGAGCCCTGCGGAGTTTCATCCCCTGTGCTCCCAGCGAATGTGACTGGAATAGTATCAGTTCTCGCAACTCCTGCCTCTCTTCCTGTTCAGCTTCCCCCTGCAGAAGTAAGCTTCTCTGTCTTGTTCCTCAGGGCATCCCTCCAGCAAAGAAACAAAGGGTTAGCGGGTGTCATTCTCAGTCCAGGGGGCAAGGAAGGGTGTGAAACAGAGGCAGTAGATTTCCCTCTCCCTTTATTCCCCTTCTTCTCTCGATTTTTCTCTCCCTCCTATTCTCCAGGCTGAACACCACATTTATTATGAGCATTTCATTGAATGGCTTCTCCATAACCTTGTTAAAAGAGAGGACTGAGATTTAGCAGATCAATTCTCAAGCCAGCAAGATATAATAAATTCCACCATTTATTCCTGTACAGCAATTGAACCTCTTTTTTTATGCCCACATACATTACAGACATTTCAATCCATTTGCTGCCAGACTTGTTCCAGTTACATTTGCCACATTGGACAGGAACTGTACAGTCAGCCAGGGGAGCAGTAAGATCTGTCCCCTACTTTGAGTGCTGCCTCAGTACAAGTGGTCAGGCGTCGGCAGCTGAATATTCTCCCTGCTGTGCAGTGTTCTCGTGTGTGGTTTTTTTTCCCCCCTTGAATCCCTCTCCGTTGCGGTGCAGACGCCGCACGTCTCCCTCTCAGCGCCCCCTCCACCCGAGGCTTCCCTCACCTGCGGGCACAGCCAGCCTGCAGTTCTGCCCTGGGCCCCACAGAGGACACTCTTTACCCAGCACGCCGGTTAGTTTGCACGGTCGGAGCTGTTAAAAGGGGAAGGGCAGCTTGGGCAGATCATTTAAAGGGGCACCGTCTTCACCCGGCCACAAAGAGTGCTTGGGCAAATTGTTTTTCTCATTTGTTTAGGATCATTGGGTAATTTGATCCGGGGGTGGGGGGGGGGAAGCGGTGAGTGGCGCGAATCTGTTCCACCCCATCCAAGAAGTGATTTGCCACACGTTTCATTTAAGAATTCGAGGTGAAGGGGCAAGGGTCACACCACTCACTGGCTAGCACCCTCGCTTCTGAGTCAGAAGGTTGTGGGTTCAAGTCCCACTCCAGAGACGTGAGCACAACAATCTAGGCTGACGCTCCCAGTGGGGTACCGAGGGAGTGCTGCGCTGTTGGAGGTGCCGTCTTTCGGATGAGACTTTAAACCAAGGCCCCCGTCTGACCTCTCAGACGCAAAGGATCCCATGGCACTATTTCGAAGAAGAGCAGGGGGAGTACTCCCTGGTGTCCTGGGCCAATATTTATCCCTCAATCAATATCACTAAAAAACAGATGATCTGGTCATTATCACATTGCTGTTTGTGGGAGCTTGCTGTGCACAAATTGGCTGCCGTGTTTCCTACATTACAACAGTGACTACACTTCAAAAAAAGTACTTCATTGGCTATAAAGTGCTTTTGGGACATCCTGAGGTCATAAAAGCCATTATACAAATGCAACTCTTTCTTTTAGAACATAAGAACATAAGAAATAGAAGCAGGAGTAGGCCATTCGGCCCTTCGAGCCTGCTCCGCCATTCAATGAGATCATGGCTGATCTCCTACCTCAATTCCATTCACCGGCCCTATCGCCATATCCCTTGATGCCCTTACTAGTCAGAAATCTATCGACTTCTGTTTTGAATATACCCAATGACTGAGCCTCCACAGCCCTCTGGGGTAGAGAATTCCAAAGATTCACCACCCTCTGTGTGAAGAAATTTCTTCTCATCTCAGTCCTGAATGGCCTACCCTTTATCCTGAGGCTGTGGCCCCTGGTTCTAGACTCCCCAGCCAAGGGAAACATTCTCCCAGCATCCACCCTATCAAGCCCTGTAATCATTTTGTATGCTTCAATGAGATCCCCTCTCATTCTTCTGAATTCAAGAGAATACAGGCCTAGTTTACTCAATCTCTTCTCATACGACAGTCCCGCCATCCCAGGAATCAATCTCGTGAACCTTCGTTGCACTCCCTCTATGGCAAGTATATCCTTCCTTAGGTAAGAAAACCAAAATTGTACACAGTACTCCAGGTGTGGTCTCACCAAGGCCCTATATAATTGGAGTAAGACTTCTTTATTCCTGTACTCAAATCCTCTTGTAATGAAGGCCAACATACCATTTGCCTTCCTAATGGCTTGCTGCACCTGCACATTCACTTTCAGTGACTCATGTACAAGGACACCCAGGTCCCTTTGAGCATTTGCATTCCCCAATCTTTCACCATTTAGGAAATACTCTGCCTTTCTGTTTTTCTACCAAAGTGGATAACTTCACATTTATCCACATTATAATCCATCTGCCATGTTCTCGCCCACTCACTGAGCCTGTCGAGATCCCCTTGAAGCCTCTTCACATCCTCTTCGCAACTGACACTGCCACCTAGCTTTGTGTCATCAGCAAATTTGGAAATGTTACATTTAGTCCCCTCATCCAAATCATTGATATAGATTGTGAATAGCTGGGGCCCAAGCACCGATCCTTGCGGTACCCCACTAGTCACAGTCTGCCATCTGAAAAAGACCCGTTTATCCCTACGATTTGTTTTCTGTCTGTTAACCAATTCTCAATCCATGCTAGTATATTACCCCCAATTCCATGTGCCCTAATTTTGTTCACCAACCTCTTGTGTGGGACCTTATCGAAGGCCTTCTGAAAATCCAAATACACTACATCTACCGGTTCCCCTTTGTCTACTCCACTAGTCACATCCTCAAAGAACTCCAATAGGTTTGTCAAACAGAACTTCCCTTTCATAAATCCATGTTGACTCTGCCCAATCTTACTATTAGTTTCTAAGTGCCCAGTTAACGCATCCTTTATAATAGATTCCAGCATTCTCCCAACTACTGATGTGAGGCTAACAGGTCTATAGTTCCCCGTTTTCTCTCTCCCTCCTTTCTTAAATAGCGGGGTTACATTTGCTATCCTCCAATCTGCAGGAACCTTTCCAGAATCTATAGAATTTTGGAAGATGACAACCAATGCGTCCACCAACCCAATGGCCACCTCTTTCAAAACCCTAGGATGTAGGTCATCCGGTCCTTGAGATTTATCGACTTTTAGTCTCATTAATTTTGCTAGTACTGTTTTTTTACTAATAATAATTTCTTTAAGTTCCTCATTCTCGCCACTCCCTTGGTTTTCTTGTATTTCTGGGAGGTTTTTTGTGTCTTCCTCCGTGAAGACAGAAACAAAGTATCTATTTAATTTCTCTTGCCATTTCCTCATTCCCCATTATAAATTCTCCCGACTCTGACTGTAAAGGACCTACATTTACCTTCGCCAGTCTTTTCCTTTTCACATACCTATAGAAGCTTTTACAATCCATTTTTATATTTTTCGCTAGTTTGTGCTCTTTTCCATTTTCCCTTTCTTTATCAATTTCTTGGTCCCCCTTTGCTGATTTCTAAAAAGATCCCAATCCTCAGGCTGATCGCTTTTTCTGTCAACTTTATAAGCTTCCTCCTTTGACTTAATACTAGCTTTAATTTCTTTTGTTAGCCATGGTTGGATCACTTTTCTTTTTGGGTTTTTATGCCCCTAGAGGAATATATGTTTGTTGCAAACTATGCATTATTTCCTTGAATGTCAGCCATTGTATGTCTACCTTCATACCTTTTAGTGTAGTCTCCCAATCTACCATGGCCAACTTGTCCCTCATACCCTTGTAGTTTCCTCTGTTTAGATTGAAGACCTTAGTTTCAGATTGGACTACATCACTCTCAAACTTAATATAAAATACAATCACATTATGGTCACTTGTCCCTATAGGCCCCTTTACCACAAGATTATTGATTAGCCCTTTCTCATTACACAGTACCAGATCCAGAATAGCCTGTTCCCTGGTTGGTTCCTCCACATACTGATCCAGGAAAGCATCTCACATGCATTCCAAGAATTCGTCCTCCACACCATTAGTGGCAATTTGATTTGCCCAGTCAATATGTAGATTAAAGACCCCATGATTACCGTATTGCCCTTGTTACATGCACTTCTAATCTCTTGATTGATACTGTGCCCTACATTACCACTACTGTTTGGTGGCCTATACACAACTCCCACCAATGTTTTCTGCCCTTTGCTGTTTCTTAGCTCCACCCAAACTGATTCCAGTTCTACATCACGATCTGCCAAGCCAAGATCTTTTATCTCTACCGTACCGATCTCATCCCTTATTAACAGCACTACGCCACCTCCATTTCCTTTCTGTCTGTCCTTCCTAAATGTTGAG
Source organism: Squalus acanthias (assembly GCA_030390025.1). Taxonomy (NCBI): domain Eukaryota; kingdom Metazoa; phylum Chordata; class Chondrichthyes; order Squaliformes; family Squalidae; genus Squalus; species Squalus acanthias. Next base: position 2,925,277 of record CM059450.1, read on the forward strand.
TACCCTGGAACATTCAGTTCCCAGCTTTGGTTACCCTGCAACCATGACTCTGTAATGGCAATTACATCATACCCATTTACTTCTATCAGTGCCATTAATTCATCCACCTTGTTGCAAAGATTGAAAAAGGGAAGACGAGGCAAATCAGAAAGTAGTGGTTAAGTGATGCCAAGCTCGGATTTACAAAACATGAGCTCAGGTTAGATACAGAGTAAAGCTCCCTCTACACTGTCCCATCAAACACTCCCAGGGCAGGTACGGCACGGGTTAGATATAGAGTAAAGCTTCCTCTACACTGTCCCATCAAACACTCCCAGGACAGGGACAGCACAGGTTAGATACAGAGTGAAGCTGCCTCTACACTGTCCCATCAAACACTCCCAGGGCAGGTACAGCACGGGTTAGATACAGAGTAAAGCTCCCTCTACACTGTCCCATCAAACACTCCCAGGGCAGGTACAGCACGGGTTAGATGCAGAGTAAAGCTCCCTCTACACTGTCCTATCAGACACTCCCAGGGCAGGTACAGCACGGGTTAGATACAGAGTAAAGCTCCCTCTACACTGTCCCATCAAACACTCCCAGGGCAGGTACAGCACGGGTTAGATGCAGAGTAAAGCTCCCTCTACACTGTCCCATCAAACACTCCCAGGGCAGGTACAGCACGGTTAGATACAGAGTAAAGCCCCCTCAACACTGCCCCATCAAACACTCCCAGGGCAGGTACAGCACGGGTTAGATACAGAGTAAAGCTCCCTCTACACTGTCCCATCAAACACTCCCAGGGCAGATTCAGCACGGGTTAGATACAGAGTAAAGCTCCCTCTACACTGTCCCATCAAACACTCCCAGGGCAGGTACAGCACGGGTTAGATACAGAGTAAAGCTCCCTCTACACTGTCCCATCAAACACTCCCAGGGCAGGTACAGCACGGGTTAGATACAGAGTAAAGCTCCCCTCTACACTGTCCCATCAAACACTCCCAGGGCAGGTACAGCACGGGTTAGATACAGAGTAAAGCTCCCTCTACACTGTCCCATCAAACACTCCCAGGGCAGGTACAGCACGGGTTAGATACAGAGTAAAGCTCCCTCTACACTGTCCCATCAAACACTCCCAGGGCAGGTACAGCACAGGTTAGATAGAGAGTAAAGCTCCCTCTACACTGTCCCATCAAACACACCCAGGGTAGTGTCAGCACGGTTTAGATACAGAGTAAAGCTCCCTCTACACTGTCCCATCAAACACTCCCAGGGCCGGTACAGCACGGGTTAGATACAGAGTAAAGCTCCCTCTACACTGTCCCATCAAACACTCCCAGGGCAGGGACAGCACGGGTTAGATACAGAGTAAAGCTCCCTCTACACTGTCCTATCAGACACTCCCAGGGCAGGTACAGCACGGGTTAGATGCAGAGTAAAGCTCCCTCTACACTGTCCCATCAAACATCCCAGGGCAGGGACAGCACGGGTTAGATACAGAGTAAAGCTCCCTCTACACTGTCCTATCAGACACTCCCAGGGCAGGTACAGCACGGGTTAGATACAGAGTAAAGCTCCCTCTACACTGTCCCATCAAACACTCCCAGGGCCGGTACAGCACGGGTTAGATACAGAGTAAAGCTCCCTCTACACTGTCCCATCAAACACTCCCAGGGCAGGTACAGCACGGGTTAGATACAGAGTAAAGCTCCCTCTACACTGTCCTATCAAACACTCCCAGGGCCGGTACAGCACGGGTTAGATACAGAGTAAAGCTCCCTCTACACTGTCCTATCAGACACTCCCAGGGCAGGTACAGCACGGGTTAGATACAGAGTAAAGCTCCCTCTACACTGTCCTATCAGACACTCCCAGGGCAGGTACAGCACGGGTTAGATACAGAGTAAAGCTCCCTCTACACTGCCCCATCAAACACTCCCAGGGCAGGTACAGCACGGGTTAGATGCAGAGTAAAGCTCCTTTATCATTGCTCAAGAAATGGACATCCTGTTACATCAGTTTATCAGATCCTCTGCCCTTACTGAGCAAAATCAGCAATTAGGGGCCAATTAGAAACAGCTAGGAGCTCTGAGCTAACACACATAGGGTTGTAACTGCCAATACTCTCAATTTATGCATGATCCTTAAGGCATAGGACTTGTGCGATACTAATATCCCATCAGTCTGTCTTTCCACCCTGGTCCAAAGAGGTGTCAGGTCCGTGTGTAATCACTGTCGGTTCACAGTCTCACTGATTCCCAGAGGTTAATCCGAAATCTCTGACATACTGACTACATGGATCTTGTGACACATTCCCCCAGTTGGTGGATCTTGTTTCAGGTAGTATAAATAATTGATCAGGTGACACACTGATTAGCCAAGCGTTAAGTTTCCATTTAATTGAGAATCTGCAGATTTAGCCAACACGCGGCACAGTGCCGAGCGGATTATATCTCTGAGCACCGACCCCTGACCCTAAACACACCCGACCACTGACCCGAAACAAACCCGACCCCTGACCCTAAACACACCCGACCCCTGACCCTAAACACACTCAACCCCTGACCCCATACTCACCCGACCCCTGACCCTAAACACACCCGACCCCTGACCCTAAACACACCCGACCACTGACCCTAAACCAACCCGACCCCTGACCCTAAACAAACCCGACCCCTGACCCGAAGCAAACCCGACCCCTGATCCTAAACAAACCCGACCCCTGACCCTAAACACACCCGACCACTGACCCGAAACAAACCCGACCCCTGACCCTAAATACACCCGACCCCTGACCCAAAACACACTCAACCCCTGACCCAAAACACACTCAACCCCTGACCCCATACTCACCCGACCCCTGACCCTTAACACACCCGACCACTGACCTGAAACAAACCCGACCCCTGACCCTAAACAAACCCGACCCCTGACCCTAAGCATCCCGACCCCTGATCCTAAACAAACCCGACCCCTGACCCTAAACACAGAATCCCCACAGTGCAGATAGAGGCCGTTTCGGCCCATCGAGCCTGCACCGACACATATCCCACCCTATCCCCGTAACCCACGTATTTAATCCCCCCTAACACTAAGGGTCAATTTATCATAGCCAAATCAACCTAACCCGCACATCTTTGGACTGTGGGAGGAAACCGGAGCACCCGGAGGAAACCCACGCAGACACGGGGAGAATGTGCAAACTCCACACAGACAGTCACCCGAGGCCGGATTCGAATCCGAATCCAGGTCCCTGGCGCTGTGAGGCAACAGTGCTAACCACTATGCCACCGTGCTGACACACACGAAACCGACCCTAAACTCACCCGACCCCTGACCCTAAACACACCAGGCCCCTGACCCTAAACAAACCCGACCCCTGACCCTAAACACACCCAACCCCGGACCCTAAATTCACCCGACCACTGACCCTAAATGCACCCAACCCCTGACCCTAAACACACCTGAGCCAGCAGAATATTTGTTGGGAGTTGTCTATAGACCTCCAAACAGTAGTGGTAATGTAGGGGATGGCATTAAACAGGAAATTAGATATGCGTGTAACAAGGTTACGACAGTAATCATGGGTGACTTTAATCTACATATAGACTGGCCAAACCAAATTAGCAATAATACTGTGAAGGATGAATTCCTGGAGTGTGTACGAGATGGTTTTTTAGACCAGTATGTTGAGGAGCCAACTAGGGAACAGGCTATCCTAGGTTGGGTATTGTGCAATGAGAAGGGGTTAATTAATAATCTTGTTGTGCGGGGTCCTTTAGGGAAGAGTGACCATAACATGATAGAATTCTTCATTAAAATGGAAAGTGATGAAGTCCAATCTGAAACTAGGGTCCAAAATCTAAACAAAGGAAACTACGAAGGTATGAGGAGTAAGTTGGCTATGATAGATTGGGGAGCTTCATTAAAAGGCATGACGGTGGATAGGCAATGGCTAACATTTAAGGAACGAATGCATGAATTGCAACAGTTATACATTCCTTTCTGGCGCAAAAACACAAAAGGAAAAGCAGCCCAACCATGGCTAACAAAAGAAATTAAGAATAGTATTAAATCCAAAGAGGAGTCCTATAAAGTTGCCAGAAAAAGTAGCAAGCCTGAGGATTGGGAGCAGTTTAGAGTTCAGCAAAAAAGGACCAAGAGATTGATTAAGAGGGGAAAAATAGAGTATGAGAGTAAACTTGCAAGGAACATAAAAGCAGACTGTAAAAGCTTCTATTAGTATGTAAAAAGAAAAAGATTAGTGAAGACAAATGTAGGTCCCTTACAGTCAGAAATGGGAGAATTTATATTGGGGAACAAGGAGATGGCAGAGCAATTAAACAAATACCTTGGTTCTGTCTTCACGGAAGAGGACACAAATAACTTCCCAGAAATGCTAGGGAACCAAGGGTCTAGTGAGAAGGAGGAATTAAAGGAAATTAGTATTAGTAAAAAAAAAGTGCTGGAGAAATTAATGGGACTGAAAGCCAATAAATCCCCAGGGCCTGATAATCTACGTCCCAGAGTACTAAAAGAGGTAGCCATGGAAATAGTGGATGCATTGGTTGTCATCTTCCAAAATTCTATAGATTATGGAACAGTTCCTGCAGATTGGAGGGTGGCAAATGTAACCCCACTATTTAAAAAAGGAGGGAGAGAGAAAACAGGGAACTACAGACCGGTTAGCCTAGCATCAGTAGTAGGGAAAATGCTAGAGTCTTTTATAAAGGATGTGATAACAGGACACTTAGAAAATATCAACAGGATTAGGCAAAGTCAACATGGATTTATGAAAGGGAAATCGTGTTTGACAAACCTACTGGAGTTTTTTGAAGATGTAACTGGTAGAATAGATAAGGGAGAACCAGTGGATGTGGTGTATTTGGATTTTCAGAAGGCCTTTGATAAAGTCCCACATAAGAGGTTAGTGTGCAAAATTAAAGCACACAGGATTGGGGGTAATATACTGGCATGGATTGAAAATTGGTTAACAGACAGGAAACAGAGAGTAGGAACAAATGGGTCTTTTTCGGGGTGGCAGGCGGTGACTAGTGGGGTACCGCAGGGATCAGTGCTTGAGCCCCAGCTATTCACAATATATATCAATGATTTAGATGAGGGAACCAAATGTAATATTTCCAAGTTTGCTGACGACACGAAACTAGGTGGGATTGTGAGTTGTGAGGAGGATGCAAAGAGGCTTCAAGGCGATTTAGACAAGTTGAGTGAGTGGGCAAATACATGGCAGATGCAGTATAATGTGGATAAATGTGAAGTTATCCACTTCAGTAGGAAAAACAGAAAGGTAGAGTATTATTTAAATGGTGATAGATTGGGAAATGCTGATGTACAGAGGGACCTGGGTGTCCTTATACACCAGTCACTGAAAGCAAACATGCAGGTGAAGCAAGCAGTTAGGAAGGCAAATGGTATGTTGGCCTTCATTGCAAGAGGATTTGAGTACAGGAGCAAGGATGTCTTACTACAGTTGTACAGGGCCTTGGTGAGACCACACCTGGAGTACTGTGTGCAGTTTTGGTCTCCTTACCTCAGAAAGGTTATACTTGCCATAGAGGGAGTGCAGCGAAGGTTCACCAGACTGATTCCTGGGATGGAAGGACTGTCGTATGAGGAGAAATTGGGTCGACTAGGCCTGTATTCACTAGAGTTTAGAAGAATGAGAGGGGATCTCGTTGAAACGTATAAAATTCTGACAGGGCTAGACAGACTGGATGCAGGAAGGATGTTTCCACTGGCTGGGGGGTCTAGAACGAGGGGTCACAGTCTCAGGATACAGGGTAGGACATTTAGGACTGAGATGAGGAGAAATTTCTTCACTCAGAAGGTGGTGAACCTGTGGAATTCTCTACCACAGAAGGCTGTGGAGGCCAAGTCACTGAATATATTTAAGAAGGAGATAGATAGATTTCTAGACACAAAAGGCATCAAGGGGTTTGGGGAGAGAGCGGGAATATGGTATTGAGATAGAGGATCAGCCATGATCATATTGAATGGCGGAGCAGGCTCAAAAGGCCGAATGGCCTACTCCTGCTCCTATTTTTCTATGTTTCTATAACCCCGACCTTAAACACACCCGACCCCTGACCCAAACTTACCTGACCACTGACCCTAAACAAACCCGACTCCTGACCCTAAACAAACCCGACCCCTGACCCTAAACACACCCGACCCCTGACACTAAACACAACCAACCCCTGACCCTAAACACACCCGACCCCTGACCCTAAACACACCCGACCCCTGACACTAAACACAACCAACCCCTGACCCTAAACACACCCGACCCCTGACCCTAAACACACCCAACCCCGACCCTAAACAGACCCGACCCCTGACCCTAAACATACCCGACCACTGACCCTAAACACACCCGACCCTGACCCTAAACTCCCCCGACCCCTGACCCTAAACACACCCAATCCTAAACATACCCGACCCCGACCCTAAATACGCTCGACCCTAAACACACCTGACCCCTGACACACCTGACCCCTGACCCTAAACTCACCCAACCCCTGACCCTAAACACACCCGACCCCTGACCCTTAACACACCCGACCCCTGACCCTAAACACACCTGACCCCTGACCCTAAACACACTCGACCCCTGACCCTAAACACACCCAAACCCTGACCCTAAACACACCTGTCCCCTGACCCTAAACCCACTCGACCCCTGACCCTAAACACACCCGATCCCCGACCCTCAACTCACCCGACCCCTGACCCTAAACATACCCAACCCCTGACCCTAAATACGCCCAACCCAAAGCACACCTGACCCCTGACCCTAGACACACCTGACCCTGACCCTAAACATACCCGACCCCCCGACCCTAAACACACCCGATCCTAAACATACCCGACCCCTGACCCTAAACTCACCCGACCCCTGACCCTAAACACACCCGACCCCCGACCCTAAACGCACCCGAACCATGAACCTAAACACCACCATTGGACTCTTTTGTTTATTAGCTATAAAAATATTGGCGATTAGGGAGAAAAAGGCGGTATCACTGACAGTCAAGAGCATCCAATCGGGTAAGGAGGAGTCTATTCGCTTTCCAATTGGCTGTGGGAAGGCGGAGCCTCGCGAGGATGGACCAATGGCGGGAGTGTGTGGGGGCGGGGTGGTGGGAGTCAGGAGGTCATGTGATGAATCCTCCAGGGTAATGACCTACCAGAGTTGGCAACCCGCCTCACGGGCCGCCTGGAGGCCCCGATGTCTCCACGGGACAGGCGCCTCTTACACCCGTTATTTAAAGGGCCCCCGTCTGCTCTCTCAGGTGGATGTAAAAGAGCCCGCGGCACTATTTCGAAGAAGAGCAGGGGAGTTATTCCCGGTGTACTGGGGCCAATATTTATCCCTCAATCAACATCAGATGATCTGGTCATTTATCACATTGCTGTTTGTGGGAGCTTGCTGTGCGCAAATTGGTTGCCACATTTCCTGCATTACAACAGTGACTACACTCCAAAAAGTACTTCATTGGCTGTAAGGCGCTTTGGGACGTCCTGAGGTGGTGAGAGGCGCTATATAAATGCAAGACTTTCTTTCCTCCCAGAATTTGAGACAAGGCTGGCATCCAGATCAGAGCAACAGGGCAAAGGTTAAGCTCAAGTGGAAGGGGGCTGTCCCGTCTTCCTGCCGGGGTCTCTATTGCAGGCCGGACGGTATCATGGGCTCAGCGGGGTTGGCATTTTTGCCATAGCGCTTCGGAGCAGAAACCTTTCCATTCCACGGGCTCGGGGCTTGACTCGGGGCATTGGACAACGCAGGGGACCACACGGGGTTGGCTCTTTGAATTGGCCGAGCATGCCCCGGCGGCGATTTGATTTCGGAGGTTACTTTCAGGATTGAGAAGATTGGGAGCGCGGATGAGAATGTGGCAGTGCCCTGGGGGCCTCGATGCGTTGCTAGCTGTCTACGACTTTTCAGTGAGGCGTGTGCACTGACTTGATGACCAGCTCTTCTGTCACCAGCACAGCATGCTTCAAAGGTCTTAAATATCAATTGTTGTGCTGGGTCTACAACCTACTATCACATGGTTACACAGGAGCCGACACTGAGACACACACAGACACACCGTACAGTACCAGACAGGAGTGAATCGTTCCCTTTTACCCTGTGTGTACTGCTACAGTTACAGGAGCCAACACTGAGACACAAACGAACCGTACAGTACCAGACAGGAGTGAATCATTCCCTTTTACCCAGTGTGTACTGTACAGTTACAGGAGCCAACACTGAGACACAAACGAGCTGTACAGTACCAGACAGGAGTGAATCGTTCCCTTTTACCCTGTGTTTACTGTACAGGTACAGGGGCTGACACTGAGACACACACGAGCCATACAGTACCAGACAGGAGTGAATCGTTCCCTTTTTACATAGTGTGTACTGTACATGTACAGGAGCCGACACTGAGACAGACACGAGCCGTACAGTACCAGACAGGAGTGAATCGTAACATCTCTCTACCTCTTTCGAGATATATGTTACAATGTTGGCATATAGAATGCTTCCTGTGTTTCATTGGGACAGGACAATCATAAAGGATTCCTGAAGAATTTTCACACGCTCCTAATCCGAACATCAAATCAGATCGTTCGTATGTTCTGTTATGGTTTCTGCCGCAGGATCAGTACGGGGTTGGGGGGAAGGGGAGGGGTGGGGGCGCCGTGATTATTATTCAACACCAGACCACATCTGACTCCCACTCAACATCTGCTGAGCTCTGCAGAGAGCACAGCTGGAGGTGCAGCTCTCAGCTGGAGACAAGATTTAAAACCTTGCCGTGAGCAACATTTATTGTAGGTTACTGCACTCATTAACACAAGGGGTGACAGAGCTTTGGAATGAAAGAGGGATCGAACAATCGAAGGAGACAGGATGAGAATAAGGCCATTTAACAAAGCCAAAGCCCTCCAGCTTCACAGAATATTTTTAGTTAGATGAACTGGGTACAGGGCACCAGTCACTTTATGATTAACCCCTCCCAAGTTTCTCACCCAATGTCAGCATCAAACACTCCCAGGGCAAGGACAGCACGGGTTAGATACAGAGTAAAGGGCAACACGGTGGCATAGTGGTTAGCACTGTTACCTCACAGCGCCAGGGACCCGGGTTCGAATCTGGCCTCGGGTGACTGTCTGTTTGCACATTCTCCCCGTGTCTGCGTGGGTTTCCTCCGGGTGCTCCGGTTTCCTCCCACAGTCCAAAGATGTGCGGGTTAGGTTGATTTGGCTATGTTAAATTGAGCCTTAGTGTTAGGGGGATTAAATACGTGGGAATAGGGTGGGATATGTGTCGGTGCAGGCTCGATGGGCCGAAATGGCCTCTGTCTGCACTGTGGGGATTCTGTGATTCTGTGATAAAGCTCCCTCTACACTGTCCCATCAAACACTCCCAGGGCAGATACAGCACAGGTTAGATATAGAGTAAAGCTCCCTCTACACTGTCCCATCAAACACTCCCACAGCAGGTACAGCATGGGTTAGATACAGAGTAAAGCTCCCTCTACACTGTCCCATCAAACACTCCCAGGGACATGGGATGGAGATTGGACACAGGATGGAGATTGGACACGGGACGGAGATTGGACACGGGACGGAGATTGGACACGGGACGGAGATTGGACACGGGACGGAGATTGGACACGGGATGGAGATTGGACACAGGACGGAGATTGGACACAGGATGGAGATCGCAGGATGGAGATTGGACAGGGGACAGAGATTGAACACAGGTGGAGATTGGACTCAGGATGGAGATTGGACACAGGATGGAGATTGGACACAGGATGGAGATTGGACACGGGACGGAGATTGGACGCAGGATGGAGATTGGACAGGGGACAGAGATTGAACACAGGTGGAGATTGGACGCAGGATGGAGGTTGGATGTGGGATGGAGATTGGACAGGGGATGGAGATTGGGCATGGAATGGAGCCATTAACATTGGACGGAGACTTGAATGAGGGATATGTCTCCTTTACAGAACTCTGGTTACATGAAATTATTTATTGAGGTTCGGTTCATTGATATTTTTTATTCATTCCTGGGATGTGGGCATCGCTGGCAAGGCCAGCATTTATAGCCCATCCCTAATTGCTCTTGATAGTTGGTGGTGAGCCGCCTTCTTGAACCGCTGCAGTCCATGTGGTGAAGGTGCTCCCACAGTGCTGTTAGGGAGGGAGTTCCAGGATTTTGACCCAGCGACGATGAAGGAACGGCCGATATATTTCCAAGTCAGGATGGAGTGTAACTTGGAGGGGAACTTGGAGGTGGTGGTGTTCCCGTGCGCCTGCTGCCCTTGTGCTTCTCGGTGGAAGAGGTGGCGGGTTTGGGAGGTGCTGCCGAAGAAGCCTTGGCGAGTTGCTGCAGTGCATCTTGTAGATGGTACACACTGCAGCCACGGTGCGCCGGTGGTGGAGGGAGTGAGTGTTTGAGGTGGTGGATGGGGTGCCAATCAAGCAGGCTGCTTTGTCTTGGATGGTGTCGAGCTTCTTGAGTGTTGTTAGAGTTTCTGAGGGGGGCAGAGTTGGGTCTGTTCCCGCGGCTGTGCTTTAGTTTCTTGCCCCTTCTGTCAGTGCTGGGCCCTGCTCCTGTGCAGCACTGGGATGGAGGGGACCTAGGAAAATTGGGCCGACAAGGTATACCCAACTTCTCGTCCTGCAAAGCAACATTCAAGGGGTAGTCTTTTGGGAAAGTGCCCCCTCCTGAGATTCTTTTTGGTCACCTGCGATTTCTTTTCTCGAATGTATATTTGTTTCAGGTCGACATTTGACTCAAGCTGTCAGCTGTGGCTCAGTGGTAGCACACTTGCCTCTGTAAGGAACCAGAAGGTTGTGGGTTCAAGTCCCACTCCAGGGACATAAAGCTAGGCTGACACTCCAGTGCAGTGCTGAGGGAGTGCTGCACTGTCGGAGGTGCCGTCTTTCGGATGAGACGTTAAACCGAGGTCCCCGTCTGCTCTCTCAGGTGGACGTAAAAATCCCTTGGCGCTATTTCGAAGAAGAGCAGGGGAGTTCTCCCGGTGCCCTGGGGCCAACATTTATCCCTCAACCGCCATAACAAAAACAGATTATCCGGTCACTATCACATTGCTGTCTGTGGGATCTTGCTGTGCGCAAATTGGCTGCTGCATTTCCCACATTACAACAGTGACTTCACTTGGATTCATTGGATGTAAAGCGCTTTGAGACGTCCGGTGGTCGTGAAAGGCGCTATAGAAATGCGAGTCTTTCTTTTTCTTTACGCCTAACCCCTAGTGGGCTTCGAACCTTTGCCCGTTTGTCCACGATTACAGCCTCACAAACTGAAGCACGCTCAGCCTGAGTGATGAGTGTTAAGGCGATGCTTTGAATAATGGAAGGGCCCCGTTTATCATTCCTGTCAGACGCGGCCCGACTCCTTCCCATTCCGTTAATGCGATTGGTACTGAACCAATCTGTTGCCATGGCAACTGCTTCAAGGACTCTCTTTTTTGTGACTGCTTCTCTCACTCACTCACTCACACACACACACACACATTGCCTCCTGCAGTTTCTCTCTCTCTCTCAAAAGTGGAAATGGGAACAAAGGGGGGAATCAGGGGTGGGGAGGAATGAGGGAGTAGGTTTCCTGTAAGATGATAACAGGACGAGGAAGATGCTGCGTTCAATTCTCGGCCTACGATAAGCCGAGCAGTGATGGAGCGTTGATGGGACGAGCGGCCTTCTGTGGTGGGAAAGGGCTGAATCAGTCAGCATTCCTTCTCTTGATCACGATAAAATGACTCCCGTGCGCGCGTGCTTATCGGGCGAGAGCAGGATCAGCTGTGATGCCTTTCATGGTGGAACGACCTGCTAATATCCAAACCTCGATTCTTCTCCAAAAGCTGGACGCTGGAAGCCTGAAATAAAAACAACAGAAAATGCTGGAAACACTCAGCAGGTCGGGCAGCATCGGCGGAGAGAGAAACAGAGTTAACGTTTCAGGTGGATGCCCTTTCGTCGGGGGGGGGTTCCCGATATGGGCGCATTTTCCGCTCGAATGCCGCGAAGCAGGTTAACCCTTCGGTGGCAGTGTGCGGTTGCCATCCACTTTTCCAAGCTCAGCTCATGCTCACATTCACGCGCGCTGCCAGGTACCGGCTGGATGTGGGCAGGGAGCAGCGGTCGCTTCAACACCTTGCATTTATACAGCGGCAATTCAGTAAAGTCAGAGTGGGGAGTGGAGCGGAGAATTCAAGTGACAGGCGACCGGAAGCTCGGGGTCACCCTTACGGACTGAACGGAGGTTGTTCCGCAAAGCGGTCACCCAATCTGCGTTTGGTCTCCCCAATGTAGAGGAGACCACATCGTGAGCAGCGAATACAGTACACTAAATTGCAAGAAGTACAAGTAAATAGAAAGACTTGCATTTATATAGCACCTTTCACGACCACCGGACGTCTCAAAGCACTTTACAGCCAATGAAGTACTTTTGAAGTTGAGTCATTGTTGTAATGTGGGAAACGCAGCAGCCAATTTTTTAGCACAGCAAGGTCCCACAAACAGCAATGTGATAATCTGTTTTTGTTCTGACAGATGCTGCCTGACCTGCATTTATCTGATTTTATTTCAGATTTCCAACATCTGCAGTATTTTGCTTTTGTATCTGTTTTTGTGATGTTGGTTGAGGGATAAGTATTGGCCAGGACACCAGGGGATAACTCCCTCGCTCTTCTTCGAAATAGTGGCCACTGGGATCTTTTACATCCACCTGAGAGAGCAGACAGGGCCTCAGTTTAACGTCACATCCGAAAGACGGCACCTCCGACAGTGCAGCACTCCCTCAGTACTGCACTGGGAGAGTCAGCTTGGAGTGGGACTGTGAACCCACAACCTTCTGACTCCAGAGGCGAGTGTGGAACCAATTGAGCCACTGGCTGACAAGTACAGCAATGTGATGATGCCCAGATAATCTGTTTTTTAAGGGAAAGAGAAATGAAGATTGGAAGAGAGAGAGAGAGAGATAAAGAGAGAGAGAGAGAGAGAATGAGAGAGTCCAGAGGAAGCTTAGACAACTGTCTGTCAGTCACTGGGAGTGTAACTGACTGAGTTCGTACTCCAAAGAAATGTTTTACAAGCGCATGTCAAGCACTAAAAAACTCACTACTGAAGAATGGAGGAGACTGCAGTGCCCTGTGGGTACTTGAGGTTTATGTCAATCACAACAAGAAACACTGGCATCGACCAGCTGTTTTCATTTAGACGGAGCCCCGGGTCCCAGCTTGAAAAGCCTCTTTTATTCCAAACTCTATATCCTGTTAGTTTGAGCCACTTGTTTTCCATAAAAAAAAAGAGAAAAAAAAAACTCTTTTTCAAACTTTCTTTGCGAATTTTTACCCTCTTCAAGGAAGTGGGGAACGAAATACTTTTCCTTTCAGGCAACGAGAACCGGGGCGCGCGCGCGCGCGGGGTTAAAATATCGTCAGCGAGCGACTTGCCTTTTTGTGCGTGCCGCCGTTTTAAAGCGCCGCCATTTTGGGCAGGGAGGTGGGCACCCACGGAACTGGAGGCTTCGGGGGACGAGGGGAGAGAGAACGAGGGAAGCGGAGAGCGGGAGAAGGCTCAACAAAACGATTGGACTCGCTCGGCTCCTGGGGGGGCCGGCTGGCTGAAAACTTTAAATCAGCAACCGGATTAAAAATGGATGAATTTAATGAATATTAGAATGTTATTACTTTCAAGATGAATTTTGGTGTCAGTGGCGCTGGGTAACTAACCTTCTCGTGGTGTCTGCGGGCGTTAGCTTGTTTTTATTGTGTTATCCATTTAAAAGCTGCAGACAGTGTCAGCGCTAGTGCAGACTCGGACGTTAACTCTTTCGGCGCCAGCTACCCTCCCCACCCCCACACCACCCCCCCCACAATGATCCAATCAGGATCAGCGTTTGCCTTGCGGGGCCCCATGAAAAGTCTGGGTTTGGGGCTCCTACCTTTGACTAGACAATTATAGTAAATATGGCCGACTTAATCTGGTGTCAAATCCGCACATGTACTATCGTGTAAAGGGGCGTTTGCAACAGGGGATGTAAATAACAGTTGACAGAATGATCGGGGATCGGTTATTACCACAGTGTAGGTGTCCTGTCACTGGAGTCACTCTGGGTCCCCTAATTGAGTCGCTCGGGTCCCTGTATATAACAAGAGCCAGCCAATGACCACCCACAACAAGAGAGTCTAACCACCTCCCCTTGACATTCAATGACACTCAATTGAGTGCCACACAAGTGCCAGGCAATGACCATCTCCAACAAGAGAGTCTAACCACCTCCCCTTGACATTCAACGGCATTACCATCAACATACCCACCCCACCATCAACATCCTGGGGGGGTCACCATTGACCAGAAACTTAACTGGACCAGCCACGTAAATGCCGTGGCCACAAGAGCAGGTCAGAGGCTGGGTATTCTGCGGCGAGTGTCTCACCTCCAGACTCCCCAAAGCCTCTCCAACGCCTACAAGGCACAAGTCAGGAGTGTGATGGAATACTCTCCACTTGCCTGGGTGAGTGCAGCTGCAACAACACTCAAGACGCTCGACACCATCCAGGACAAAGCAGCCCGCTTGATCGGCACCCCATCCACTGCGGCACTGACATGAATCTGTCATTCATGACTTATGAAATAATACTGAGTGGCCTGCTGGTGGCGCTGTCCAGGGAGAGTATAAACACTCGGGCACGGGCCCAGCTTGCGCAGGACATTCTTAACACGAGCTAGTCAAGGACACAACTAGATCTCCATGTTGTAAAACAGTTGATTAAAGCTTTGTTTAACGCTTAGACCAAGTGCCTAGTAGTTTTCGTACATCAGTCACTATTTCGAAGAAGAGCAGGGGAGTTCTCCCCGGTGTCCTGGGCCAATATTTATCCCTCAATCAACATCACTAAAACAGATTATCTGGTCATTATCACATTGCTGTTTGTGGGAGCTTGCTGTGCGCAAATTGTCTGCCGCGTTTCCTACATTACAACAGTGACTACACTTCAAAAATACTTCATTGGCTGTAAAGCACTTTGGGACGTCCTGAGGTCGTGAAAGGAGCGATATGAATGCTAGTTCTTCCTGTCTCTCTTTTTTTGTAATGAATTTGTTCATTAAATAAGACTCCGCTGGCCTGGACTGCCTCCGTTAGGTTGTATTAATGAAACTTTATGCCTTCAATGGGCCCCTGTCAGATACATTCCTCAATCCAATTCTCGGAGCCACCATTCCGAGTAAGATAAACGCCTGCCACACTCAGACACGGAACCTGCCGGGGCCTTGGGAAGAAAGGATTTAATTAAATTGTTAATCATTCAGATTGAGCACCAAGGTGGGGAATGTTGGCAGATTCACCACAAGGACAGAGTGATAGTTGTTTAACAGTAAAGCACCCACCCCGAAGGGCGGGGGAGCAATGAAGATTGTACATCTGCCAATCTGGCTTTGATAAAAATGGATTCCAGTCAGGGGGCTGCCACGGTGACTGTAAAGGTCAGAGGGCATCACCACGCCCTAGGCTAGGCTGACGCTCAGGTTTGGGTATTCTCGGGGCGTTTAGCTGGTTTTCACCCAGCCCAATGGATGGCATTGGGGGCAACAATGAGTTTAAACCCTTCTTGGATCAAGAAAGAAGGAAGAAAAGACTTGCATTTCTATAGCGCCTCTCTCGACCTCAGGACACACCAAAGCGCTTTACAGCCGTGGCTCAGTGGGTCACACTCTCTCGCCCCCGAGTCAGAAGGTCGCGGGTTCAAAGTCCCACTCCAGAGAAATGAGCACAAAAATCTAGGCTGACACTCCCAGTGCAGTGCTGAGGGAGTGCTGCACTGTCGGAGGTGCCGTCTTTCAGATGAGACGTTAAACCGAGGCCCCGTCTGCTCTCTCAGGTGGACGTAAAAGATCCCACGGCCACTATTTCGAAGAAGAGCAGGGGAGTTCTCCCCGGTGTCCTGGGGCCAATATTCATCCCTTGATCAACACCACAAAAAACAGATTATCTGGTCATTATCACAGTGCTGTTTGTGGGAGCTTGCTGTGCACAAATTGGCTGCCGCGTTTCCCACATTACAACAGTGACCACACTTCAAAAAGCACTTCATCGGCTGTGAAGTGCCTTGGGACGTCCTGAGGTTGTGAAAGGCGCTACAGAAATGCAAGACTTTCTCTTTTTTTTCACAGCCAATTAAATATTTTTGAAGGCTCGTCACTGTTATAATGTAGGACACGTGGCAGCCATTTTGCGCCAGCAAGCTCCCACAAACAGCAGTGCAATAATGACCAGACCTGAGTAAAACGACATCCCCCCCCGAGAGGGCAGACGGAGCCTCGGGTTTAACGCCTCATCCGATAAGGCGGCACCTCCGACAGTGGGGCGCTCCCTCAGCGCTGGCACTGGGAGCGTCAACCTGCATAACGAACAAAAAAAAAACCATACCAACGTACGAATTAGGAGCAGGAGTCGGCCACTCGGCCCCTCGAGCCTGCTCCGCCATTCAATAAGATCACGGCTGATCTGATTACTCCACAATCCCACCTACTCCCCGCTTACATCTCGGGAGAGTGGGGGTTGCTCGAACCCACGACCTTCTGACTCAGGAGCGAGAAGTGCTATCCACTGAGCCACGGAGAAATGACCGTACGGTCAGGGTTGGCGCCATCGAAGGCGGAGGGGAGAGAAGCAAAAGAAAGAAAGCATTTGCGCAGAGTTTAATTCGATTCTCCGACTGAAGCAGAATAAGAGGAAGAAAATCAAGATGCAATAGCAAACAAAAGATTACTATTCCCTAAGAGTCTGCACCGTGCTCTGAGCTCAGGGCTTTGCTGCCCCTGTCTCACTAGTTAAAGCAATTACTGTTCCCAATTCATTAATAATCTCTGGAGCCCTAGTGGGTGACAGGCTGAGATTAATAAACAGCAATGTAGGAGGAGAGCTGGGCATACAGAACCATGGAAGAGCATAGACGTGAGAAATATATCGTCAAACGGGGCCTAGTAGCTCGGAGAGTAATTGTGTTTGACTTTGGGGAATGCAATTCAATCTATCTTAGGCTCTCAGTCTCAGTAAATACCCCGAAGCCCGAGTATCGCACAGCCCGAGGCTCTCTCTACACTGCCCCAGCAATGGGCCGAGTTGGACAAAGTATTTGGGGTTGGGAAATGGCTGTGGAACCGTGCCCCAGTTGATTGAAGTACTAGAGGAGAGGGGATTGAATCAGAGAACGGTTACAGCACAGAAGGAGGCTATTCGGCCCGTCGAGCCCGTGCCGGCTCTCTGCAAGAGCACTTCAGCTAGTCCCACTCACCCGCCCTTTCCCCGTAGCCCAGCAAATTTTTTTCCTTCAGGTCCTTATCCAACTCCCTTTTGAAAGCCACAATTGAGTCTGCCTCCTCCACCCTCTCAGGCAGTGCATTCCAGATCCTAGCCACTCGCTGCGTAAAAAGGTTTTTCCTCAAGTCGCCTTGGTTCCTCTGCCAATCACCTTAAATCTGTGTCCTCTGGTTCTCGGCCCTTCCTGCCAATGGGAACAGTTTCTCTCTATCTACTCTGCCCAGACCCCTCATGATCTTGAACACCTCCATCAAATCTCCTCTCAATGGCTCTGCTCTAAGGAGAACAGCTTCTCCAGTCTATCCACGTAACGGAAAACCCTCATCCCTGGAACCATTCCCGTAAATCTTTTCTGCACCTTCACATCCTTCCTAAAGTGCAGGTGCCCAGAATTGGACACAATACTCCAGTTGAGGCCGAGCCAGTGTTTAATTGGCTGTGGCGCTGTACCCCAGAGGGTTGAAGTACTCGAGGGGGTGTTGCAGAGGCCTGAAAACTGAACCCCTTCCTGATTCGGTGCCCTCAGGA
The DNA here is from genome assembly GCA_030390025.1 of Squalus acanthias. Classification (NCBI taxonomy): domain Eukaryota; kingdom Metazoa; phylum Chordata; class Chondrichthyes; order Squaliformes; family Squalidae; genus Squalus; species Squalus acanthias. The sequence continues at coordinate 2,943,161 of CM059450.1, forward strand.
GAAGAGACAATCATTGAGGAAGAAAAAATCAAACCAAAACCAGAAATCTTGGTCAGTAATTACGGCCAGTGCTTTAAATTGCCCGCAAGCGTTTTAATCTATTACTGTGTACAGACGGAGTTTCAGTTGTAATAAATATTTCTGTAATGCGGCTGGCTTAAGATTCACTGTTTTTTTCCCCATTAAATAAGTTTAACAGCAGGGAAAGGGGAATTGATTCTGACAATAAGTATATTTTTATTAGCGTCAGCTAGTCGCTCTCTCGCCTCTGAGTCACAAGGTCGTGGGTTCGAGCCCCACTCCAGAGACTTCAGCACAAAATCTAGGCTGACGTTTTCGTGCAGTGACGAGGGAGTGCCGCATTGTCGGAGGTGCCGTCCTATACGTTCAACTGAGGGCCTGCCTATCAGTTCCCGTGGTTTGTGAAGGTCCATCGTATGACAATGAGCTTCCAGGCATTTCCGACAGTTGGAGGGGCTGCTTTTAATGAGAGACGTTAAACCGATGCTTGTTGCTCGGCAGGAAACATAGCAGCCAATTTGCACACAGCAAGCTCCCACAAACAGAGCTTTACTCTGTATCTAACCCGTGCTGTACCTGCCCTGGGAGTGTTTGATGGGACAGTGTAGAGGGAGCTTTACTCTGTATCTAACCCGTGCTGTACCTGCCCTGGGAGTGTTTGATGGGGCAGTGTAGAGGGAGCTTTACTCTGTATCTAACCCGTGCTGTACCTGCCCTGGGAGTGTTTGATGGGACAGTGTAGAGGGAGCTTTACTCTGTATCTAACCCGTGCTGAACCTGCCCTGGGAGTGTTTGATGGGACAGTGATGTAAGAAAACTACTAGGCACTTGGTCTAAGCATTAAACAAAGCTTTAATCAACTGTTTTTCAACATGGAGATCTGGTTGTGTCCTGCACTAGTTCCTGTTGAGGAATGTCCTTAGCAAGCTGGGCCCATGCCCGAGTATTTATACTCTCCCTGGACAGCGCCACCAGCAGGCCGCCCAGTATTACTTCATACATGAATGACAAGATTCATGTCAGACAGTGTAGAGGGAGCTTTACTCTGTATCTAACCCGTGCTGTACCTGCCCTGGGAGTGTTTAAAGGGACAGTGTAGAGGGAGCTTTACTCTGTATCTAACCCATGCTGTACCTGCCCTGGAAGTGTTTAAAGGGACAGTGTAGAGGGAGCTTTACTCTGTATCTAACCCATGCTGTACCTGCCCTGGAAGTGTTTAAAGGGACAGTGTAGAGGGAGCTTTACTCTGTATCTAACCCGTGCTGTACCTGCCCTGGAAGTGTTTAAAGGGACAGTGTAGAGGGAGCTTTACTCTGTCTCTAACCCGTGCTGAAAGTGAGTGCTTGTGGGCATTGGCTGAGAACACGTGTGTGCTTGGTGTGACGCTGCCATGTAATTAATAGTCTGACAGTACCCGCTGTGTAATCTTTGAACATGAAGAACCGTCACTGGGCTGAGATATTCCAGGTCTTCATGTGGAGACATACTGCAGCAGGTGACCATCCCTTCGGGACAGATGGGGGAGCACGTTTTAGATAAAACACTCCCTGGGCAGGCAGAACGGAACCAGTCAATGAACAAATTTCCCCTTCTCTAATTCATCCAGCTTCCTGAATCCAATTTTGCAAAGGTTACTTGCTCTGTGTTCTGGGGGGAGGAATTGCTATTCGTCAGCAAGTGTTTCGCGTCATGTCTTATACCAGCTAATCTAACGGTGTCAGCCGTGGCTCAGTTGGTCGCACTTTGAGTCGGAAGCTTGTGGCTTCAGGATGTCCCAAAGTGCTTTACAGCCAATGAAGTACTTTTTGAAGTGCAGTCCCTGTTGTAATGTGGGAAACGCGGCAGCCAATTTGCGCACAGCAAGCTCCCACAAACAGCGATGTGATAATGACCAGATCATCTGTTTTTCGTGATGTTGATTGAGGGATAAATATTGGCCCCAGGACACCGGGGAGAACTCCCCTGCTCTTCTTCGAAATAGTGGCCGTGTGATCTTTTATGTCCACCTGAGAAGGCAGACGGAGCCTTGATTTAACGTCTCATCCGAAAGACGGCACCTCCAACAGTGCAGCGCTCCCTCAGTACTCCCAGGATGAGTGCAGCTCCAACAACACTCAAGAAGCTCGACACCATCCAGGACAAAGCAGCCCGCTTGATTGGCACCCCATCCACCACCTTAAACATTCACTCCCTCCACCACCGGCGCACCGTGGCTGCAGTGTGTACCATCTACAAGATGCACTGCAGCAACTCGCCAAGGCTTCTTCGGCAGCACCTCCCAAACCGGCGACCTCTACCACCTAGAAGGACAAGGGCAGCAGACGCATGGGAACACCACCACCTCCAAGTTCCCCTCCAAGTCACACACCATCCTGACTTGGAAGTATATCGCTGATCCTTCATCGTCGCTGGGTCAAAATCCTGGAACTCCCTCCCCAACAGCACTGTGGGAGCACCTTCATCACACGGACTGCAGCGGTTCAAGAAGGCGGCTCACCACCACCTTCTCGAGGGCAATTAGGGATGGGCAATAAATGCCGGCCTTGCCAGCGACGCCCACATCCCATGAACGAATGAAAAAGAAGTACTGCACTGGGAGTGTCAGCCTAGATTTTTGTGCTCACATCTCTGGAGTGGGACTCGAACCCACAACCTTCCGACTCGGGGCGGGGGGTGGGGTGAGAGTGCTACCCACTGAGCCCCGGCTCCTACAAAGGTGAGTGCAGATGTGTAGGGCCCCCAAGGTGTTGCGTAGATGCTGAATGGGCGGAGACGTGAGAGGTAATCAGGGTGGGGAGGTGCTGGGTGGAAAGCGGGGGTGCGTGAGGTGTGACGCGAGGAAGGAGCCACGAGAGCAGTTGGTGACGGTGCAATGGCTAGCTAGCGAGAAGACGGTGGTGCCAATGGATGGTGCGAAGTGCGCAAGGAAGAGGCGAGTGTGTAACCAGAGCGACGGGTGGTCTGGTACGGCCTTGTGAAGGATGTGATGGAGGAGCGGGAATTGTTGGGAGGGAGGAGTGGCGGTCGCCAACTCTGGTGGGACATATTCCCGGAGTGTTCATCACATGACCTCCTGCCTCCAACAGCCTTTTTTCCTCATCTCCAATATTTTTATAACTAATAAACAAAAGTGTTCAAAGAAAATGTTAAATACCGCGTAATTATTGACATGAATCTTGTCATTCATGTATGAAGTAATACTGAGCGGCCTGCGGGTGGCGCTGTCCAGGGAGAGTATAAATACTCGGGCACGGGCCCAGCTTGCTTAGGACATTCCTCAACAGGAACTAGTGAAGGACACAACTCGATCTCCATGTTGTAAAACAGTTGATTAAAGCTTTGTTTAACGCTTAGACCAAGTGCCTAGTAGTTTTCTTACGTCAATTATTTTGATGCCCCTATGATTTTTCTCCTGATGTTGGTTGCAGCCGTGTCCAGGAGATTGATTCCTGGAGACTCCAGGGCAATCCTGGAGGGTTGGCAACCCCAGGGAGGGGGTGAAAGGGCTTTTTGCCTTCTGTTGTTGGGAGAGATGGAGGGATGAAGTGCTGTACTCACCCTTGATACCCTTGTGAGGTCATTGAAGCTCCTCCTGCCCTGGATGCAGGTCCTGGCAGCGATCCCCTGGAGCTGAGGATCCCTCGCCGTGCCTGGGACCACTTGGTGATTTGGAATCCTCCTCCCACTGGCTGGGAAGAGAATTCCCTTCTCGCTCAGGGCTCTTCCGACAGGACCTCCAAGAAGGCTTCGGAGAACCTGGGGGCTGGTCTGTAACTCACCCTGAAGCTCTTCCTCCTTGCAACACTGCGACAGTGAAATCAGCCAATGGGCAGCGGGACCTCGCTCTGGTTACCCCGAGGGTCTGGAGAGTGAGAGGTTTCCCCCTGTGTCAGCGAATCCCTGTGTGTGTCTCTCTCTTTGTCTGTATGTGTGGATGTCTGTTTATGTCTGTGTCTATGTGTGTGTGTCTTTGTCTCTCTCTCTTTGTCTGTGTGTATGTCTGTCTGTGTGTGTATATGTCTATATGTGTGTCTGTGTGTGTGTGTCGGTGTGTGTGTGGTTAGGTGTGTGTGTGTGTAGGTGTGTGTGTGAGAGAGAGTGAGATTGTGTGTGTGTGTGTGTAGGGGTGTGGGTGTGTGAGAGAGTGAGGGTGTGTGTGTGTGTAGGGGTGTGTGTAGGTGTGTGTGTGTGAGAGTGAGATTGTGTGTGTGTGTGTGTGTAGGGGTGTGTGTGTGTAGGGGTGTGTGTGTGAGAGGGTGTGTGTAGGTGTATGTGTGAGAGTGAGATTGTGTGTGTGTGTGTGAGAGTGAGGGTGAGGGTTTGTGTGTAGGGGTGTGTGTGAGAGAGTGAGTGTGTGTGTGTGTGTAGGTGTGTGTGAGAGTCAGAGTGAGGGTGTGTGTGTAGGGGTGTGTGTGTGTAGATGTGAGAGTGAGAGTGAGGGTGTGTGTGTGAGTGAGGGTGTGTGTGTGTGAGAGTGAGGGTGTGTGTGTGTGAGATTGAGGGTGTGTGTGAGAGAGTGAGGGTGTGTGTGTGAGAGTGAGGGTGTGTGTGTGAGTGAGGGTGTGTGTGTGTGAGAGTGAGGGTGTGTGTGTGTGAGAGTGAGGGTGTGTGTGTGAGAGTGAGGGTGTGTGTGTGAGAGTGAGGGTGTGTGTGTGTGAGAGTGAGGGTGTGTGTGTGAGAGTGAGGGTGTGTGTGTGAGAGTGAGGGTGTGTGTGTGAGAGTGAGGGTGTGTGTGTGAGAGTGAGGGTGTGTGTGTGAGAGTGAGGGTGTGTGTGTGAGAGTGAGGGTGTGTGTGTGTGAGAGTGAGGGTGTGTGTGTGAGAGTGAGGGTGTGTGTGTGAGAGTGAGGGTGTGTGTGTGAGAGTGAGGGTGTGTGTGTGAGAGTGAGGGTGTGTGTGTGAGAGAGTGAGGGTGTATGTGTGAGAGTGAGTGTGTGTGTGTGAGAGTGAGGGTGTGTGTGTGAGAGTGAGGGTGTGTGTGTGAGAGAGTGAGTGTGTGTGTGTGAGAGTGAGGGTGTATGTGTGAGAGTGAGGGTGTGTGTGTGAGAGTGAGGGTGTGTGTGTGAGAGTGAGGGTGTGTGTGTGTGTGAGGGTGAGGGTGTGTGTAGGGGTGTGTGTGTGTGTGTAGGTGTGTGTAGGGGTGTGTGTGTGTGTGGGTGAGGGTGAGGGTGTGTGTAGGGGTGTGTGTGTGTGTGTAGGTGTGTGTAGGGGTGTGTGTGTGTGGGGTGAGGGTGAGGGTGTGTGTAGGGGTGTGTGTGTGTGTGTAGGTGTGTGTAGGGGTGTGTGTGTGTGTGGGTGAGGGTGAGGGTGTGTGTAGGGGTGTGAGGGTGTGTGTAGGGGTGTGTGTGTGTGTAGGAGTGTGTGTGTGTGTAGGGGTGTGTGTGTGTGAGGGTGTGGGTGAGGGTGTGTGTAGGGGTGTGTGTCGGGGTGTGAGGGTGAGGGTGTGTGTCGGGGTGTGAGGGTGAGGGTGAGGGTGTGTGTAGGGGTGTGTGTGTGTGTAGGTGTGTGAGGGTGTGTGTCGGGGCATGTGTGTGTAGGTGTGTGTAGGTGTGTGTAGGGGTGTGTGTGTGTGAGAGTGTGTGTGTGAGGGTGTGTGTGAGGGTGTGTGAGGGTGTGTGTCGGGGTGTGAGGGTGTGTGTAGGTGTGTGTAGGGGTGTGTGTGTGTGTGTGAGGGTGTGTGTGTGGGTGAGGGTGTGTGTGAGGGTGTGTGAGGGTGTGTGTGAGGGTGTGTGTGAGGGTGTGTGTCGGGGTGTGTGTGAAGGTGTGTGTCGGGGTGTGAGGGTGTGTGTGTGTGTGTGTGGGTGAGAGTGAGGGTGTGTGTCGGGGCGTGAGGGTGTGTGTGTGGGTGAGGGTGTGTGAGGGTGTGTGTCGGGGTGTGTGGGTGAGGGTGTGTGAGGGTGTGTGTGAGGGTGTGTGTGAGGGTGTGTGTGAGGGTGTGTGTGAGGGTGTGTGTCGGGGTGTGTGTGAGGGTGTGTGTCGGGGTGTGTGGGTGAGGGTGTGTGAGGGTGTGTGTCGGGGTGTGTGTGAGGGTGTGTGTCGGGGTGTGTGGGTGAGGGTGTGTGAGGGTGTGTGTCGGGGTGTGTGGGTGAGGGTGTGTGAGGGTGTGTGTGAGGGTGTGTGTGAGGGTGTGTGTGAGGGTGTGTGTCGGGGTGTGTGTGAGGGTGTGTGTCGGGGTGTGTGGGTGAGGGTGTGTGAGGGTGTGTGTCGGGGTGTGGGTGAGGGTGTGTGTGAGGGTGTGTGTCGGGGCGTGTACACAAAGGAGTGGAAGGGAAGCAGTAAGGAACCAGAGTGCTGATGGAGAGCTGGGGTGTGAGCTTCTGAATCAAGCTGCTGTCAGACGGATTGTAAAAGGTAATCAGAGTCCTGGGGCGAGCAGGTTTATGTGGGAGTGATTCATTAGCTACAGAGCAGCTCATCTGAAAGAATGATGAGGATTATAATAGAAATCAAAGGGCTGCTGAAAATATTGCCTTATATTTATTGACAATCCTTACAGCTGACCCTTCAGTCCGGCCATGGCTCAACTAGTTAACGCAGTGAATAATTGAGCAGTAAAGAGGCTCGATTTTAACCTGGCTAACCCGCGGGACCAGTGGGGGCAGGGAGTTGAGATGGCGGGGACTCACGTCACGTTACCACCGGCCGCCATTTTAACTGCTGAATTCAGGCACGGGAGGGCCGCCCGTCACAGGGAAGCGAGGGCCTAATTTCAATGGTCAAGTCGCATCTTGGTGATGTCATCGGGACGCACGCGCTATTTTAACCACGGGCCTGACTATGGCCCACACGGTCTTGAACCCAACGACGAATATTGGGGGCAGCCTGGATCCAGGCCACAGGAGGCCCGGGTCAGTGAACATCTTTTTTCATTTTCAAAGGGCCAGGAGGAGCAGGAGTTCGGCCCCACAAGGATATCAGGGCCCTCCAATAACCCGGGCTCTTCCCTTTCACTCGATCGCTTAGTTTCCAACCCCCCCAGCCCATCAGACCATTAATTACCATGCCGGGGATCGTTTCCATGAGTGACTGCAGGGGGCCTGACCCTCCCCCATCCCCTCCACCCCTCCCGCCACTGTGGACTCCCACCCACTGGCAATGACATCATTCCCGCTGGTTTCGGGTGGGAGTCAGTGCCGTGGGATGGAAATGGGGCCCTGGAATTAATACCTCCCAGGTGTGCATGCGTGTGCGTGTTTCTTTGTGCTGTATGTGGGTATGTTTGTGTGAGTGAGAATGTGTGTACGTATGTCTGAGTGTGTGTGCGAGTATATGGGTGTTTAAGAGTGTGTCACTGTGTATGTGTATCAGTGCATGTGTGTGCTGTGAGTATATGTGTGAGTGTGTGTGTGAGAGTGAATGTGTGTGTGTGAAGGTGAGTGAGTATGTCTGAGTGTGTGTGAGTGTGAGTGTGTGAGTGTGAGTGTGACAGTGTGTGTGTGAGTGTGTGTGTGAGTGTGTGTGTGAGAGTGTGAGTGTGTGTGTGAGTGTGTGTGTGAGTGTGAGTGTGACAGTGTGTGAGTGTGAGTGTGAGTGTGAGTGTGAGTGTGAGTGTGTGTGTGAGTGTGTGAGTGTGAGTGTGACAGTGTGTGAGTGTGAGTGTGTGTGAGAGTGTGAGTGTGAGTGTGTGAGTGTGAGTGTGACAGTGTGTTTGTGTGAGTGTGACAGTGTGTTTGTGTGAGTGTGAGTGTGTGTGTGAGTGTGAGAGTGTGTGTGTGAGTGTGTGAGTGTGTGTGTGAGTGTGTGAGTGTGAGTGTGACAGTGTGTTTGTGTGAGTATGAGTGTGTGTGTGAGTGTGAGTGTGTGTGTGAGAGTGAGTGTGTGACTGTGTGTGAGTGTGTGAGTGTGAGTGTGTGACAGTGTGTTTGTGTGAGTGTGAGTGTGTGTGTGAGTGTGAGTGTGTGTGAGAGTGAGTGTGTGACTGTGTGTGAGTGTGTGTGTGATAGTGTGTTTGTGACAATGTGTTTGTGTGTGTGTGTGTGCAAGTGCGTGAGTATATTGGTGAGTGTGTGTGTGAGTGTGTATGTGGATGAGTGTGAGTATGTGTGTATGAGTGTGAGTGTGTGCGAGTGTTTGAGTGAGTGAGTGTGTGTATGTGTGTGCGAGACAGAGTGTGTGAGTATGAGTGTCTGTATGTGTGTGAGTGAGCGTGAGTGAGTGTGTGTGTGTGTGAGTGAGAGTGTGGAGTGAGTGAGTGTGAGTGAGTGTGAGTGAGTGTGAGTGAGTGTGTGTGAGTGTGAGTGTGGAGTGAGTGAGTGTGAATGAGTGTGTGTGAGTGTGTGTGTGTGAGTGTGTGTGGGTGGGTGTGAGTGTGAGTGAGTGTGTGTGAGTGGAAGTGTGTGAGTGGAAGTGTGTGAGTGAGTGTGTGTGAGTGGAAGTGTGTGAGTGGAAGTGTGTGAGTGGAAGTGTGTGAGTGAGTGTGTGTGAGTGGAAGTGTGTGAGTGAGTGTGTGTGAGTGGAAGTGTGTGAGTGTGTGGGGGTGAATGTTTGTGAGTGTGTGTGAGTGTTTGTGTGAGTGTGAGTGTGTGTGTGTGAGTGGAAGTGTGTGAGTGTGTGTGAGTGGAAGTGTGTGAGTGTGTGGGGTGAGTGTGTGTGAGTGTGTGTGAGTGTTTGTGTGAGTGTGAGTGTGTGTGAGTGTTTGTGTGAGTGTGAGTGTGTGTGTGTGAGTGGAAGTGTGTGAGTGTGTGTGAGAGTGTGTGAGTGTGTGTGTGTGTGAGAGTGTGTGAGTGTGGGTGTGTGGAAGTGTGTGAGTGTGAGTGTTTGTGTGAGTGTGAGTGTGTGTGTGTGAGTGTGTGTGTGTGAGTGTGTGTGAGTGTGAGTGTGTATGTGGGTGAGTGAGTGTGAGTGTGCGTCTTATTTCTCACACTATGGCCTTGCATACAAAGTGAGGCAATGATGTGTTTCTATATGATTCATGCCACCTTGTGGTAGGTTTGCAAACACCTCTTGTTAACAATGAATCTCCTTTAAATAGCCGTCAGCGAGTGAACAGCCTTGGCTCATGCGCATGAATAAAATTTGTTCTTTGCTCTTCCCTGCAGCCTATTTCACCAATACCTCTTGTGCCATTTTGCGACCAAATAACTCTGATATTCATATTTCTGTCCTGTTGCCATGGCACCATCCAGTACCCCGGTCCGCATGTGTCAGCCGAATTAGAGTGTGTGGGCAGCCTGGCTCAGTCGTAGTGCTTGTATCTGACCCAGAAGATTATGGGTTCAAGCCCCACTCCAGAGACTTGAACACATAATCCAGGCTGACGCTCCCAGTGCAGTGCTGAGGGCGTGCCGCACTGTCGGAGGTGCCGTCTTTCGGATGAGACGTTAAACCGAGGCCCCGTCTGCTCTCTCTCATGTGGACTCAAAATGTCCTATTTCGAAGAGGAGCGGGGGAGCTCTCCCCGGTGTCCTGGGGCCAATATTTATCCTTCAACCAACATCACTAAAAACAGATGATCTGATCATTATCACATTGCTGTTTGTGGGAGCTTGCTGTGCGGAAATTGGCTGAAGCGTTTCCTACATTACAACAGTGACTACACTTCAAATAATTACTTCATTGGCTGGAAAGCGCTTTGGGACGTCCTGAGGTCGTGAAAGGCGCTATAGAAATGCAATTCTGTCTGTCTTTAATCATTTGCCATTACCATCGGAGTCAATTACAAAGGCACCACTTATAAGATATTAATGCCGTCGGTTTGGGGCAGTTTAATAAGTGCTTGCCCTGTACCTACCGACTTTAATTTGCTAATTTCAGGCAGAGTTGGGTCTTCAAGCAGTTTCTATCCTCTGTTCGCGTCTTGTTAAATTGAGATTACCTTAGTCATGAGATACTGAATCCAACTGCTAACAATTGGGAGAGGTGCTTGCTCCGTCAGAATTCCTATTTTTGTCAAATAATATATGTTGGCTACCTTGCTTTTTTGGTTTTACCATCCAGTGCGTAAAGCGGGCAAATCGCCTTAACACCAAGGCACCCGCTATGTGGGGACTGTACTGTATATTCGTTCCTCTGCCCAGCCCTGCTGAAATACTTGTGTATCTCTCAGTTTTGACGTCAACGCCTTGAAGAGTGAGGGATTAAACCTAAAACATCAAACTATCTTCTTCCTTTTCCAGATGCCAGATGAGGCTCTCTCCGTCATCCGTGGCCATAGTGAAAGGTCCCACTAACTCTACTGGGCCTGTAATTCTAATAGAGGGCTTTCATTGGCGCTGTGAATCCTGGGATAGCTTTGCTTCCATAGCCTATGTGACGGGCATGGCCCATGGGACTAATTACTTCATCTTCCCCCCACCCCGCCCTCCAGCCAAAGGAAGCCTCACAGGGAGGTGGGCTGTGAAGAAGGTAAAGAGAGATGTATGGCAAATGGGGGAGAGAGAGGGGGGGAGGGAAGGGAGGCGGAGGGAAACGAGAGGGAGGGAAACGAGAGGGAGGGAACGAGAGGGAGGGAAGAGAGAGGGAGGGAAGAGAGAGGGAGGGAGGGAGGAAACCAACCTCAGGATGTCCCAAAGTGCTTTACAGCCAATGAAGTTCTTTTGAAATGTGGTCACTGTTGTAATGTAGGAAACGCAGCAGCCAATTAGCGCACAGCAAGATCCCACAAAATGCTCAAAATAAATGATCAGTTAAACTGTATTTTATTCGTGATGTTGGTTGGGGGATGAATGTTGTCCCAGGACATGAGGAGAGATTTGCGCCCCGTGCCCATGTGACAGGCGCGGCCCATGTGACAGGCACGGCCCATGTGATGGGGGCCCATGTGACAGGCATGGCCCATGTGACAGGCACGGCCCATGTGATAGGTGCGGCCCATGTGACAGGCACGGCCCATGTGATAGGTGCGGCCCATGTGACAGGCACGACCCATGTGACAGGCATGGCCCATGTGACAGGGGCCCATGTGACAGGCACGGCCCATGTGATAGGTGCGGCCCATGTGACAGGCACGGCCCATGTGATAGGTGCGGCCCATGTGACGGGGGCGGACCATGTGACGGGGTCCATGTGACAGGCACAGCCCATGTGGCGGGGTCCATGTGACAGGCACGGCCCATGTGATGGGGTCCATGTGACAGGCACGGCCCATGTGACGGAGTCCATATGACGGGGCCCATGTGACGGGGCCCATGTGACGGTGCAGGCCCATGTGACGGGGTCCATGTGACAGGCACAGCCCATGTGACGGGGTCTATGTGACAGGCGCGGCCCATGTGACGGGGTCCATGTGACAGGCACGGCCCATGTGACGGGGTCCATGTGACAGGCACAGCCCATATGACGGGGTCCATGTGACAGGCACAGCCCATGTGACGGGGTCCATGTGACAGGCACAGCCCATGTGACGGGGTCCATGTGACAGGCGCGGCCCATGTGATGAGGTCCATGTGACGGGGTCCAGGTGACAGGCGCGGCCCATGTGATGGGGTCCATGTGACAGGCACAGCCCATGTGACAGGCACAGCTCATGTGACGGGGGCCCATGTGACGGGGGCGGCCGATGTGACGGGGGCCCATGTGACGGGGGCCCATGTGACGGGGCGGCCCATGTGACGGGGTCCATGTGACAGGCACAGCTCATGTGACGGCGGCCCATGTGACGGGGTCCATGTGACAGGCACAGCCCATGTGACGGGGTCCATGTGACAGGCGCGGCCCATGTGACGGGGTCCATGTGACAGGCATGGCCCATGTGACGGTGTCCATGTGACAGGCACAGCCCATGTGACGGGGTCCATGTGACAGGCGCGGCCCATGTGATGGGGTCCATGTGACAGGCACGGCCCATGTGACGGGGTCCATGTGACAGGCGCGGCCCATGTGATGAGGTCCATGTGACGGGGTCCATGTGACAGGCGCGACCCATGTGATGGGGTCCATGTGACAGGCGCGGCCCATGTGACAGGCACAGCCCATGTGACGGGGTCCATGTGACAGGCGTGGCCCATGTGACAGGCACGGCTCATGTGATGGGGCCCATGTGACGGGGGCGGCCCATGTGACGAGGGCCAATGTGACGGGGGCGGCCCATGTGATGGGGGCCCATGTGACGGGGCGGCCCATGTGACAGGCGCGGCCCATGTGACGGGGCCCATGTGACAGGCGCGGCCCATGTAACGGGGCCCATGTGACCGGCACGGCCCATGTGACGGGGCCCATGTGACAGGCGCGGCCCATGTAACGGGGCCCATGTGACCGGCACGGCCCATGTGACGGGCCCATGTGACGGGCGCGATCGCTGCTTTTAAAGATCTGTTAGTTCGGTGAAAGTCGACGCTCATGGCTCTCGGAGTCTCAGCCCCAAGGTTAGTCCGACACTGACAGCTCTCGGAGTCTCAGCCCCAGGGTTAGTCCGACACTGACAGCTCTCGGAGGGAGGGCTGAGGTCCGGGATGTGTAGGGACAGAGCGGATCAAACGCTGAGCGGGAACACGTAGTCAAACGTCCCAAGGCGCTTCACAGGAGCGATTATCAAACAAAATTTGACACCGAGCCACATAAGAAGATATTAGGGCAGAAAAGAGGTCGGTTTTAAGGAGCGTCTTAAAGGAGGAAAAAGAGGCGGAGAGGTTTAGGGAGGGAATTCCAGAGCTTAGGACCCAGGCAGCTGAAGGCACGGCCGCCAATGGTGGAGCGATTAAAATCGGGGATGCGCAAGAGGCCAGAATTAGAGGAGTGCAGAGATCTCGGAGGGTTGCAGGGCTGGAGGAGGTTATAGAGATAGGGAGGGGGCGAGGCCGTGGAGGGATTTGACCACAGCTGAGCTATGAACAAGCCAGCTGAGCTGATCAAAGCTCGATACTGTCGGTCGTCACCCGATTAGTTCTGGGGCTGAGGGAGAAATCCCACCCAGGTCTCTGCTCCGGGCCCTTCCCCCGATTGTCACTCACCTTGTTTTTGCGGAGGCTCCTATCAGCTTATTGTCAAAGTCTCAGACATCAGCACAGGCAGACAGACGGGCAGACAGACGGGCATTTCTGCAACGGCCATCGCATCTCCCGGGCGCGCCGCAAACCGTTTCGCACGCAATCAATCACTGGCCGTAGGCAAACGCGGCCGCCATTTTGCGCACAGCAGGATCCCGCAGGCAGCACCGATCGGTTCGTCTGGTTTTTTTTTGACGGTATTGGCTGACGGACGAACGAACGACGGCCAGGTTAGGCGGGCAAGGACCTCGGTTCTCAGTGTCAGATCCGAAAGACGGCACCTCCGACAATGCGGCACTCCCTCAGCACTGGCGCTGGGAGTGTCGGCCTAGAATTTTGTGCTCATGTCTCTGGAATGGGGACTCTGACCCACAACCTTCTGTCTCAGAGGAAGAGCTGGGTTGGCAACCCTCCTGGATTGGCCTGGAGTCTCCAGGAATTGAAGATTAATCTCCAGGAGACTCTGCGAGCAAAATCAGAGAGGCATCTAAAAAAAAGTGTGCCATTTTACATTATTAGTTCTAAAAATATTGGAGAAGGATACGAAAGGCTGTTTGACCAGGCGGGGTGGTTGGAGACGAGAGGACATTTGCTGAAACTTCCAGGAATACGGCCAACCAGAGTTGGCAACCGTCAAGAAGTGTTACAATCGGGACAAGCTGGTTTATGGCCGCTCTTTATCGTGACGGGCCTCGACAGTGACTACATCTGCACAGCCAAACTCCTCACTCATTTAAGTGTCAGCCGTGGCTCAGTGGGGTAGCACCCTCGCCTCTGAGTCAGAAGCTTGTGGGGTCAAGTCCCCACTCCAGAGACTTGAGCGCGAAAAATAGAGGCTGACACTCCCAGTGCCAGTACTGAGGGAGCGCTGCACTGTCGGAGGGGCAGTACTGAGGGAGCACCGCACTGTCAGAGGGGCAGTACTGAGGGAGAGCCGCACAGTCAGAGGGGCAGTACTGAGGGAGCGCCGCACTGTCAGAGGGGCAGTACTGAGGGAGCACCGCACTGTCAGAGGGGCAGTACTGAGGGAGCGCCACACTGTCAGAGGGTCAGTACTGAGGGAGTGCCGCACTGTCAGAGGGGCAGTACTGAGGGAGCGCCGCACTGTCGGAGGATCAGTACTGAGGGAGCGCTGCACTGTCGGAGGGGCGGTACTGAGGGAGCGCCGCACTGTCAGAGGGGCAGTGCTGAGGGAGTGCCGCACTATCAGAGGGGCAGTACTGAGGGAGCGCCGCACTGTCGGAGGGGCAGTACTGAGGGAGAGCCGCACTGTCGGAGGGGCAGTACTGAGGGAGCGCCGCACTGTCAGAGGGGCAGTACTGAGGGAGCACCGCACTGTCGGAGGGGCAGTACTGAGGGAGCGCCGCACTGTCAGAGGGGCAGTACTGAGGGAGCGCCGCACTGTCGGAGGGGCGGTACTGAGGGAGAGCCGCACAGTCAGAGGGGCAGTACTGAGGGAGCGCCGCACTGTCAGAGGGGCAGTACTGAGGGAGCACCGCACTGTCGGAGGGGCAGTACTGAGGGAGTGCCGCACTATCGGAGGGGCAGTACTGAGGTAGCACCGCACTGTCGGAGGGGCAGTACTGAGGGAGCGCCGCACTGTCAGAGGGGCAGTGCTGAGGGAGCGCCGCACTATCGGAGGGGCAGTACTGAGGGAGCGCCGCACTGTCGGAGGGGCAGTACTGAGGGAGTGCCGCACTGTCGGAGGGGCAGTACTGAGGGAGTGCCGCACTGTCGGAGGTGCCGTCTTTCGGATGAGACGTTAAACCGAGGCCCCCGTCTGCTCTCTCAGGTGGACGTAAAAGATCCCATGGCCACTATTTCGAAGAAGAGCAGGGGGAGCTCTTCCCGGTGTCCTGGGGCCAATATTTATCCCTCAACCAACACATCACAAAAACAGATGATCTTGCCATTATCACATTGCTGTTTGTGGGAGCTTGCTGTGCGCAAATTGGCGTTTCCCACATTACAACAAGTGACTACACTTCAAAAGTACTTCATTGGCTGTAAAGCGCTTTGAGACGTCTGGTGGTTGTGAAAGGCGCTATAGAAATGCAAGTCTTTCTTTCTTTCTCATCCGACATTCTCCCGCACTCACTTTGCAGCAGGCGTCGCTGGTTACTGAGTGTAAGCGGGACCCCCCGAGCTGGTTTTAACCCCCTAGGCACAGGCCACTAATCGACCCCGGGGCCCCCCTTTCACCCTCCGCTACTCCTGTTCAGACTTCAACACCCAGACAAGAACGCAGAGCATTCCGAGGAGACTGGGCATTGCTGCTCTCTGGTGGCGAACCGTATACCAGCAGGATCTAGAAATGAATCCTATTTGCTTTGGCCTTTTGTCGTGACACATTGCAGCATTCGTACAGAAACTCACACGAGCCGTACATTACTGAAGGGATGTACAGTTTTTATCTTTTACCCAGTGTGTACTGTACAGGTACAGGAGCCGACACTGAGACACACAGCACTGCAGCAACTCGCCAAGGCTTCTTCGGCAGCACCTCCCAAACCCGCGACCTCTACCACCTAGAAGGACAAGGGCAGCAGGCTCCTGGGAACACCACCACCTCCGAGTTCCCCTCCAAGTCACACACCATCCTGACTTAGAAATATATCGGCCGTTCCTTCATCGTCACTGGGTCAAAATCCTGAAACTCCCTCCCTAACAGCACTGTGGGAGCACCTTCCCCACACCGACTGCAGCGGTTCAAGAAGGCGGCTCACCACCACCTTCTCAAGGGCAACTAGGGATGGGCAATAAATGCTGGCCTTGCCAGCGACGCCCACACTCCATAAAAAAACAAATAATAAAAAACACACGGGCCGTACAGTACCAGACGGGAGTGAATCGTTCCCTTTTACCCTGTGTGTACTGTACATGTACAGGAGCCAACACTGAGACACACAAGGTGTTCAGCACCAAGCATTATTGCCATGTTAGCTTAAATAATACATTTAAATTTAAATTAAAAAATAATCCTGCTGTCTAACCTCATCAGTAAAGACTCTTTAAGAGAAATGCTGGAATTATCTGCACATAGCCTCAGTTCTAGTTCATTAAACGAATCTGTTGATTTGCCTGCACCTCACAGATACCGCTGAATAAAACAGGATTGTAAGAACATAAGAACATAAGAATTAGGAGCAGGAGTCGGCCATACGGCCCCTCGAGCCTGCTCCGCCATTCAATAAGATCATGGCTGATCTTCGACCTCAACTCCACTTTCCCACCCGATCCCCATATCCCTTGATTTCCCCTAGAGTCCAAGGGGGAGAAATTCAGTATCGCCCCATTTGGGGCGCAATTATTGGCCGGGCGCAAAGATTAGCGCCTGGCGCTAATTATCGCCTCCGACTGCAAACTTGACTTTTATCGCCCCTGGAGGTGATTGGAGCGCTAAATCAGGCGCTACACACCTGTCTTAAGGCGCAAAGGCCGAGGAGCGAGGCGCTACCTCAGAGCGCTGGCGAAGCTCATGTGATGTCAGTCAGCAATGGAACACACACACAATGGCCCCGGCCAGTTCTTAAAGGGGAGGGCCGATCTTGCTCTCCATCCACATCCTTCTCATTGCAGCCTTGAATCTCGGCCTGGAGAGACCTGTACATCAAATCTGCTGGAAAGAACAATGGAGAGAACCAGGGAAAGAGCTCAGAGTGCAGCCCCCAAAGTCTCTTCTAAATCGATACAAGGAAGGGCAAATCAAAATGAACCTGCAAAGTGCTGCTCAGTACCCAAAACTCCTTCACACAGCGTTGAATCTCTCTAGAAGTCTCTCAATTTCTCTCAGAATGCGTGGTTCAAAAATGTCACCAACAAAAAAAGGCAGGAAGCGATCGCCTTTAAATAGCGCTCCCCTAGTCCCTTCCTGACTGCAAAACGCTCCCCTCAACCTGTCGTTGCTAGCGGCAGGCGGTAATGCAGGGGGCGCCACTCAATATCCGCTCCGGGGCGCTACCGAGGCGTTGCGCACTCGCCTGACGTCACGATCTGCCGGCGCAGGAGATCGTGGCGGTAGTGTTTAGCGCCGCCGCAAAATGTCTAGTTAATTTCGCGAGCGGCGCAAACATCGTCGTGCCCGGGCGCTAGTTGCTTTCTGCCCCATTAGCGCCCTCTTAAGGCACTAACAGGAGGCGCAACCAACTGAATTTTTCCCCCCAAAAATCTCTCAGCCTTGAATATACTCAAAGACTCAGCATTCACAGCCCTCTGGGGTAGAGAATTCCAAAGATTCACAACCCTCTGAGTGAAGAAATTCCTCCTCATCTCAGTCTTAAATGGCCGACCCCTTATTCTGAGACTGTGACCCCTGGTTCTAGACTCTCCAGCCAGGGGGAAACGGCTAAATGCTCGATTGCTAATGAGAACGAATCCTCTTTGATTATCCCTCTCCCACTCTCTGGTCTAGGGTCGGAGGTCAGGAAGTCGGAATCCTCTTGGAAGGTCGAAGGTTGCAGACATGAAAAGAAAGACTGGGAATCTAGACCACAAAACTGAAAATATTGGATTGATAATATCTTCAGAAAGAAGATTGAGGGTTGGAGAGATATCAACAGCATCACTATGAGTCTGTTTCAGGAGAGGCAGGGGCAGGAATTCAATGCGGTAGACCGTGACCTGTGCAATGGTGTGAGACTGGTGATAGCGAGACATGCATTTCTATAGCGCCTTTCACGACCACCGGACGTCCCAAAGTGCTTTACAGCCAATGAAGTACTGTTTGAAGTGTGGTCACTGTTGTCATGTAGGAAACGCGGCAGCCAATTTGCGCACAGCAAGCTCCCACAAACAACAATGTGATAATGACCAGATCATCTGTTTTTTAGTGATGTTGATTGAGGGATAAATATTGGCCCCAGGACACCAGGGAGAACTCCCCCTGCTCTTCTTCGAAATAGTGCCATGTGATCTTTTACGTCCACCCGAGAGAGCAGACGGGGCCTCGGTTTTTAGCGTCTCATCCGAAAGACGGCACCTCCGACAGTGCAGCGGAGGCTCCCTCAGTGCTGCGCTGGGAGTGTCAGCCTAGCTTTATGTGCTCAAGTGTCTGGAGTGGGATTTGAACCCACAACCTTCTGACTCAGAGGCGAGAGAGTGCCACCCACTGCGCCACAGCTGACACTGTTTTACCTTTCTCCCCATTTTTATTTGCGTTGACTTCAAGGCAGGGTTCCAGGGAGTTATATTAAAGACATAACTACTGGAGGGAGTGCAGGCACCACAGAGTTACAGACAAGATGACACAGGCCGGAGTGTGTGACATGCAGGACAACACAGGCTGAAAGCTGACGCAAATGGGTGAACAAGGTTCCCGCCAGATTTTCAAATGTCGCTCGTCTGTTTTTTTCAGGCATGAATCGGACGGCCGACATTTGAAAGTCTCCCTTCCCGTACCCCCACCCCACACAGCCTGAGCGTGCACTTGGAGTCAGGCAAATGAGGCTGGATTGGAAGAATGGCCGTCTTCGGCAGCACCTCCCAAACCCGCGACCTCTTCCACCTAGAAGGACAAGGGGCAGCAGGCGCATGGGAACACCACCACCTCCAAGTTCCCCTCCAAGTCACACACCATCCCGACTTGGAAGTATATCGGCCGTTCCTTCATCGTCGCTGGGTCAAAATCCTGGAACTCCCTCCCTCACAGCACTGTGGGAGCACCTTCACCACACGGACTGCAGCGGTTCAAGAAGGCGGCTCACCACCACCTTCTCGAGGGCAACTAGGGATGGGCAATAAATACTGGCCTTGCCAGCGACACCCACATCCCAGGAATGAATAAACAAAAAAAATTCCCACTCGGCCTGGGTTGAAAACACTTTTGACACCAGAAGGTGGTGGGGGTGGGTGCGGGGGGGGGGCGAAAGATTTGGCCCAGAGTTTCCGAGCTCCGACCTCACAATGAGAACCTTAAGTCACAATCGATCTCAAACTCTCGGTTGCCATCACAAAGGTGGAGGGAGGGGGAACTTGCTATCTTCCGTTATCATTCATAACCTCAGAGGGGCGAAAAGGGCCCATCAGGTCAGACCATCTCCTGACCCACTGAGCCCAGCTACATCCTCTTGTACATCTCCGATCGCTTTGAGAATTTTTTTTAATTAAAGGGAGACAAGACTTGTTGAAGATGGATCCCGTCACCAATACCGGTGAGTTCATTTATTAGTTTTCGTTGTAAGTATGGGGGTCCGTTAGATGCCTTTCAAGTTTCTCACTCTCCATTCTTTCATACATACTTCCTCTCAACATCCCCCTCCCAAATTTTCTCCCCCTCCCCCTCCCCTTTCTGGCTGCAGTCTAGTCGCCGAGTGAAAAAGAATGAAATTGCATTTCTATAGCGCCTTTCACGACCTCAGGACGTCCCAAAGCCCTTCACAGCCAATGAAGTACTTTTTGAAGTGTAGTCACTGTTGTAATGTAGGAAACGCGGCAGCCAATTTGCGCACAGCAAGCTCCCACAAACAGCAATGTGATAATGACCTGATGATCTTATTTTAGGTGTTGGGGCAGGCTCGAGGGGCCGAATGGCCTACTCCTGCTCCTATTTCTTATGTTGGTTGAGGGATAAATATTGGCCCGGACACCAGGGAGAACTCCCCTGCTCTTCCTCGAGATAGTGCCACGGGATCTTTTACCTCCACCCGAGTGTCACGTCTCGTCCGAAAGACGGCACCTCCGACAGTGCAGCACTCCCTCAGTACTGCATTTAACTGTCAGCTGAGACTACATGCTCAATGAGCCAAGGCTGACACTATAGGTAGTGACAGACTATTGGACTGTGAAGGGCATCACCTCAGATGGGCCTGAACCTGCTCTTATCAAACTGCCAAACAGACTGGGCAACGATCAGGAGCCGGAATCTTGACTGATTCCCCCCCCCAACCCCGTCCTATTTACACCACGCCCGATTTAACTTTCCATTGACCTCCAACCCCCAACCCCCACTCTTCCCCCCCCCATGTGCTGTGAGACCCCACCTCCCGCATCTCACCTCGTTCACACCGGGTGCAGTATAACTCTAATCTGGTGCAAAGTGGCAGTTCAAAAGTACATTTCACTACTTTTAATCTCAGGGGGCAGTGAAGATGCTGATCCCCGCGATCCGAACGTTACAAATTTGCAACCCTGGGTGTAAAGTTGGGTCTCTGTGTGTCCAAGCACCGCGGTAGGTGCAGAGCTCAGCATGACCTGCAGTCGGCAGTATAACTTGAGGGGTTGACGTATGAGGAAAGGTTGAGCAGGTTGGGCCTATACTCATTGGAGTTTAGAAGAATGAGAGGGGATCTTATTGAAACATATAAGATTCTGAGGGGGATTGACAGGGTGGATGCTGGGAGGATGTTTCCCCTCGTGGGGGAATCTAGAACTAGGGGGCATAATTTCAGAATAAGGGGTCGCCCATTTAAAACGGAGATGAGGAGGAATTTCTTCTCTCAGAGGGTCGCGAATCTTTGGAATTCTCAACCCCAGAGAGCTGTGGAGGCGGAGTCATTGAATATATTCAAGGCAGAGATTGACAGACATTTGAACTACAGGGGGGTCAAGGGTTATGGGGAGAGAGCGGGAAAGTGGTGTTGAGGCCAAGATCAGATCAGCCACGATCTTATTGAATGGCGGAGCAGGCTCGAGGGGCCGATTGGCCGACTCCTGCTCCTATTTCTTATGTCCTGATGTTCTTGAGTCTGCTAACGGCGCTGCGTGTTCCACAGATGCTGGTCTGAGACTGGCGACTGCTGTCTATTATTGTTATAGACCTGCATCAGTGGAATGCGATTCACCATATACAATCTATAGGAACATAAGGAACAGGAGGCGGCCATTCAGCCCCTCGGGCCTACCCCGCCATTCAATGAGATCATGGCTGCACCTCAACTCCATCTACCCGCCTTGGTTCCATATCCCTTGATACCCTCACCCAACAAAAATCTATAGATCTCTGTCTTAAAAGCTCCAACGGATCCTCAGAATCCACAGTTTTTTGGGGGAGAGAGTTCCAGATTTCCTCTACCCTTTGTGTGAAGAAGTGCTTCCTGACATCACCCCTGAACGGCCTGGCTCTAATTTTAAGGTTATGCCCCCTCTTGTTCTGGACTCCCCCCACCAAAGGAAATAGTTTCTCTCTATCTACCCTATCAACTCCTTTAATCATCTTAAGCGCCTCAATTACCTCTTAATCTTCTATATTCAAGGGACTCCAAGCCTAGTCTATGCAACCTGTCCTCGTAATTTAACCCTGGTGAATTCTTTCTGTCACCTTGGGGGTAATTTTAAATGCCCCGCCCCGTCCCTGACGGGATACTGTCCGATTTTACCCTCATCTGGTTAACCCCTCAATCTCGTGATACTCAACGGAACCCAAGCCTAGTCCTTGCAATCAGACCAAAGAGTCACGTGGAAACTGTCCAAGGGAGAGCCAGAGGGCTTTCACTGAAGTGTTTACTATTCGACACACACACACACTCACTCGCGCTCGGACAGATATCTGCTCCGTCCGCATCGGCCCGCAAATTTGGGAGACAACTTTGAGAATTTCATTTGTGTTCTTCCCAGATCTTACACAGAGCGCTGAGTTGGAAGGATCATCCGGAATAAATTTCAACCTTCTCTCCGAGACCATCAATGCCACGAAATCTGGCCGGTCGACCATTTTCAAATCAGCGTAGGTACCGAGGAAGGTTCAAAAAAACGTTCCTGTTGCAGACCAAACGCATTCTTTCACCCAGCCCCCCAACCAGCCCAGCCGTGAGTGAAAGGGAAATCTTGAGGCAGGTCAAGGTAGCGGTTGGTAGGCGTTGAGACCCCATCGTGTGTACAAATATCTCCTTGAGAGAGGAGACTGAGAGACACCAGTCAGTGTCAGATATTCCCTGAGAGAGAGGGGACTGAGAGACCCCAGTCACTGTACAGATATCTCCCTGAGGGAGAGGAACTGAGAGACCCCAGTCAGTGTACAGATATCTCCCTGAGAGAGAGGGGACTGAGTAGACCCCAGTCACTGTACAGATATCTCCTTGAGAGAGGGTCTGAGAAACACTAGTCAGTGTACAGATATCTCCTTGAGAGAGGGTCTGAGAAACACCAGTCAGTGTACCGATATCTCCTTGAGAGAGGGTCTGAGAAACACCAGTCAGTGTACCGATATCTCCTTGAAAGAAAAACTTGCATTTATATAGCGCCTTTCTCGACCACCTTACGTCTCAAAGCGCTCTACAGCCAATGAAATACTTTTGAAGTGGAGACACTGTTGTAATGTGGAAAACGTGGCAGCCAATTTGCACACAGCAATCTCCCACAAACAGCAATGTGATAATAATTATCTGATAATCTGCTTTTGTTATGTTGGTTGAGGGATAAATATTGGCCCCAGGACACTGGGGAGAACTCCCCTGCTCTTCTTCAAAATAGTGCCATGGGATCTTTTACATCCACCTGAGAGAGCAGACAGGGCCTCAGTTTAACGTCTCATCCGAAAGACGGCACCTCTGACAGTGCGGCGCTCCCTCAGCACTGCACTGGAGTGTCAGCCTAGCTTTACGTGCTCAAGTCCCTGGAGTGGGACTTGAACCCACAACCTTCTGACTCAGAGGCGAGTGTGCTACCCACTGAGCCACAGCTGACACAGCTGACCTTGAGAGAAAGGGGACTGAGAGACACCAGCCAGTGTACAGATATCACCCTGAGGGAGAGAGGGACTGAGAGACCCAGCCAGTGTACAGATATCACCCTGAGAGAGAGGGACTGAGAGACACCAGTCAGTGTACAGATATCTCCCTGGGAGAGAGGGACTGAGAGACACCAGTCAGTGTACAGATATCTCCCTGAGGGATAAGGACTGAGAGACACCAGTCAGTGTACAGATATCACCCTGAGAGAGAGGGACTGAGAGACCCCAGTCAGTGTACAGATATCTCCCTGGGAGAGAGGGACTGAGAGACACCACTCAGTGCACAGATATCTCCCTGAGAGAGAGGGACTGAGAGACACCAGTCAGTGTATAGATATCTCCCTGAGAGAGAGGGTCTGAGAGACACCAGTCAGTGTACAGATATCTCCCTGGGAGAGAGGGCCTGAGAGACCCCAGTCAGTGTACAGATATCTCCCTGGGAGAGAGGGCCTGAGAGACACCAGTCAGTGTACAGATATCTCCCTGAGGGAGAGGGACTGAGAGACCCCAGTCAGTATACAGATATCTCCCTGAGGGAGAGGGACTGAGAGACACCAGTCAGTGTACAGATATCTCCCTGAGAGAGAGGGACTGAGAGACACCAGTCAGTGTACAGATATCTCCCTGAGAGAGAGGGACTGAGAGACCCCAGTCAGTGTACAGATATCTCGCTGTGGGAGAGGGACTGAGAGACCCCAGTCAGTGTACAGATATCTCCCTGAGGGAGAGGGGACTGAGAGACCCCAGTCAGTGTACAGATATCTCCCTGAGAGAGAGGGACTGAGAGACACCAATCAGTGTGCAGATATCTCCCTGAGAGAGAGGGGACTGAGAGACACCAGTCAGTGTACAGATAACCAGAGTGAGGAGAGGACTGAGAGACACCAGTCAGTGTACAGATATCACCCTGAGGGAGAGGGGACTGAGAGACCCCAGTCAGTGTACAGATATCTCCCTGAGAGAGAGGGACTGAGAGACACCAATCAGTGTACAGATATCACCCTGATAGAGAGGGACTGAGAGACACCAATCAGTGTACAGATATCACCCTGAGAGAGAGGGACTGAGAGACACCAGTCAGTGTACAGATATCTCCCTGAGGGAGAGGGACTGAGAGACACCAATCAGTGTACAGATATCTCCTTGAGAGAGGGTCTGAGAAACACTAGTCAGTGTACAGATATCTCCCTGAGGGAGAGGGACTGAGAGACACCAGTCAGTGTACAGATATCTCCCTGAGGGAGAGGGACTGAGAGACACCAATCAGTGTACAGATATCACCCTGAGAGAGAGGGACTGAGAGACACCAGTCAGTGTACAGATATCTCCCTGAGGGAGAGGGACTGAGAGACACCAATCAGTGTACAGATATCACCCTGAGAGAGAGGGACTGAGAGACACCAGTCAGTGTACAGATATCTCCCTGAGAGAGAGAGGGACTGAGAGACACCAGTCAGTGTACAGATATCTCCCTGAGAGAGACGGGACTGAGTGTCAGTGTGCAGATCTCCTTTTTTTGAAACTATTCCCCAAAAATGTATTTTTGTCGTGTTTTAATTAGGAAGAAGCACTTGAAGCAATTCATCTCCAAGTACGAAGCCCTGGATACGGAAATGCCGGGAATTCGGAAGTTTCAGGAAACGCCGGCTTCTCAGCCCCTGACCATCTGTGTGGAGTGTCCGGTAAATACTCGATTGTCTCCCTGTTACTTCGCAGCTTGTCATTTGCCTTGTGTGACGTGAGGCCTCTCCACCTCCCTGGAGGTCGAACGTCCTTCAATTTGTCTCCTCCAGTTCATCTATTTTATTAAAACTGGATTTCCCCACCCCCGTCCTCCTCCCCCACTCTCTCTCTCTCTCTCCATGGAGGCCCAATGCTCTCCAGTATCACACACAACGGCTGCAGGGACACAGATAGCTTTTCATCGCTCCACCATTGGCGGCCGTGCCTTCAGCTGCCTGGGCCCCTAAGCTCTGGAATTCCCTCCCTAAACCTCTCCGCCTCTCTCTCCTCCTTTAAGACGCTCCTTAAAACCGACCTCTTTGACCAAGTTGCCTTAATATCTCCTTATGTGGCTCGGTGTCAAATTTTGTTTGATAATCGCTCCTGTGAAGCGCCTTGGGACGTTTTACTACGTTAAAGGCGCTATATGAATGCAAGTTGTTGTCCAATCCTGTTCTCACACACGAGTACTTCCCACGGGGTCATAGGAACAGGAGGAGGCCATTCAGCCCCTCGAGCCTGTCCCGCCATTCAATCAGATCATGGCTGATCTGTATCTTAACCCCATCTACCCGCCTTGGTTCCGTAACCCTTAATACCCTTGCCTAATAAAAATCTATCGGCAGATAGCGTTCAAGGCCCTCAAGCATTGTCATTTACCGTAGAGAAACATCCCAAGCCGCTTCGCAGTGATATAAGGAGAAAAAAAAGGACATCAAGCCAGAGAAGGAGATGTTAGGAGAGGTGACTAAACACTCGGTCAAAGACGTTGGTTTTAAGGAGGGTTTTAAAGGAGGAGAGGGATGTGGAGAGGCGGAGGGAGGGGTTTAGGGAGGGAATGCCAGGGTGTGGGACCCAGGCGGCTGAAAGGCGGTGGGGCAAAGGTTCACCCAAGCTGATCAAGAGCTCAGTCAACCCATCCCATCCCATCCCATCTGCCTTAGGCTCGCTCTACACCCCAATCTTCCCATGGGCTCTGCTCTCCCCTTCTCCCCCTAGCTTACCGTGGGCCCACTCTCTCCTTCTCCCCTCAGCCTGTTGTGGGCCCTCTCTCCCCTTCTCCCCCCAGCCTGCTGTGGGCCCACTCTCCCCTTCTCCCCTCAGCCTGCTGTGGGCCCTCTCTCCCCTTCTCCCCTCAGCCTGTTGTGGGCCCTCTCTCCCCTTCTCCCCCCAGCCTGTTGTGGGCCCACTCTCCCCTTCACCCCTCAGCCTGCTGTGGGCCCACTCTCCCCTTCTCCCCTCAGCCTGTTGTGGGCCCTCTCTCCCCTTCTCCCCTCAGCCTGCTGTGGGCCCTCTCTCCCCTTCTTCCCTCAGCCTGTTGTGGGCCCTCTCTCCCCTTCTCCCCTCCGCCTGTTGTGGGCCCTCTCTCCCCTTCTCCCCTCAGCCTGTTGTAGGCCCACTCTCCCCTTCTCCCCTCAGCCTGTTGTGGGCCCACTCTCCCCTTCTCCTCTCAGCCTGCTGTGGGCCCACTCTCCCCTTCTTCCCTCAGCCTGTTGTGGGCCCTCTCTCCCCTTCTTCCCTCAGCCTGTTGTGGGCCCTCTCTCCCCTTCTCCCCTCAGCCTGCTGTGGGCCCACTCTCCCTGCTGTGCGCCTCTCTGACCTCTTCCTCCTCCTAACCTGTCTTTGGCCCATTCTTCCTGTCACCCTTTGACCTTATCAGGCCTTCTCCCCCCTGACCCATCACAGGCCCAATGGGCCTGTTTCACCATTGATAGCACTGATGCGCGTCACCTTGATAAACCCATTTCCCCTCTCCTGCTAAGAAGATCAAAGCCAATTGACAACAGTCAATTCCTGAGCCATCGGCAGAGTTCGCGATGTCACAAAGTCTCCAGTTCAGTTCTAGCGGAAAGCTAAGGTTTGCCAACCCTCCAGGAATTGGCCGGGAGTCTCCAGGAATTGGAGATTAATCGCCAGGACACGACTGCCAGCAAACCCGACAGGAAAAAAATCCGAGTTGAATTGTTTAAAAGTAATTGAAAAAATTGTGAGTTTTTTGAACATTTCTGTTTGTTAGTTACAAAAATATTGGAGATGGGGGGCGGGAAGAAAGGCTCTCTGACTGACGGTCGCGCGCCAGACAATCGGGTAACGAGGAGCTTTGTTCGCTTTCTGATTGGCCCGGGGAATGTGGACGTGTCGGGTGACCAATGGCGGGAGTGCGGGGGCGGGGCGGGTATCAGGAGGTCATGTGACGAAACCGCCAGGAATACTGTCCAACACAGAGTTGGCGACCCCGAGTGGGAAAAGTCCCGACTTGGGTCAGGCAGCAACCTGGCGCAGGCTCGGCGACTCAGCCCTGGGATCCCCCTCAGCCAGCGATTAAACCGCGACGCACTCTGGTGTTGGTAAACACTCGGGTTGATGAGAATTAATTGCCGTTGAAGTGCTAATTATCTGTGGATTTCCCATCATTAGCAAAAGGTGGAAATAGATTCTGGTTTGCAGACAATTCACACGTATAATTAGAGAGGGAAAAAAAAACAGCTGGAAAAAGAAGTTAATTTGCCCAGCCCCCTCTTATTTTACCCGTTTCCGTCTCTCCTGCTGTCTTGCTGGGCTGCAGATCTGCGGGCGCTAGCATTCCCTGGTACCCCGCCCGAGCAGACGTCAGCTCAGACAGCGAGTGGCCTGGGCTGTTCGACCGAGGGGAGGGGGGGGGTGTGTGGGCAACACCCTGCGCCCTCCCGCCAACGTCCGCACGCACGTCGTTCTTACAGGGCTGGCTGGGTAGGGAGCGGGAACTCTGGCCGATTTCATCCCCACCACTGCGCATCATCTCTAATCCACCCCCTCCCCCGCCCCCCCGAGGGTGCTGGGATCAATTGTACTGCCCCTGCCTGAGATAAGCAGAACCCGAGGCCTCTGGTCTGCTTGCTCAGGCTGGTGGCGCTAGCTTTTACTGTTGTCAATGTTTCATTTCTCTGCTGCTTAAACCCACCTCTTTGACCAAGCGTTTGGTCACTTGCCCTAATATCTCCTCGTGTGGCTCGACATGAAATTTTGTTTGCTAATCGCTCCTGTGAAGCACCTTGGGACGTTTTACTACGTTAAAGGCGCTATATAAATGCAAGTTGTTCAATGTTGTTGCTAAAAGAAAGACTTGCATTTCTATCGCGCCTTTCACCACCTCAGGACGTCCCAAAGCGCTTTACAGCCAATGAAGGACGTTTTTGAAGTGGAGTCACTGTTGTAATGTAGGAAACGCGGCAGCCAATTTGTGCACAGCAAGCTCCCACAAACAGATAATCTGTTTTAGTGATGTGGGTTGAGGGAGAACTCCCCCTGCTCTTCTTCGATATAGTGCCACGGGATCTTTTACGTCCACCTGAGAGGGCAGACGGGGCCTCGGTTTAAGGTCTTTTCTGAAAGACGGCACCTCCGACAGTGCGGCACTCCCTCAGCACTGCACTGGGAGCGTCAGCCGAGATTTTGTGCTCAAGTCTCTGGAGTGGGGACTTGAACCCACGACCTTCTGACTCAGAGGCGAGAGAGAGTGCTACCCACTGAGCCACGGTCACCTCTGCTGATCGCGAACAGGCTGGAATGTGCGTGCCTGTGTAGATACGGGAACAGGATAGGCTGTGAAGCCCTCGGTGGTTGAGTAGCCCTGGCGCTCACACATGAAAACCGGCCTCTAGGATGAGGTCGCTTGGCGGGTGGAGGCCGCTGCCTGCAGGCGGGGGTGGGGGGGTGTGATGCCCTCACGGCTGATTTACCCCTCCATAATCAGCGTCTAGGCTCAGGCAAGATGTAGGGGAAGGGTGAGGGGGGGGGGAGGGAGGCCGGTGCTCGTGGGGCTGTTCGGTAACAGCAGCCAGCGCCGTCGGGAGGAGCTGGGAGAGAGTTGACAATTCTTGGGTGCTGAGGGCCAAGCTGGAGTTGCCAAAGCTCAAGGATTGCCCAGGAGTCTCCAGGAATCGGAGATTAATCTCCGGGATACTGTCGCAAGCAGCTCCCAGGAGAAAAATCGAAGGGCCATTAAAAAAATAATTTATTTTTCATTATTTTAATAAAATTATTGGAGTTGGTGGGGGGAAAAAGGTCGTTTGACTGACAGTCAAGAATCATCCAATCGGTGAAGGAGGAGTCTATTCGCTTTGCCTTTGGCGTGAGAGGGACCAATGGCGGGAGTGTGTGGGGTGGGCAGGAGGTCATGTGACGAAACCTCCGGGAATGCAGCCAACCAGGAGTTGGCAACTCCGATAAACTGAGGGCGAGGCCTTACTGTGATAGCCTACCGTCTTCCTTACAGCCGGAGCTGGACCTCACGCACCAGGACATCATGACAGCGGCCGAGAACATTCTCCCCAACGCCTTCGAGCAAGGGAAGATCACCAGCATCCAGTTCGAAAATGTCAACGTCATCTGTGGCTCATCGGGGCTGAAGAACAGGTGAGGGGAAGCCCCACCCCCCGCCCCACTCCCACCCCCGGCTTACCTTCCAAAACAGGTTGGGTGTTGGCACGGTCCTCCGGAGGGGGCAGAGGGCGGCTGCCATGGGGTCTCGCTCATGTGTGAAACGGGGAGGGATGCCGCCCTGTCGGAGGTAGTGAATTGGTACACGGTGCTCCCGGCTTAGATTGTCCTCATTTTTAATGGCACAACTATGAACTGGAGGCAGGGCAGGACTCACGGCAAACAGAATCTATTTAAACAGAGTCTCATACAAACTACAGCGAGCAGAACTCGCGACCGAAACTACAGCAAAGTCTCCCGATAAAAGCAGGATTATTTCTCCAGCAAAATGACATTGAATTACATTGAATATACAGCGCAGAAACTAGTCTGTGCTGGTGTTTGCACTCCACACGAGTCTACGCCCATTCCCTCTGCCTCATCTCAGCCTTTCAGCATATCTTTCTATCCCCTTTTCTCTCATGTACTCGTCTAGTTTACTTTTGAAAGCATCTAAGCTATTTGCCTCGACCACTTCCCGTGGTAGCGAGCTCCACATTATAACCACCCTCTGAGTAAAGAAATTTCCCTGTTGGATTTATTGGTAACTGACATGAATCTGTCATTCATGACTTATGGAATAATACCGAGTGGCCTGCGGGTGGCGCTGTCCAGGGAGAGTATAAATACTCGGGCACGGGCCCAGCTTGCGCGGGACATTCTTTAACAGGAACTAGTGAAGGACACAACTAGACCTCCATGTTGTAAAACAGTTGATTAAAGCTTTGTTTAACGCTTAGACCAAGTGCCTAGTAGTTTTCTCTTGTCAGTAACTATTTGGTATTTATGGCCCCTCGTTTTGGATTCTCCCCCACAAGTGGAAACATTCACTCCACGTCTACCCTGTCCAACCCACTCAGAATTTTAAAGATCTCTATCAGATCGCCTCAAAGTCTTTTTTTTTTCTAAAGAAAAAAGCCCCAACCTGTTCAATCTTTTGTGGCAGAATGCAGTGAGTGGAGGATAGCGACATAATACAAATTCTGTGCGTAATATCAGTCCCAGTCACTTGCAGCAGTGCGGTCTCCAGGTGTGATTGACGGGGGAACTGACCCAATCATCTCCATTCGGCCGGGACTTGTGGTGTCCCTACATGCAGCCATTTAAAAAAAAAAATGAGTTTGATCTCAAATAAAACTGTTAATGCTGATGTAATACAGCTCGGAGGCCTGGTGGTGCCTCGCCCCCACAGACTAGATCTCTCCCAGAGACGCCTTGCGGCCAATGTCGAACCGGAGCTGTCGGGCAATGCCCAGGTGCGAGAAGTCCAGAAAGGAGCAAGTTTCGTCTGGTCACATGGGCTGGCCAGGTCACATGACCGTATTATTCCTCCCCTCTTAGAATCATAGAATCTTATTGCACAGAAGGAGGCCATTCGGCCCATTGAAAGAGCTGTCCAATTTAGGCCCAGCTTTTTCCCCCAGAACCCTGAAAATGAGTCCTCTTCAACTACACCTCCCATTGCCTTGTGAAAGTTCCCATGGAATCTGATTCCACCGCCCTTTCAGGTAGTGCGTTCCCGATCTTAACAACCCTCTGTGTGAAGAGAATTCTACTCATTTCCCCCTCTCGTTCTTTTACCAATTATTTTAAATCTGGGGAAACCTCTGGTTACTGACCCACTTGCCAGAGGAAACGGTTTCTCCCTACTTGCTCTGTCAAAACAGCTCGTAATTTTGAACATAAGAACATAAGAAATAGGAGCAGGAATAGGCCACTTGGCCCCTCGAGCCTGCTCCGCCATTCAATAAGATCATGGCTGATCTTGGGCTCAAAGCCACTTCCCTGCCCGCTCCCCATAACCCTTCACTCCCTTATCTTGCAAAAATCTGTCTATCTCCACCTTAAATGTATTTAATGACCCAGCCTCCACGGCTCTCTGGGGCAGAGAATTCCACAGATTTACGACCCTCTGAGAGAAGAAATTCCTCCTCATCTCAGTTCTAAAAGGGCGACCCTTTATTCTGAGACTGTGCCCCCGAGTTCTAGACTTCCCCACGAGGGGAAACATCCTCTCTGTATCTACCTTGTCGAGCCCCCTCAGTATCTTAGATGTTTCAATAAGATCACCTCTCATTCTTCTAAATTCCAATGAGTGTAGGCCCAACCTGCTCAACCTTTCCTCTCTATTAAATCTTCCCTTAACCTTCGCTGCTCTAAAGGAGAACAATCCCAGCTTCTCCAGTCTCTCCACATAACTGAGCTCCCTCATGCCTGGTATCATCCTGGTCAACCTCCTCTGCACCCTCTCCAGGGCCTTGACATCCTTCCTAAAGTGCGGTGCCCGGAAATGGACGCAATGCTTCAGCGAAGGCCAAACCAGCGATTTCTAAACGTTTAGCAGGATTTGCTTTATTACTGCCGCTACACCACTTTTCTCTGCCTCCCTATTTTTTATATACACACATTTTCCTCTCGGTAGCCGGCCCAGCTGTCGGGTTTGCGAGCATCTCCTGCTCCTTTATCTCACCGTGGACCGAGAGGTGCAAGGTGAAGTCAGGGTGACCCAGCATTCACAGGGGCAGCGAAAACCTTCGATTAAAATGCTGGGCCATGTGGTTTTAATAGAGGGCGTTCACTGTTGCTATGAATGCTGGGATATGCCTGCCTCCATTGTGTGCTCTGGCTGTGCAGGAAGAAAAAAGCAAGAGAAACGCTGGCAATTGCCGGCATAGTACATTGGGGTATGAGCTTGTCATCTACAGGCAAGAGAGTTGGTGGATCTGCATGTGACACAGAGAAAAGTAGTAAATGCTCATTCACCCCCTGTGCTCGCTGATCTACATTGGCTCCCGGTTAAGCAACGCCTCGATTTTAAAATTCTCATCCTTGTTTTCAAATTCCTCCATGGCCTCGCCCCCCTCCCTACCTCTGTAATCTCTTCCAGCCCCACAACCCTCCGAGATATCTGCGCTTCTCAAATTCTGGCCTCTTGAACATCCCCTGATTTCCATCGCTCCACCATTGGCGGCCGTGCCTTCAGCTGCCTGGGCCCTAAGCTCTGGAATTCCCTGCCTAAACCTCTCCGCCTCTCTCTCCTCCTTTAAGACGCTCCTTAAAACCTACCTCTTCCTACCCTAATATCTCCTTATGTGGTTCGGTGTCAAATTTTGTTTGATAATCGCTCCTGTGAAGTGCCTTGGGATGTTTTACTACGTTAAAGGCACTGTATAAATACACATTGTTGTTGTTCTTTATTTTATACACATTATCAAACATACATGCCTCAATCCTGCCAGTCCAGTGTGAATGGAATGGTTTCTCCCTCCTCTCAGTGCAGTGCTGAGGGAGCGCTGCACCGTCAGAGGTGCCGTCTTTCGGGTGAGATGTTAAACCGAGGCCCTATCTATCCTGCGGCACTATTTCGAAAAAGAGTAGGGGTGTTCTCCCACTTCGAGAAAATTACATCGAATTTACAGCACAGAAACAGGCCATTCGGCCCAACTGGTCTGTGCCGGTGTTTAGGGCCTCCTCCCACCCCTCTTCATCTCACCCTATCAGCATAACCATCTGTTCCTTTATCCCTCACGTGCTGAGTCAGAAGGTCGTGGGTTCGAGCCTCGCTCCAGAGACTTGAGCACAAAAATCTAGGCTGACACTCCAGTGCAGTACTGAGGGAGTGCTGCACTGTCGGAGGTGCCGTCTTTCGGATGAGACGTTAAACCGAGGCCCCGTCTGCTCTCTCGGGTGGACGTAAAAGATCCCACGGGCACTATTTCGAAGAGGAGCAGGGGGAGTTCTCCCCGGTGTCCTGGGGCCAATATTTATCCCTCAATCAACATCACAAAAACAGATTATCTGGTCATTTATCACATTGCTGTTTGAGGGAGCTTGCTGTGCGCAAATTGGCTGCCGCGTTTCCCACTTTGCAACAGCGACTACATTCGAAAAGTACTTGATTGGCCGTGAAGCGTTTCGGAAGGTCCTGAGGCCGTGGAAGGCGCTATAGAAATGCAAGTTCTTTCTTTCTTCCGCTGCAGGTGGCTCATTAACATTTCGGATTTCCAAACCAGGAGCCTGTTCCTCAATTCTGGACTGGTAATCAAGAAAATGTACTTGGCAGTGCAACGCTACGATGACCTCCTGATGGAGGACTACAAGCTGCACCTGCGCAGGGCGTTGGCGCAGAAGAAAATCCTGGAGACGCTCAACGAGACGGCCAATCTGGGTGTGAAATCCCGGTAGAGTCCAGGCAGACTCTGGGGGCGGGTGGTGGGGGGGGGGGGGGGGGAAGGAGGAGGGGTGGTGTGAGGAAGGCATGTCTCAACCGCTGCTCAATGTTCGTCAGAAAATAAAAAAAATTGTAAAATTAATAAATTATTGTTTTTTTTCCCCCCCCATTGCGTGGCAGTATTTTTTTGCACTTCTTTGTTTTGGGGAATTCCGCGCTCATCAGCAGGAGGAGCTTCATCACTGGGATTGGGGCACTTCTTCCCAAAGTGTCAAGCACACTTGGGACAGGTGGAACATAGGTACACTGTCCCTTAACGTCTGGTGCAGCACGGGTTAGATACAGAGTAAAGCTCCCTCTACACTGTCCCATCAAACACTCCCAGGGCAGGTACAGCACGGGTTAGATACAGAGTAAAGCTCCCTCTACACTGTCCCATCAAACACCCCCAGGGCAGGTACAGCACGGGTTAGATACAGAGTAAAGCTCCCTCTACACTGTCCCATCAAACACCCCCAGGGCAGGTACAGCACGGGTTAGATACAGAGTAAAGCTCCCTCTACACTGTCCCATCAAACACTCCCAGGGCAGGTA
Organism: Squalus acanthias; assembly: GCA_030390025.1. NCBI lineage: Eukaryota > Metazoa > Chordata > Chondrichthyes > Squaliformes > Squalidae > Squalus > Squalus acanthias. Next base: position 2,976,712 of record CM059450.1, read on the forward strand.
CAACACGGGTTAGATACAGAGTAAAGCTCCCTCTACACTGTCCCATCAAACACTCCCAGGGCAGGTACAGCACGGGTTAGATACAGAGTAAAGCTCCCTCTACACTGTCCCATCAAACACTCCCAGGGCAGGTACAGCACGGGTTAGATACAGAGTAAAGCTCCCTCTACACTGTCCCATCAAACACTCCCAGGATAGGTACAGCACGGGGTTAGATACAGAGTAAAGCTCCCTCTACACTGTCCCATCAAACACTCCCAGGGCAGGTACAGCACGGGTTAGATACAGAGTAAAGCTCCCTCTACACTGTCCCATCAAACACTCCCAGGGCAGGTACAGCACGGGGTTAGATACAGAGTAAAGCTCTCTCTACACTGTCCCATCAAGTTAGCTGCAGCAAGTTACAGAGAAGTTATGAGCCTGGAAGTGACAACAATTTTAAATGAGAGATGTGGATGAAATCGGGACGGAGGCAGAAATAGATGATCTTGATTGGCTCTGACACTTGAAGATCAGCTCAGAGTCAAACAGGACTGAGGCTGCACACTGTCAGATTCAACTTGACCAAATAGCAGGGGAGGAGGGATGCTGGGGTGCAGAGCTTTTAGAATCAAACAGGGTGGCTTCAGTTGAGCTCGTGCTAAACTGGAGAACGTTCTGGCTCGCTCACGACTGGAGGCTGGACGGGCAGTCAGATGGCTGAGGGTGCAGATCTGGGCATCATCAACGTGACTATGGAAAGTCAATCCTTCTGCTGAGGGATAGTGTGGCTGATGGGCTGCATCAGAAAAGGGAGTGGGCTGAGGCTCTCTCCAGAGGTGGCAGGGAAGGAGGGCTGGCTATATTGGAAGAGAACCAGGAGAGAGCCAAACCATAAGGGGCAGTTTCCACACCCAAGTACTGCCCTGGTTTGTGTCGGAATAAGAGGCCGATTTGCGCCGTGGATCACAATGACGAGGAACTGAATCGCCACTGGGCAAATGCATTTCACTTCCGACCTTATAGCTGGCAGACATCCCACCAGCCTGGACTCCAACCCAGACTGGAGAGGGGAAAAGGCCCAGTCTTCAGCCCACTGCAGTCCCCATTTGCAATCTGGTCACTGTATAACAGTATCTGTACTACATCGGTGCCAATCACTTCTTTTTCATATCCGCCTAGTGTGGTAACGATGTGTTACAGCGGAGTTTTACCGTGATGTCTGCGCTCCTCCAATTCTGGCCTCCTGAATATCCCCGATTTTAATCGCTCCACCATTGGCGGCCGTGCCTTCAGCTGCCTGGGCCCTAAGCTCTGGAATTCCCTCCCTAAACCTCTCCACCTCCTTTAACATGCTCCTTAAAACCCACCTCTTTGATCAACTGCCCTAATACACCCTTATGTGGCTCGGTGTCAATCTTTGTCTGATTACGCTCCTGTGAAGCGCCTTGGGACGTTTTACTATGTGAGAGGCACTACATAAATGCAAGTTGTTGTTGAGTTCTAGTTTGACTTTTACGGTTCGTGTACTTACCTCACACTGCCGAGATGTGGAGATGCCGGCGTTGGACTGGGGTGGACAAAAATGAGAAGTCGCACAACACCAGATTATAGTCCAACAGATTTATTTAATTTTACAAGCTTTCGGAGCTTTTCGCTCCTTCCTCAGGTAAGTTAGCAGTGAGAGAATCTCCCAGAATTCACAATTTAAACACAGACAAAATCTATTCAAATCTTTCCCTACATCAAAGACACACTAAGAGTACAGCCAAGACAATGAGATGTGTCCCAGGGGGTCCAACGTGTCAAACCACCTGCTGGCTGCATATCCTAGAAACATAGAAACATAGAATCTAGGAGCAGGAGTAGGCCATTCGGCCCGTCGAGCCTGCTCCGCCATTCAATACGATCATGGCTGATCATCCAAATCCAGTACCCTGTCCCTGCTTTAATCCCCACAGTACACATATCCCACCCTATCCCGTAACCCCACGTATTTAATTCCCCCTAACATATCCCATCCTATCCCCATAACCCCACATATTTAATCCCCCCTAACACTAAGGGTCAATTTATCACAGCCAAATCAACCTAACCCACACATTTTTGGACTGTGGGAGGAAACCGGAGCACCCGGAGGAAACCCACGCAGACACGGGGAGAATGTGCAAACTCCACACAGACAGTCACCCGAGGTCAGATTCGAACCCGGGTCTCTGGCGCTGTGAGGCACCAGTGCTAACCACTATGCCACCGTGTTGCGGAACTTGGCTATCAGTTTCTGCTCTATGATTTTGCGCTGTCGTGTATCCCGAAGGCCGCCTTGGAGAACGCTTACCCGCAGTTCCGCACTCATGAGGATGGCCTCAATCGCGATATCGGGTTCATGTCACGATACAGAACGTGACTTGACATCATGGCCGGTCTTCCCAGGTGTTTTTTTTTAAAAAAAGACTAACACAAGAACCAACACAAATTGACAGGATATGCAACCAGCAGGTGGTTTGACACGTTGGACCCCCTGGGACACATCTCATTGTCTTGGCTGTACTCTTAGTGTGTCTTTGATGTAGGGAAAGATTTGAATAGATTTTGTCTGTGTTTAAATTGTGAATTCTGGGAGATTCTCTCACTGCTAACTTACCTGAGGAAGGAGCGAAAAGCTCCGAAAGCTTGTAAAATTAAATAAATCTGTTGGACTATAACCTGGTGTTGTGCGACTTCTCATTTTTGTCCACACTGCCGAGGACCTCCTCTTTGGCTTGTCCTGTCTCTGAGACATCAGACTGGATGGGTCAGAATTGCTTCTGAACTGAAAACGCTAAAACCAAAATGGCGACGAGCATTCAGGTGATTTACCTCATTGGGATTGGTTCGTAGTTAAATGCCTTGGGCGTTGTGTTCTTCTACCCTTCACTCTGAACACCATGCCCCCATCTCATTTCTCACTCACTAGTTACAAACGGCTGAGGGGGGGGGGAGGGCAGTGTCTGTCGAAGAAGTGTGCTAAAATTGGCCTTGGCACTGGCATGTTCGGAAGAGTAAAATATCAGTCAGGAGGAGAGGGGAGAAAATTACATCGAATTTACAGCACAGAAACAAGCCATTCGGCCCAACTGGTCTGTGCCGGTGTTTAGGGCCTCCTCCCACCCCTCTTCATCTCACCCTATCAGCATAACCATCTGATCCTTTATCCCTCACGTGCTGAGTCAGAAGGTCGTGGGTTCAAGCCTCGCTCCAGAGACCTGAGCACAAAAATCCAGGCTGACACTCCCAGTGCAGTGCTGAGGGAGCGCTGCACTGTCGGAGCTGCCGTCTTTCGGATGAGACGTTAAACCGAGGCCCCGTCTGCCCTCTCAGGTGGACGTAAAAGATCCCACGGCCACTATTTCGAAGAAGAGCAGGGGGGAGTTCTCCCCGGTGTCCCGGGGCCAATATTTATCCCTCAACCAACGTAACAAAAACAGATGATCTGGTCATTATCACATTGCTGTTCGTGGGAGCTTGCTGTGCGCAAATTGGCTGCCGCGTTTCCCACATTACAACAGTGACTACACTTCAAAAAGTACTTCATTGGCTGTAAAGCGCTTTGGGACGTCCTGAGGTCGTGAAAGGCGCTATAGAAATGCAAGTCTTATCTTTTTATCTCGATCCCCCTTAAAGGCATCTAAGATATTCGCCTCAACCACTCCGTTGTGACTGAAAAACGTAGATGCATATCAAAATAAAAACGCAAGGCCATTATTCATTATTGTCGTTTATTTCCTGTACACAAAGCATTCCCGGAATGTTCTCCCTGTTTATGTACACTTTACATGATATGCAATAAAATCGGAATACTTATTCCTCAGCTTGGATACTGAGGTAAGCAGCAGAAAACACGCCCCTTTTACACTGTAGTAGTTTAGTACGTGAAAAATGGTGACAAGAGGTTATTAATATTCATTATCAAACAAGAGACGATATTTGAATTTTGTTTTTTTTTCTTTTCACCGCTGAGATTTTCTACATTCCTGTTTTAGATACATTCACACTCTCGAGCCCTTTTTTGAATCGCGTGGTTCAACCGTTGCGTGCAGTCAGCACGGTTAAAGGAGCCAGGCAGCGTGCAGCCGGCTCTAAGCCTCCGCAGTCCCAGCCATTTCTCAGTCCGACCGAGCACTCGTGGAACTGCCGGCTTCTTTTTTTTAAATTATTATCCGCCCGCCCCCCCCCCCCCCCCAAGTTATTAAATAAAAAAAGTTTCCTACTGCGATTTAATACTTCACCAACTCGTCGTCCCCCCCCCTCCCCCCCCATTTGGAAGGAAGGTATGGAATGTCGAAAGGAGGGAATGGAGGTTTTTGCAATTTGTCTCCCCCCGGTTCAAAGCTTAATTTCTCTTTCTCTATTCTCCTGAAAGGTATATACAGATCATTCCCGCGCGGGCTGTGAGTGCACTTGGTGTCCGTCCAATAGCAGGTAAACGGCACAGTGGGGCGTGAAAGGGAACTTGAGCCGCTGAACATGTTTCCGCACCAAGCTCTCGGACATAAATATAGAGGCTCTGGCTCAGTCTGGGCAACGGTGGACAGGGCGGTGGCGGGGGGGGGGGAGGAGGTAATTACAAAATGTCGGACAGGCAAAAGACCAGCTGGTCCATCGCGCCTGTCCCAAAAACAGTCACGCCACAACCAAGCATCACGACGCCCCAGTGTTAAAATCTCTAAACTCTGGGTTGTCACACGAACCGCCTCCCTTCTTGTTCCAAATCCACACTGTTGGGACCTGCCGCTTCTCTCTCTCTCCTGTAAGAGTCCCCAGTGGAATGAGTCTGGGGAGGTCGGAGTTGCAATTTTTTTTTTTTTTTTTGTTAAGTGGAACCGGGGTTGGTCTTTCAAAGAGGCCAGCACCAGCACGATGGGCCGAATGGCTTCCTTCTGTGCTGGAAGATCCCACGACTGGCCCCCAGACTCATTTCTTGTGGGGCTCTCTGCCTTCTGCGGGAGAGGAGACCTTGATCCCAGCGGTCTGGACCCACGCCCCAGAGGCGAAGCACCGTACTGCCCGGTCAGTATTCAGCAGAGACCGACGGTTTGATGACGTGACTGTTTAAAGATTCAGGAACCCTCCCTGGGAAGAAATCTCTCTTTTGACACTTAAGGGGTGCAGCCACGACGTGGCTGGCTTTGGCACAGATATATTTCGTTAATAAACTTGGCACAGGAAAGGTTGCCGATGCACACGCACACGCATGGGCTATCGCAACCGCCGATGGCACCTTACAACACAGGCTGCGGCCTTGCTCATGGCACTTTAGTCAGGCTGCGGCCTTGCTCGTGGCACTTTAGTCAGGCTGCGGCCTTGCTCGTGGCACTTTAGTCAGGCTGCGGCCTTGCTCGTGGCACTTTAGTCAGGCTGCGGCCTTGCTCGTGGCACTTTAGTCAGGTTGCGGCCTTGCTCGTGGCACTTTAGTCAGGCTGCGGCCTTGCTCGTGGCACTTTAGTCAGGCTGCGGCCTTGCTCGTGGCACTTTAGTCAGGCTGCGGCCTTGCTCGTGGCTCTTTAGTCAGGCTGCGGCCTTGCTCGTGGCACTTTAGTCAGGCTGCGGCCTTGCTCGTGGCATCTTACCCCCCAGGTCTGCAAGAGCACAAACGAGGCCACCACCGTGCCGTAACCACAATGGAAACGGGTTCAGCTGCAGCCGATGGCACTGGGTTTTTAAAAATAATCACGAAATAAGTAAATAGATAAAACAGCAGTTTACCGATGACCAATGGAAGGGCACTTCATGCAATTGGGGGAGGGAGAGGTACTCGAGGAACGCAAGACACATCGACCAAAACGAAACATCAGCCACAGGAGAAAGCACTCACTCAGCCATTTCTTTGGACTCCGCTCCGAGGAGAGGTATTTGCACTGAACTATTCGTCGAGCCAAATGCCAAAGTGCAACATCGCCCTCTGCTTTCAGGAGCCGTTACTACAGGGACGAATCCTCCTCACTGGTTATTTTTTGGCATTACAGAGAAGGGTGTGGGAGGGCGGAGGAGGAGGCAGGGAGCAAATGTCCGATCCCTCGGTGCATGGGAGACACACACGCACGCGCACACACACACCGCAAACTATTGGTAACGTTAATTAATGGCATTTTATTCTCTGCAGGGTCCCAGAATTTGTGTCAGTTCTAGAAGAAAATTAACCACAGCAAATCTTTTGACCGCATATTGCGCACACCTTATGTTGTCCTCACTCCCACCAGCTGTGACCGTAACATCTTTAAACGCCGATGTATTTTTAATATTTAATATCTCAGCAGCGTTTTTTTCCCCCACTGTCACCTTTTTATCTTCCAATCTGATATTTGTATTGATACGAAATTAGTGGCAACGGATGTTTGCAATCAGTTTGATGACGTTTCTTCAGGGCAAAATGAAGTTTGAAAGGAAGCTAGATCTCCTCCTCAAGCCCAGGGGGCGCTGAACCGCTTTGGAACATCCGACGGCAACCGGCACAGGCGTGGCTGGGCCGAATGGCCTCCTTCTGTTGCCGTAGCGTTCGAGGAGACCTGGCGACCTCGGCCAGAACGGCGGCTGGTGACCTGGGGTGTCGCGCCACCGTGCGTTGACCCACTGGACCATCGCGGGAACTGCGCAACGCCACTTTTTGTTGGGCGTGACCGTTGGCATGGCGTCAAAGGGGATCAAATAGATTCAAGAAGGAGCTGGATATATTTCTTAAGGCTAAAGGGATATGGGGAGAAAGCAGGGACAGGGTTCTGAATTTGGATGATCAGCCATGATCGCATTGAATGGCGGAGCAGGCTCGAGGGGCCGAATGGCCGACTCCTGCTCCTATCTTCTATGTTTCTATGACCTCCTGCCCAGCAAAGTTGCTACTGAAGCTTTTCATGGGTCACCCACCCAACATACTCCCACCCTCCTCCCCCCCCCACACACACACACACACACACACACAAAAGCATGGGGGGGGTGGGGTTATTTTTCACTCGAATGTAGGATAAAAGTTACTGACAATTCTATTTGTCCGTAAAATACATTGGCATTTAACGGAACAGCGCAGCCAGCTCGACTATGCGCCCCCCCTCCCCCCATCCACCCTCCCCCGCACACCGAGAGACCGGCACCAGGCGCAACATCTCGGCCATTCCGCGTAAGGCGTCTTGCGTTCCTCGAAGTGCCCGGGTCGCGTTGGCGCTTCGCCCCCCCCACCCCCCCACTCCCGAAAGCGGGTGGGCACCGTGGCATCCGATGGCGGGGCATCCTCCACCCCTCCCCCCCCCCCCCGATCAGACACGCAGCGAGACACAACCGCCGCGCGGGCTTCTGAGCGGAGGCGGTGCTCAACCCGCGGAGGTTATTGAATTGAAACAAAACCTTAAACGTAGGGAGATAGATATCATTTCTTTTGAATCTCATGGGGATCGGAGGGGGGGGGGAAAAAGAATCGGAAACTCTGTACCATCAACGCAACGTGTGTGTCGAACTCGCACTTTTAAGGGTTAAACGCTACGTGGCAATGAATTCAAACCATGGTCACGCCTACAAGCAGCAGCTACAAGGGATGGTTCATCAGAGTGCGCTGGCGTTAAACGTCACCATAGCCGCCAATTTTGTTTTCCGTAAACCAGTGGCGTACAATTTGCCCCACCCCCCCCATTTATTAAATATATTTATGGATATAACCGTTAAATCAAGTATGAATTCGGCCTGTGACGCAGTATTCCTATTATTGCACTTAACTGCATCACACTCCCTTCAAGGAGGAAATGTAAAGGTTTTTTATTCTTCCCTTTCTCCCTAAATCGGTGCTGTATTTTTTCATCCCCCCCCCCCGCCTTTCGCATTTTGACAGGTATTGTGACGCTATTTAAAACGGTTACTGACCAACCCTCCCCACTCCCCGAGGTAACATAAGACAGCAGACTCGCTCGACACATTTCTCCCCAACACTCCGTCTAAATCAATGAACCGGTCACACAATTAATAAAAAAATAGAACACCCAATAAGTCTCGACATCGTGCAACATACATGGGGGAGATGCGGGGGGATGGGGGGAGGGGGCAAGTGAGGGTGGTGGTGGTGGGGGAGGGGAGGGGAAGGAAATCCTCTGTTCGATTGGAAGACGATTTTGTCCATTTTCTTCTTTTTTTGTTTTGAATCCCTCCTCGCAGGAGTTGGCGCGCAGTGCAGTGAACAGCCCTTTGAAAAAACACCCCGGGCAAATTGCCGCGGGATCCCGGAGTCCCGCGTCTGATCTCCCCTGCCGTGAAGACCCAGAGATGGAGCGAAGAATCAGGTGAAGAGGGAAAAGCCTACGGCGGGGGGGTCGGTCGGTCGGCGGCAGAAGCAACAACAACAACAACAACAACAACAGAAAAGAAAAAAAAGAAGTCCGCGGGCAAAAGCAGAGGTGACGAGGCGATCGCAGGATTCACCCTCCTCCCCGGCCCCACCCGCCCCTGGCTTGGACTGAGCCCTACCTCCTCTCGTAAGGGCATAAGAAACAGGAGCAGGAGGAGGCCATTCGACCCCTCGAGCCTGCTCCGCCATTTAATAAGATCACGGCCGATCTTCGACCTCCACTCCACCTTCCCTGCCCGATCCCCCATCTCCCTCGATTCCAAATAATCTATTGAATCTCAGCCTTGAATATACTCAGAGACTGAGCATCCACAGAACCTCTGGGGTAGAGAATTCCAAAGATTCACCGCCCTCTGAGTGAAGACATTTCTCGCTGTGTTTAAGTCGGTTGCGTTGACTCACTCTGATCAGGTCTAACGTTTCCTCCCCCCCCCCCCCCCCCCCACAATGTTGACACCTTTCCAAAAATCCTGGCAGAAAACTTGTTGGCCCTTTTCAGGGTACCAAAGTAATAGGCAAGGTATAGAAAATGGCCCCCCGGCGGTTTTAGCGGAGGAGCTCTCTGTCAGGTCGGATCAACGATCCTCCACTTTAACGGAGCTGTTCCTTGAGCCAACTAACGTTCCCCGTTAAGCAACGGTGGGGGGGTGGGGGGGGGGGCGGGGGGCGTGGTGAGGGAGGAATGCTTGGGTCGCATTCCCTGGGAGGTGGGGGAGGTTTAGCGGGGCCGGATGTGAGCGAGTACTTTTTAAAACTAATGAAGGTGCTTGACAGGGGAACGAGTCCCTGGGGTTGAGGAACCCAGAACTAAGGGGGGGGGACGGGGGTGGGGGGTGGGGGGGGGGGGGGAGACGTGATCCGAGAATTCTGGCTGAAAGCAAATCCTTGAAAGAACACGTATTCACACAAAAGATGTGGAATACACATGCCCAGTTGGGCCCAGATACAAAATCAATTAAGATTAAGGAAGATGGCTACTATATTTGTCGGGATACGGAGAAAGAGAGAGAGAGAGAGAGAGAGTGGGGATGTTGGCTCCAGGGATAGAACTGCATTTATATAAAAACAGAAAATGCTGGAAATACTCAGCAGCTCTCTCCACAGATGCTGCCTGACCTGCTGAGTATTTCCAGCATTTTCTGTTTTTATTTCAGATTTCCAGCATCCACAGTATTTTTGCTTTTAGATTAAAGAAATGGCCCTTTGCTTACAATATGGTTGAATATTGATCGATGGGCCGAATCCCTACTCTAGTTCCCACGAGTGCGCTCGCTGATACGGCTGGCAAGAAGTTCTGGGCTTCGATTAATTTTTTCCCCCCCAACTAGGCCCCGTCACCTTTCAGTTAGCCAGGCCGGTGATCAGTCCACTTAATCCGCCTTCATAATGTCCAGCATTTCTTTCCTGATGCAAGTCTCTCGGCCTGATGCGCGTTTATCGCCAGGCCAGGTGCGAGGCTCTGCTCCTGCCCTGCAAGGAACTGTAGGCCGGGCCCACGACCTCCACCCAACTCCGTTCATACTTCTCTGGAAGCCGGTTGGCACCTACGAGGTTCAAAGGGGCTTAATTTCCTCCCGCTCCCCCCTGTATTTTCTCTTGTAGGCGCTCTCTCTCTTGCTGGGACATGGCGCCATAGGCACTGCCAGTCCTCCAATGCCACATCCCAAGGGGCTATTCAACCAGGGAGGGAGGGCAAAGCAAACCAGCCCCGCTCACTGTCCTCGCCCTCTTTGCAATAAGGGTAGGGTGGGGGGGGGGGTCATAGGACTGTGATCGAGGGGTAGGAGCCCCGGGTACTTCCCTTCCTTTCCCTCGGGGCTCGAGCTGAGTACAGCGCCATATCTGAGATCAGCAAGCGCAGCACAGACCAGCACCCTGCGCCTTCTGGTCTGCTAGGCTAAAGTGCCGCGCCACACGCTGCCCTGATACATCAGGAGATCTCAATGACTTAATCTTGCTCTTGGGACAGTTTGCCATCTCCTCCCGCCACCCACGCCCGCCCGCAAGATTTTTTTTTAGGGTTTACCTCGTTCTAGGAGACCCTCGGATGCTCTAAAAGCCCCCCCCCCCCCCCCCCCCCTTGCTTCTGCTCAACGTGCCCAGAGAGTTCTGCAGCCTCTGTGCCAATCTACCCGCATTCACCCCTCGTCTACAGCCCAGCTTGGTAAGCCCAGCCGGTCCCGTACCGAATCTTCTACAGCGGTCAATGCGGGCGGAGATAAGACGGGGAAAAACGCAGAGAGAGAGAGAGAGAGATGTCCAGAAACAAAGACTACAAACAACATGGCGGATCACTGCCTCTGTTTCCTAATATCTGGGGCGAGGGTAGGGGGGGGGGGCTCACACCAACTTTCTCAGCAATATTGCTGAAGAGATCAAGGGGCAACGCGGCAATGAGCAATAAATGCCGGCCTTGCCTGCGATGCCCACATCCCAAGAATGAATTTATAAAGGCTGGAACCCCGGTACAGCTTCCTGCTCCTCCCCAATGCTGCATATCAGGAAAATGGAACTTTATCCCCAGACTGGACCACAGAACATTCCTTAACTTATGACGGAATGAGCTTTACTTTTGTTAGCAGGGTGGTTCAGACGTGACGCTTTGAGAGGTCTATCTTGCCAGTTCTCTGGCTTTGTATGTGAGCTCTAAGTAGAGGCGTCATGCATAGCAAAAGAGTGTGTGTGCGTGAGTATGAGAGTGCGCGTGAGTGCAAGTGTGAGTGTGTGAGTGAGTGCAAGGGTGTGTGTGTGTGCGAGTTTGTGAGAGTGTGTGCGCGAGTGTGAGTGAGTGTGCGTGCGAATGTATGAGTGTGCGCGTATGTGCGAGTGTGAGAGTCAGTGAGTGTGAGTGCGAGTGTGTGCAAGTTTGAGTCTGCGAGAGTGTGTGTGCGTGCGAATGTATGAGTGTGTGCGTGCGAGTGTGTGTGTGTGTGAGTGCGAGCTTGTGAGTGCGTGTGCGTGTGCGAGTGTATGTGTGTGCGTGTATGTGCGAGTGTGAGAGCCTGTGAGTGAGTGTGTGCGCGTTTGAGAGTCTGTGAGTGAGTGTGCGTGCGAATGTATGTGTGTGTGAGTGTGCGCGTGTGTGCGAGAGTCTGAGTGAATGTGAGTCTGTGAGTGTGTGTGCGAGTGTGAGTGCGCGAGAGTGTGTACAAGTGTATGAGAGTGTACGCTAGCGGTTTGTGTCGTCTCTTGCGTCGTGCAGGTGAGCGCTTCCTGTCAACTTTTTCCTTTCTAAATTCCTACGCCCACAATTTTAATTGAATCTGCTTCTGTAACCTTATCACGCTGTAATGACACCCTCCCCCCAGTGCAGGTGCTGCAGTCTGACATATTAACACAGGCTATTCCCATTATAAATGTCAACATTGGATTGTACAATGGGAATAGAAAAACGACGACAGAACGTCTGACTTTAAAAACTGGGACTGAATTTTGTTTGCAAACCCTGGTCAGGTTAAGGCTCACCCTTGAACTCCGCTTCACACTTAATCATGAACCCCTGTATATAACGCCAAGGGAGACCGTCTATCACATATTAAAAGTCTAGCGTAGCACGCGCACTTCCTGTGTTACATTTACTTCCTGTAACACTTTAGCCGTCACGCTCTGTGGGTAATAACTCTATTGATGGTAAACTGGCTATCCGTCAAGGCAACACGACAAATGTAACGGGGACTCCGCTAGTGCGCACGAGCGTGTGTGTGTGTGTGTGTGTGTATGTTCACGTGTGTGCGTGCGTGTGTTTTCCCGTGCGTGTGTGTGGTCACGCGTGTTCCTGTGTGTATGTTCCCGTGTATGTGTTCCCATGAGAGTACAGAAGAGTGCGATTTTCTTTCCCAGTTGCGCAAGAGGTGGGGGGAATTTTGCGATCACCTCGAAAGGTAACACAGAGGGGGGTGAGGAGGGCAAGAAAATGTCACGGGGAGGGGGGGGGGGGGGGAAACAATGAGGCCCAGGCATGCAGAACGAGAAAGACGACCACTGATATAAGTCGTATCCGCACTGTGAAATGAAACCCAAAGAAAGCAGCCCTAGCTTAGAGATAAAGAAAAGATGAAGCGGAAGAACCCTCAGCTCCCCCGATGTCAGATTGGGACAATCTGTCCGTACGATGGCAATTAGTCTTAGTCCCCCCCTTGGTGCAGTGGATGCTTTCCGTTGAAATTCTCTGTTGCTGATCAGAGGGGGCGCTGGTGTTGGAGTCTTTGTTAAAAACTACTGTGCAGTGTCGGCTTCGTACATTCGCCATCCTTGTTTTCTTTTTGAATTGGTTTCTAAAAGGGAGGTGGGCGGGGGGGGGGGGCGGAGGAAGTGGGTGGGGGGAGGGGGTGGGCGAAGGGGGACCATCTGTAGCAGCCCCGCACTCTGGGATCACCTCTCGAGGAGACGTTTCAAGGCCCGCTCGATGTTCATCCGGTGCCCTACCCGCGTCACGCCAAGGTCCACGTAGTCCTCCTTCTGCAGCGAGGGCAGGTGGCTCCCGTCGATCTCGTTGTCCAGGAACCGCTCCTTGTGCTCGCCCAGGTGCAGGTACTCCAGCCAGTCCGCCACGTCGGACTTGGTCCAGAAGGCCAGCGGCTTGGCGGCGAAAGGCTTGTCGGGGGGGACGGGCGGGGGCGACTGGAAGCTGGTGGTGGGCGAGTGGGACCGGCTGCCCGTCGGGAAGCTGGCGAAGCTGTTGGCGGCCGAGGTGGGGGCGCTGTGCACGTCGTAGGCCCCGGAGGGGGGGCCGGTGGCCGCCGCCGCCACGGCCGAGGGGAGGATGGGCAGCGACGAGGGCCGGGGGGTGGCCGGGTTGGCCCGCTTCTCGGCCTGGGACATGGAGGGGCTCGGCGCCCTCCTCAGGGCCGGCTTGATGTCAAACTCCACAGTCTTGGGGTGCTTGGCGGTGTGCTGGGGGGTCTTGGGCCAGTTCTGGAATGTGCTGCTGAACGGCGGTTTCTGAGTCATGGCTCCCAACACTGAATCGTCAGCAACCCTACAAGAAGCACAAGAAGAAGAGTCCGTTAGACAAGCCACGCTCCCGTACCATTGGTCCCAGGTATACAGCCCCAACTGCTAACCTGGCCTGTCCCTTTAAGGCCACAACTCAGGGTCTCCCCCCCCCCCCACCAACATGGGTTGGTCAGATGGGCAGAACAGTGGCAAATGGAATTTAACCCTGAAAAGTGTGAGGTGATGCATTTTGGGAGGACTAACAAGGCAAGGGAATACACAATGAATGGAAGGACAGAGGATCAGAGGGACATTGGTGTGCATGTACATAGATCCCTGAAGGCAGCAGGACAGGTAGATAAGGTGGTTAAAAAGGCATATGGGATACTTGCCTTCATTAGCCGAGGCATAGAATATAAGAGCAGGGAGGTTTATGATGGAGCTGTACAAAACGCTAGTTAGGCCACAGCTGGAATACTGTGTGCAGTTCCGGTCGCCACACTATAGGAAGATGTGATTGCATTGGAGAGGGTGCAGAGGAGATTCACCAGGATGTTACCTGGGCTGGAGCGCTTCAGCTATGAAGAGAGACTGGACAGGCTGGGGTTGTTTTCCTTAGAGCAGAGAAGGCTGAGGGGGGGACCTGATTGAGGTGTACAAAATTATGAGGGGCATAGATAGGGTAGATAGAAAGGAACTTTTCCCCTAAGTAGAGGGGTCAATAACCAGGGGGCATAGTTTCAAGGTAAGGGGCAGGAGGTTTAGAGGGATTGGAGGAAAAACTTTTTCACCCAGAGGGTGGTTGGAATCTGGAACTCATTGCCTGAAAGGGTGGTCGAGGCAGGGACCCTCACAACATTCAAGAAGCATTTAGATGAGCACTTGAAACGCCATAGCATACAAGGCTACGGACCAAGTGCTGGAAAATGGGATTAGAATAGATAGTGCTTGATGGCCGGCGCGGACACGATGGGCCGAAGGGCCTCTTTCTGTGCTGTATAACTCTATGACTCCCCTACTTGTGAGTAAGTGGTCTAAATAGGCTCCGAGGTCAGCGAGAGTTCAATTGCAATTAATTAGGGACATTTGTGGTTTGCCACGTGCAATAGAAATTAACCTGTAATTGCCCTCAGCATGAAATGGCTTCCTGTCACTCTCTCTCTCTTATTTTTATATACCCCTGACACGTTAAAGTGTGACGGATCTTCTCCAAACATTTACACACTCCTGGATCTCCCGTGGAGTTGCTCATGGAAAGTCAGAAGCGTGCGAATGCCCCTCGAGGTGCGTCAGTTGACGCTGTGGACATAGATAGGGCGATCTGCAGCTCACGAAGCTCCAACTACTGGCGGACACGTGGAGCTGCAGGTGTGACTGTGCGTCACCGAATGCTGATTCCGAATAAGGAGCGCACGGCGTACACAGCACATTTTATTTCGTACAAAGGAGAGAGTCAACACTTTCTGGAGAGTAGGGGGAGGGGAGAGTTCGAGGTTTGGTATCCCATTCAATTCTTCTTTAGCCCATGGCAACACGTCTGACTTGAAAATAGGGACTCGATTACGTCTGCACGCCCCGGACCAGTACTCCCTGACCTCTAACCCGACCTCGAACCCCGCTTCCACTTGGTCATGACTTCCTCTGTGTAATGTCACAGGAGAACGACTAGTAATAGATTCAAAACCTGGAAGGGGAGAAAATTGCAGGGCTATGGGGAAAAAGCCGACACAGGCACGATGGGCCGATGGCCTCCTGCTATGCTGTAAAATTCTATGTGTAAGAGGGTAAACAATATCGAAAAGTTACATCCAGAGCACTACTAAACTATGATGTGTCCAGGACAAAGCAGCCTGCTTGATTGGCACCCCATCCACCACCTTAAGCATTCACTCCCTCCACCACCGGCGCACCGTGGCTGCAGTGTGTACCATCTACAAGATGCACTGCAGCAACTCACCAAGGCTCCTTCGGCAGCACCTCCCAAACCCACGACCTCTCCCACCTAGAAGGACAAGGGCAGCAGGTGCATGGAACACCACCACCTCCAAGTTCCCCTCCAAGTCACATATCCTGACTTGGACATAAATCAGCCGTTTCTTCATCGTCGCTGGGTCAAAATCCTGGAACTCCCTCCCTAACAGCACTGTGGGAGCACCTTCACCACACGGACTGCAGCGGTTCAAGGCGGCGGCTCACCACCACCTTCTCAAGGGCGACTAGGGATGGGCAATAAATGCTGGCCTTGCCAGCGACGCCCACATCCTGAACATTAAAAAAATACACAGGTTCAAACTAGGAATAGGCAGCTTTAGAACCAATCAGGAAGCTCGTCACATAACAAGCCATCAAAACACAGATTGGACCAACGGAAAGGGTAGGTGATAATCCTGCCATCATTTAAGATGCAGTTGGGTGGTGCAATGGGGGTCCGTACGTGCAATCTGGTGGGACGGGCTAAGGTTGGTTCACCGGCCTTGCTCATCTCTGTATATCTGGCTTCTTCGACCGCACCTCCCAAACCCGCGACCTCTCCTACCTAGAAGGACAAGGGCAGCAGGCGCATGGGAACACAACCACCTCCAAGTTCCCCTCCAAGTCACACACCATCCTAACTTGGAAATATATCGGCCGTTCCTTCATCGTCACTGGGTCAAAATTCTGGCACTCCCTCCCTAACAGCACTGTGGGAGCACCTTCACCACACGGACTGCAGCGGTTCAAGAAGGCGGCTCACCACCACCTTCTCGAGAGCAACTAGGGATGGGCAATAAATGCTGGCCTTGCCAGCGATGCCCACATCCCAGGAACGAATAAAAAAAAAATCTTGTGATTGCTGCACCCTTGAATATTGGAAATAGAATCTAGCACCAATCACCAGAGTCAGAATCATTATTTAAACTACGATAAACAGCTCCCCTAGTGGCTCAGTTAGCAATAGCACCATCCAGCTTGAAACTGACAAAAGGTCCCAGTTCAATTTCTGCTCTGCCGTGGTAGCTGGGGTGATGGCGGGGTTGCGAGAACTGGCCTCAGTGCCTTCGGGCTGGCAAGTGGGCAGGGGAAGCAGCCAGAGTTCCTGCTCCTCACCGGGCCAGTGCTTGAAGAGGGGATAAAATTGAAAACGAATTTTGCGGAATCAATGGCCCAAAAATTCGGCCTAATGCGGGAGAGTACGCACTGTGTACTCACCCGTATTCGTTCCCGAAGTGCCGGTTTCCTGCATGCACTGCGCATGCGTGGGAAACCGGCACTTCCGGTATGGCGAAGGGGGCGGTTCCTAGGTGAACCGCGTGCGCACTAGAGGCTGCGCGCACGCAGCACACTTAGGTTTTTTTTCAGGTTTCAACGCGAGGGTAAGTATGGAAGATTTTACACATGTAAAAAGGAGGCGTAAGACCCCCTTTTGAACAAGGTAAGTAGTTAATTAAGTATAATTTTTAATTTTTTTCAACAGGTTTATCTTTTTTAGAGACTTTAAAGAAAGGTAAATTTATTTTTATAACTTTTAAATTTTTTTTTAATTTTTTCAAAAATTAAATTTTTGTTTAAAGTGGTTAATTTATTTAACTATAGTTATTTTATTAATGTAATGGTTTTTAAAAAAAAATTATTTGAGGTTTAGCTGTTCTTTTGGGGTCTCTTTCAATTCACAGATTTGACAGGTCTCCTGTCAAATCTATGAATGAAAGATGGTCTGCTGCCATTGGCTCTCCATGGCCCACGTGATCCCAGAGGTCGCATCGCACTAACTGCGCCCCTGGGACACGCACACACTGCGCGCCGGCACTAGGGAGAGGCCCAGGACCCGAAGTTCCTGTGGGCCCAAAACACAACGGCCGGCGCGGAGTGTGATATCGCGCGTGATCCTTACCCCCGCGGCAAGCCTCCGAGTCAAATTTCTGGGCCAATGTTTCAGCGAGCGAGTGGTCAATCTGTGGAACGGGCTCCCTGGGGGAGACGGTGGCAGCAGTTGGTGTCGATTCGTTCAAATGAGAGAGATTTCGTCCCCAGGAAACAACATTTTGGGATCCAGTGTGTGAGTAATTTGAGAGATGACGTGTGGTGTGCGAGTTTGCCAGCCAAGGGTATAAAAGATTATGGAGCCAAGGTGGGTGGCTGGAGCTAAGATGTCGATCAGCCATGATCTCACTGAATGGCGGAACAGGCTCAAGAGGCTGACTGGCCGCCTCCTGTTCCTATGGTATGTGTAGCGTGCTCGGGAGGGACAGGTGACTTTGAGCCTATGGTTCTCAAAGCTCTCCACCACTGGGGGCTTTCCTCGCCTCATGTCTGGGTCTGTTGTAGACTAACCAACAGAGATTGATCACTGTGATTAGTCAACAACCCTGATGTAAGAAAACTACTGGGCACTTGGTCTAAGCGTAAAACAAAGCTTTAATCAACTGTTTTTACAACATGGCGGTCTAGTTGTGTCCTTCTTAGTTCCTGTTAAGGAATGTCCCGAGCAAGCTGGGCCCGTGCCCGAGTATTTATACTCTCCCTGGACAGCGCCACCAGCAGGCCGCCCAGTATTACTTCATAAGTCATTTCCACATGAATGACAAGATTCATGTCAAACCCCATTATCGCCGTGTCGTGCGACTACCAGGATGGGAGAAGGCGAACTAGGTGGGCCTTGGTCTTTATCGTCAAGTGGTTCCTACGTCGCCGGCTGCCAGCCCTGTTGGAAGGTGTGCGTGAGCAGAATGGGCCCCACGGGCTTGGCCATGAAGCTTCCCTCCTACATTGAACAACCTGCCCACACTTGCTGCCGAGGCTCAAGCCTGGAGAATGGGAGCTAGGGAGGGGGTACCGCAGAGCAGCAGAAATGGGGGGAGTGGGTTGCCCATGGAACGCCGCCCCAATATGAGACAGTCCCATCAGGAGAGGCTGAGGAGAAGATGGTGGAATGTTAGCCTTTATTACTAGAGGGCTAGAATATAAAAGGGAGGAAGTTTTGCTACAGCTACACAAATCCCTGGTTAGACCACATCTGGAGCGCTGTGTACAGTTCTGGGCACCGCACCTTAGAAAGGATCTATTGGCCTTGGAAGGAGTGCAGCGCAGATTCACCAGAATGTTACCAGGGCTCCAAGGGTTAGATTATGAGGAGAGATTACATAAACTAGGTGACATGAATCTTGTCATTCATGAAAGGAAGACTTATGAAATAATACTGAGTGGCCTGCGGGTGGCGCTGTCCAGGGAGAGTATAAATACTCGGGCATGGGCCCAGCTTGCACAGGACATTCTTAACAGGAGCTAGCGAAGGACACAACTAGATCTCCATGTTGAAAAACAGTTGATTAAAGCTTTGTTTAACGCTTAGACCAAGCGCCTAGTAGTTTTCTTACGTCACTAGGCTTGTATTCCCTGGAATATAGATGGCTGAGGTTTGATTGAGGTTTTTAGGATTTTGAAAGGAATTGATGGGGTCGATAGAGAGAAACTTAGTCCGCTGGTGGGGGGAGTCTAGGACAAGGGGACAGAACCTTAAAATCAGAGCCAGGCCGTTCAGGAGAGACGTTAGGAAACACTTCTTCACACAAAGGGTGGTGGAAGTGTGGACCTCTCTCTCCCGCAAAAAGCAGTAGATGCTAGTTCGATTAATCATTTTAAATCAGAGATTTTTGCGGGCCAAATAGGGTTCTGGAGCCAAGGCGGGTGCATGAAGTTAGGATACAAATCAGCCATGATCTCATTGAATGGCGGAACAGGCTGGAGGGGCTGAATGGCCTCCTCCGGCTCCTATGGTGGTACCTGTGTCTTGGAATCGCGGGCTTGGTGACTGTCAGAGGTCCCATGGTGTCACTGGTCCGGGCCCAGGTGGCTCCGCTCATCTGCTGCAGTTTGGAGCTCAGCTCGCTGATGATGCTGGCCTTCATGGAGGCCATGTTGGGCCCCTTGATGTGCGATGAGTCCTCCCAGAGCGAGGCGGTGGCGGTGGGGGGCGGTGGCGGTGGCTGTCGCTCCTGTGGCTTGGCCGGCTCGCTGGAGGGTGGCGGCGGTGGGAAGGCGGCGTTGGAGATGGGGGGGGCCGCCGCCCCGGGGTCCCTCAGCGGCCCCGGCCCCCTTCCCGCAAGGGGCCTGGACCTCATCCTGGAGGGGAAGGGGGGCTTGTCGGAGCCGAAGACGTGGCCGTCCAGGTAGGCGATGTAGGTGTCCAGGAGCTCGTTGCCTTCGGAGGAGAGGCCCGAGAGGCTGGAGAGGGTGGAGACGCTGCTGATGGTCTCCAGGTGGTGCTCGCTCCCGCTCCGGCTGTCCACCTCCTCAATGCCCGAGTCGCCCACGTTGTCCAGGAGGGTCTCGGCCGAGGGCGCTCGGCTGCCGCTGGCCGTGGCCACGGCCTCGGAGGAGCAGTTGGCGTGGTCCTCCTTGGGGGCCTGGGTCAAGGTGGCCACCTCGCTGTCGTACGAGGTCAGACTGGAGCCCGTCGAGTCCACGGTGGGCAGGCTGCCCGCCTCGGGAGGGGCGGGGGCGGCGGAGGAGGGCGGGGGAGGGGGAGGCGGGGGCGGGGGCGGGGGAGGGGGAGGCGGGGGAGGAGGGGGAGGGGGAGGAGGGGGCGGGGCCTCGGTGCTGTCGAAGCTGTTGGAGAACTCCAGTGGCGGGGGCAAGGGGTCGCTGAAGACGAACTCCTCGTCGGCATCGATGGAGGGGGCGGGCGGGGGGAGAACGGTCAGCGGCAGGCCCTCGCCCGCGGCGGGCCGGGGGCACAGGGCCGGGGCCTGGGCCAGCGGCCCGTCCTGGGCCTGCGGGTGGGCGTTCTCCACGAAGCGCACTCGGAACTCGATCCGCCCCTCGTCCTCCGCCCAGGACATGGCCGTCCCCTGGGGCCGGGGGGCCGCCTCCTCCGACCTCTGCGGCCGCAGCGGGGCCTCCTTCCTCTGGCCGGTGGCGGTGCGCGGCTTGGGCCCGGTGCCGCCGCTCGATGCCTCGGCCAGGCCCTTGCCGGCAGAGTCGGTGTACCGGGGCGGGCCGCCCTTCCGCTCCTCGGCCTCGCCCCGCGGCTGCTCCTTCAGCGAGCGCTCGCGGGCGGCCAGGGCCAGCCCCAGCGGCGAGCCAGGGTCCAGCACCTTGCCAGTCAGCGGGTGGATGAAGGTCCCCCCTCCCGCCCGGGGGGCGAACGTGGACGAGAGGGAGCTGAAGGCGCTGGCCGGCGCTGGCTGCTTGCCGGGTTCGTAGGCGTAGCCGCGGTCGGCGACGGCGAAGCCCAGGGGCGCCCCGCGGCCGGCGGACACCATGATGTTCATGAAGGCCTCGGCGTTGTTAAACATGCCCTCGTCGATCGACTTGGAGTGCGTGAGGCGCGTCGGGGTCTCGGGTGTCTCCTCCTCCGCCACGTCCGTCGAGAGGAAGATGGCCGACTTGCGCCGGGCCTCCATGTAGCGCTCGCGGTCGCGCCGGGCTGCGCCCACAATGGCCGCCCCGAACTGGCTGGTGAAGTCCATGCTCTCTCGGGCCTGCTGCGGCTCCGAGCCCACCTCAGCCTCCATGCTGCTGCCTTGGCTGCTGCGGCCACTGCTGCTGGTGGACGGAGCCTTGATGATGATGGTGGGGATGGGGATGGAGCAGGTCTTGTCCTGCTGCTGCTGCTGCTGCTGCTGCTGCTGCTGCTGCTGTTGCTCGTCCTCCACCTTCGACTGCTTGACCAGGAGGCCTTTCCGCCGCATGGGCTTGGCCGGCACATACATGGCCGTGTTCACCATCCGGTTGGCGGGGTTGCCGTAGCGACCGTCCGTCGCCTGGCCGCGCCGGCTCCTGGCGTTCTGCGTGGAGGCGGCGGTGGCGGCGCCGGTGGCGACGCCGGCGGAGGAGGAGGGGCCGCCGCCGGCCACGAGCCGGGCCCGCTCGTCCGGCAGCTGCTCGGAGTCCTGCCGGAAGATGATCATCTTCTCCCGCTTATGGCGGTCCTTCGGCTCGCCTTTGACCTGCGGCTCCGCGATGTCGTGCCGCAGGCTGGCGTAGACCTTGGGCTCGCCACCCCCGCCGGGGTTAAAGGTCGACCTGACGGACGGAGGGGCCGCGGCGAGCGGGGGAGGAGGGGGGCCGGAGCGGGGCTGGGCCAGGTTGAACGGAGGGTCCGGGGGGGCGGTGGTGGGGGGTGGCGGGATGTCTTCAGCGCTCGGGACAGATAGACTTCGGGCGAACTTAAAGGAAGGCGGCACCAGGAACTGCTTCTCCTCTTCGGTCGCACCTACAGGGAGGGAGGGAAGAGAAAAGAAACATTGAGAAATACTTAGCGCCAACCAAGTGGATCAGATTATTAATTATTAATAATAATAAACGCTTGGACAAAGCTTCCCAGCAACCAGTTGTGGATCAATAAGGATATTATTGGCACTATTCGAAGAAGAGCAGGGGGGGAGTTATCCCCGGTGTCCTGGCCAATATTTATCCCTCAACCAACATCAATAAAACAGATTATCTGGTCATTATCACACTGCTGTTTGTGGGAGCTTGCTGTGCGCAAATTGGCTGCCGCGTTTCCTACATTACAAAAGTGACTGCACTTCAAAAGTACTTCATTGGTACTAAAGTGCTTTGGAGTAGTCTGTCACTGTATAACACTGGGGTACAGTACTGGTGGGTACAGGTCTGTCACTGTATAACACTGGGGTACAGTACTGGTGGGTACAGGTCTGTCACTGTATAACACTGGGGTACAGTACTGGTGGGTACAGGTCTGTCACTGTAACACTGGGGTACAGTACTGGTGGGTACAGGTCTGTCACTGTGTAACACTGGGGTACAGTACTGGTGGGTACAGGTCTGTCACTGTGTAACACGGGTACAGTACTGGTGGGTACAGGTCTGTCACTGTAACACTGGGGTACAGTACTGGTGGGTACAGGTCTGTCACTGTATAACACTGGGGTACAGTACTGGTGGGTACAGGTCTGTCACTGTAACACTGGGGTACAGTACTGGTGGGTACAGGTCTGTCACTGTAACACTGGGGTACAGTACTGGTGGGTACAGGTCTGTCACTGTAACACTGGGGTACAGTACTGGTGGGTACAGGTCTGTCACTGTAACACTGGGGTACAGTACTGGTGGGTACAGGTCTGTCACTGTAACACTGGGGTACAGTACTGCTGGGTACAGGTCTGTCACTGTATAACACTGGGGTACAGTACTGGTGGGTACAGGTCAGTCACTGTATAACACTGAGGTACAGTACTGGTGGGTACAGGTCTGTCACTGTATAACACTGGGGTACAGTACTGCTGGGGACAGGTCTGTCACTGTATAACACTCGGGTACAGTACTGGTGGGTACAGGTCTGTCGCTGTATAACACTTGGGTACAGTACTGGTCGGTACAGGTCTGTCACTGTATAACACTGAGGTACAGTACTGCTGGGTACAGGTCTGTCACTGACACTGGGGTACAGTACTGGTGGGTACAGGTCTGTCACTGTATAACACTGGGGTACAGTACTGGTGGGTACAGGTCTGTCACTGTATAACACTGGGGTACAGTACTGCTGGGTACAGGTCTGTCACTGTATAACACTGGGGTACAGAACTGCTGGGTACAGGTCTGTCACTGTATAACACTGGGGTACAGTACTGCTGGGTACAGGTCTGTCACTGTGGAACACTGGGGTACAGTACTGCTGGGTACAGGTCTGTCGCTGTATAACACTGGGGTACAGTACTGGTGGGTACAGGTGTGTCACTGTATAATACTGGGGTACAGTACTGGTGGGTACAGGTCTGTCACTGTATAACACTGGGATACAGTACTGGTGGGTACAGGTCTGTCACTATAACACTGGGGTACAGTACTGGTGGGTACAGGTCTGTCACTGTATAACACTGGGGTACAGTACTGGTGGGTACAGGTCTGTCACTGTATAACACTGGGGTACAGTACTGCTGGGTACAGGTCTGTCACTGTATAACACTGGGGTACAGTACTGCTGGGTACAGGTCTGTCACTAACATTGGGGTACAGTACTGGTGGGTACAGGTCTGTCACTGTGGAACACTGGGGTATAGTACTGCTGGGTACAGGTCTGTCGCTGTATAACTCTGGGGTACAGGACTGGTGGGTACAGGTCTGTCACTGTATAACACTGTGGTACAGTACTGGTGGGTACAGGTCTGTCGCTGTATAACACTGGGGTACAGGACTGGTGGGTACAGGTCTGTCGCTGTAACACTGGGGTACAGTACTGCTGGGTACAGGTCTGTCGTTGTAACACTGGGGTACAGTACTGGTGGGTACAAGTCTGTCACTGTATAACACTGGGGTACAGTACTGGTGGGTACAGGTCTGTCACTGTATAACACTGGGGTACAGTACTGGTGGGTACAGGTCTGTCACTGTATAACACTGGGGTACAGTACTGGTGGGTACAGGTCTGTCACTAACACTGGGGTACAGTACTGGTGGGTACACGTCTGTCACTGTATAACACTGGGGTACAGCACTGGTGGGTACAGGTATGTCACTGTATAAAACTGGGGTACAGTACTGGTGGGTACAGGTCTGTCACTGTATAACACTGGGGAACAGTACTGGTGGGTACAGGTCTGTCACTATAACACTGGGATACAGTACTGGTGGGTACAGGTCTGTCACTATAACACTGGGGTACAGTACTGGTGGGTACAGGTCTGTCACTGTATAACACTGGGGTACAGTACTGCTGGGTACAGGTCTGTCGCTGTATAACTCTGGGGTACAGGACTGGTGGGTACAGGTCTGTCGCTGAATAACACTGGGGTACAGTACTGGTGGGTACAGGTCTGTCACTGTATAACACTGGGGTACAGTACTGGTGGGTACAGGTCTGTCACTGTATAACAGTGGGGTACAGTACTGGTGGGTACAGGTCTGTCACTGTGTAACATGGGTACAGTACTGGTGGGTACAGGTCTGTCACTGTATAACACTGGGGTACAGTACTGGTGGTACAGGTCTGTCGCTGTATAACACTGGGGCACAGTACTGGTGGGTACAGGTCTGTCACTGTATAACACTGGGGTACAGTACTGCTGGGTACAGGTCTGTCACTAACACTGGGGTACAGTACTGGTGGGTACAGGTCTGTCACTGTATAACACTGGGGTACAGTACTGGTGGGTACAGGTCTGTCACTGTGTAACACTGGGGTACAGTACTGCTGGGTACAGGTATGTCGCTGTATAACACTGGGGTACAGTACTGGTGGGGACAGGTCTGTCACTGTATAACACTGGGGTACAGTACTGGTGGGTACAGGTCTGTCACTAACACTGGGGTACAGTACTGGTGGGTACAGGTCTGTCACTGTGGAACACTGGGGTACAGTACTGCTGGGTACAGGTCTGTCACTGTATAACACTGGGGTACAGTACTGGTGGGTACAGGTCTGTCACTATAACACTGGGGTACAGTACTGGTGGGTACAGGTCTGTCACTGTATAACACTGGGGTACAGTACTGGTGGGTACAGGTCTGTCACTGTATAACACTGGGGTACAGTACTGGTGGGTACAGGTCTGTCACTATAACACTGGGGTACAGTACTGGTGGGTACAGGTCTGTCACTGTATAACACTGGGGTACAGTACTGCTGGGTACAGGTCTGTCACTGTATAACACTGGGGTACAGTACTGCTGGGTACAGGTCAGTCACTAACACTGGGGCACAGTACTGGTGGGTACAGGTCTGTCACTAACACTGGGGTACAGTACTGCTGGGTACAGGTCTGTCACTGTATAACACTGGGGTACAGTACTGGTGGGTACAGGTCTGTCGCTGTAACACTGGGGTACAGTACTGCTGGGTACAGGTCTGTCGCTGTATAACACTGGGGTAGAGGACTGGTGGGTACAGGTCTGTCACTGTATAACACTGGGGTACAGTACTGCTGGGTAAAGGTCTGTCACTGTATAACACTGGGGTACAGTACTGGTGGGTACAGGTCTGTCACTGTATAACACTGGGGTACAGTACTGGTGGGTACAGGTCTGTCACTGTATAACACTGGGGTACAGTACTGCTGGGTAAAGGTCTGTCACTGTATAACACTGGGGTACAGTACTGCTGGGTAAAGGTCTGTCACTGTATAACACTGGGGTACAGTACTGGTGGGTACAGGTCTGTCACTGTATAACACTGGGGTACAGTACTGGTGGGTACAGGTCTGTCACTAACACTGGGGTACAGTACTGGTGGGTACACGTCTGTCACTGTATAACACTGGGGTACAGTACTGGTGGGTACAGGTATGTCACTGTATAAAACTGGGGTACAGTACTGGTGGGTACAGGTCTGTCACTGTATAACACTGGGGAACAGTACTGGTGGGTACAGGTCTGTCACTATAACACTGGGTTACAGTACTGGTGGGTACAGGTCTGTCACTATAACACTGGGGTACAGTACTGGTGGGTACAGGTCTGTCACTGTATAACACTGGGGTACAGTACTGCTGGGTACAGGTCTGTCGCTGTATAACTCTGGGGTACAGGACTGGTGGGTACAGGTCTGTCGCTGAATAACACTGGGGTACAGTACTGGTGGGTACAGGTCTGTCACTGTATAACACTGGGGTACAGTACTGGTGGGTACAGGTCTGTCACTGTAGAACAGTGGGGTACAGTACTGGTGGGTACAGGTCTGTCACTGTGTAACATGGGTACAGTACTGGTGGGTACAGGTCTGTCACTGTATAACACTGGGGTACAGTACTGGTGGGTACAGGTCTGTCACTGTATAACACTGGGGTACAGTACTGCTGGGTACAGGTCTGTCACTGTATAACACTGGGGTACAGTACTGCTGGGTACAGGTCTGTCACTAACATTGGGGTACAGTACTGGTGGGTACAGGTCTGTCACTGTGGAACACTGGGGTACAGTACTGCTGGGTACAGGTATGTCGCTGTATAACACTGGGGTACAGTACTGGTGGGGACAGGTCTGTCACTGTATAACACTGGGGTACAGTACTGCTGGGTACAGGTCTGTCACTAACACTGGGGTACAGTACTGGTGGGTACAGGTCTGTCACTGTGGAACACTGGGGTACAGTACTGCTGGGTACAGGTCTGTCACTGGAGAACACTGGGGTACAGTACTGCTGGGGACAGGTCTGTCACTGTATAACACTGGGGTACAGTACTGGTGGGTACAGGTCTGTCGCTGTATAACACTGGGGTACAGTACTGGTGGGTACAGGTGTGTCACTGTATAATACTGGGGTACAGTACTGGTGGGTACAGGTCTGTCACTGTATAACACTGGGATACAGTACTGGTGGGTACAGGTCTGTCACTATAACACTGGGGTACAGTACTGGTGGGTACAGGTCTGTCACTGTATAACACTGGGGTACAGTACTGCTGGGTACAGGTCTGTCACTGTATAACACTGGGGTACAGTACTGCTGGGTACAGGTCAGTCACTAACACTGGGGCACAGTACTGGTGGGTACAGGTCTGTCACTAACACTGGGGTACAGTACTGCTGGGTACAGGTCTGTCACTGTATAACACTGGGGTACAGTACTGGTGGGTACAGGTCTGTCGCTGTAACACTGGGGTACAGTACTGCTGGGTACAGGTCTGTCGCTGTATAACACTGGGGTAGAGGACTGGTGGGTACAGGTCTGTCGCTGTATAACACTGGGGTACAGTACTGGTGGGTACAGGTCTGTCACTGTATAACACTGGGGTACAGTACTGCTGGGTACAGGTCTGTCACTGTGCAACATGGGTACAGTACTGGTGGGTACAGGTCTGTCACTGTATAACACTGGGGTACAGTACTGCTGGGTACAGGTCAGTCACTAACACTGGGGCACAGTACTGGTGGGTACAGGTCTGTCACTAACACTGGGGTACAGTACTGCTGGGTACAGGTCTGTCACTGTATAACACTGGGGTACAGTACTGGTGGGTACAGGTCTGTCACTGTGTAACATGGGTACAGTACTGCTGGGGACAGGTCTATCGCTGTATAACACTGGGGTACAGTACTGGTGGGTAGAGGCCTGTCGCTGTATAACACTGGGGTACAGGACTGGTGGGTACAGATCTGTCACTGTATAACACTGGGGTACAGTACTGCTGGGTACAGGTCTGTCGCTGTATAACACTGGGGTACAGTACTGGTGGGTACAGGTCTGTCACTGTGTAACATGGGTACAGTACAGGTGGGTACAGGTCTGTCACTGTATAACACTCGGGTACAGTACTGGTGGGTACAGGTCTGTCGCTGTATAACACTGGGGTACAGTACTGGTCGGTACAGGTCTGTCACTGTATAACACTGAGGTACAGTACTGCTGGGTACAGGTCTGTCACTAACACTGGGGTACAGTACTGGTGGGTACAGGTCTGTCACTGTGAAACACTGGGGTACAGTACTGCTGGGTACAGGTCTGTCGCTGTATAACACTGGGGTACAGGACTGGTGGGTACAGGTCTGTCGCTGTATAACACTGTGGTACAGTACTGCTGGGTACAGGTCTGTCACTGTATAACACTGGGGTACAGTACTGGTGGGTACAGGTCTGTCACTGTATAACACTGGGGTACAGTACTGGTGGGTACAGGTCTGTCACTGTATAACACTGGGGTACAGTACTGGTGGGTACAGGTCTGTCACTGTGTAACATGGGTACAGTACTGCTGGGGACAGGTCTATCGCTGTATAACACTGGGGTTCAGTACTGTTGGGTACAGGTCTGTCACTGTAACACTGGGTACAGTACTGGTGGGTACAGGTCTGTCACTGTAACACTGGGGTACAGTACTGGTGGGCACAGGTCTGTCACTGTAACACTGGGGTACAGTACTGGTGGGTACAGGTCTGTCACTGTAACACTGGGGTACAATACTGGTGGGTGCAGGTCTGTCACTATATAACACTGGGGTACAGTACTGGTGGGTACAGGTCTGTCACTGTAACACTGGGGTACAATACTGCTGGGTGCAGGTCTCTCACTGTAACACTGGGGTACAGTACTGGTGGGTACAGGTCTGTCACTGTAACACTGGGGTACAGTACTGGTGGGTACAGGTCTGTCACTGTGTAACATGGGTACAGTACTGGTGGGTACAGGTCTGTCACTGTATAACACTGGGGTACAGTACTGGTGGTACAGGTCTGTCGCTGTATAACACTGGGGCACAGTACTGGTGGGTACAGGTCTGTCACTGTATAACACTGGGGTACAGTACTGCTGGGTACAGGTCTGTCACTAACACTGGGGTACAGTACTGGTGGGTAC
The DNA here is from genome assembly GCA_030390025.1 of Squalus acanthias. Lineage (NCBI taxonomy): Eukaryota > Metazoa > Chordata > Chondrichthyes > Squaliformes > Squalidae > Squalus > Squalus acanthias. The sequence goes on from CM059450.1 coordinate 3,005,220, forward strand.
AGGTCTGTCACTGTATAACACTGGGGTACAGTACTGGTGGGTACAGGTCTGTCACTGTGTAACATGGGTACAGTACTGGTGGATAGAGATCTGTCGCTGTATAACACTGGGGTACAGGACTGGTGGGTACAGGTCTGTCACTGTATAACACTGGGGTACAGTACTGCTGGGTACAGGTATGTCGCTGTATAACACTGGGGTACAGTACTGGTCAGGACAGGTCTGTCACTGTATAACACTGGGGTACAGTACTGCTGGGTACAGGTCTGTCACTAACACTGGGGTACAGTACTGGTGGGTACAGGTCTGTCACTGTATAACACTGGGGTACAGTACTGGTGGGTACAGGTCTGTCACTGTGGAACACTGGGGTACAGTACTGCTGGGTACAGGTCTGTCACTGTATAACACTGGGGTACAGTACTGGTGGGTACAGGTCTGTCACTGTGGAACACTGGGGTACAGTACTGCAGGGTACAGGTCTGTCACTGTATAACACTGGGGTACAGTACTGGTGGGTACAGGTCTGTCGCTGTATAACACTGGGGTACAGTACTGGTGGGTACAGGTGTGTCACTGTATAATACTGGGGTACAGTACTGGTGGGTACAGGTCTGTCACTGTATAACACTGGGGTACAGTACTGGTGGGTACAGGTCTGTCACTGTATAACACTGGGGTACAGTACTGCTGGGTACAGGTCTGTCACTAACATTGGGGTACAGTACTGCTGGGTACAGGTCTGTCACTGTATAACACTGGGGTACAGTACTGCTGGGTACAGGTCAGTCACTAACACTGGGGCACAGTACTGGTGGGTACAGGTCTGTCACTAACACTGGGGTACAGTACTGCTGGGTACAGGTCTGTCACTGTATAACACTGGGGTACAGTACTGGTGGGTACAGGTCTGTCGCTGTAACACTGGGGTACAGTACTGCTGGGTACAGGTCTGTCGCTGCATAACACTGGGGTAGAGGACTGGTGGGTACAGGTCTGTCGCTGTATAACACTGGGGTACAGTACTGGCGGGTACAGGTCTGTCACTGTAGAACACTGGGGTACAGTACTGCTGGGTACTGGTCTGTCACTGTGCAACATGGGTACAGTACTGGTGGGTACAGGTCTGTCACTGTATAACACTGGGGTACAGTACTGCTGGGTACAGGTCTGTCACTGTGTAACACTGGGGTACAGTACTGGTGGGTACAGGTCAGTCACTAACACTGGGGCACAGTACTGGTGGGTACAGGTCTGTCACTAACACTGGGGTACAGTACTGCTGGGTACAGGTCTGTCACTGTATAACACTGGGGTACAGTACTGGTGGGTACAGGTCTGTCACTGTGTAACATGGGTACAGTACTGCTGGGGACAGGTCTATCGCTGTATAACACTGGGGTACAGTACTGGTGGGTAGAGGCCTGTCGCTGTATAACACTGGGGTACAGGACTGGTGGGTACAGATCTGTCACTGTATAACACTGGGGTACAGTACTGCTGGGTACAGTTCTGTCGCTGTATAACACTGGGGTACAGTACTGGTGGGTACAGGTCTGTCACTGTGTAACATGGGTACAGTACAGGTGGGTACAGGTCTGTCACTGTATAACACTCGGGTACAGTACTGGTGGGTACAGGTCTGTCGCTGTATAACACTGGGGTACAGTACTGGTCGGTACAGGTCTGTCACTGTATAACACTGAGGTACAGTACTGCTGGGTACAGGTCTGTCACTAACACTGGGGTACAGTACTGCTGGGTACAGGTCTGTCACTGTGAAACACTGGGGTACAGGACTGGTGGGTACAGGTCTGTCACTGTATAACACTGGGGTACAGTACTGCTGGGTACAGGTCTGTCGCTGTATAACACTGGGGTACAGGACTGGTGGGTACAGGTCTGTCGCTGTATAACACTGTGGTACAGTACTGCTGGGTACAGGTCTGTCACTGTATAACACTGGGGTACAGTACTGGTGGGTACAGGTCTGTCACTGTATAACACTGGGGTACAGTACTTGTGGGTACAGGTCTGTCACTGTGTAACATGGGTACAGTACTGCTGGGGACAGGTCTATCGCTGTATAACACTGGGGTTCAGTACTGGTGGGTACAGGTCTGTCACTGTGGAACACTGGGGAACAGTACTGGTGGGTACAGGTCTGTCACTGTAACACTGGGGTACAGTACTGGTGGGCACAGGTCTGTCACTGTAACACTGGGGTACAGTACTGGTGGGTACAGGTCTGTCACTGTGGAACACTGGGGTACAGTACTGGTGGGTACATGTCTGTCACTGTGGAACACTGGGGTACAGTACTGGTGGGTACAGGTCTGTCACTGTAAAACACTGAGGTACAGTACTGCTGGGTACAGGTCTGTCACTAACACTGTGGTACAGTACTGCTGGGTACAGGTCTGTCACTGTATAACACTGGGGTACAGTACTGGTGGGTACAGGTCTGTCACTGTATAACACTGGGGTACAGTACTGGTGGGTGCAGGTCTGTCACTGTGTAACATGGGTACAGTACTGCTGGGGACAGGTCTGTCACTGTATAACACTGGGGTACAGGACTGGTGGGTACAGGTCTGTCACTTTAACACTGGGGTACAGTACTGGTGGGTACAGGTCTGTCACAGTATAACACTGGGGTACAGTACTGGTCGGTACAGGTCTGTCACTGTAACACTGGGGTACAGTACTGGTGGGTACAGGTCTGTCACTGTAACACTGGGGTACAGTACTGGTGGGTACAGGTCTGTCACTATAACACTGGGGCACACTACTGGTGGGTACAGGTCTGTCACTGTGTAACACTGGGGTACAGTACTGGTGGGTACAGGTCTGTCACTGTAACACTGGGGTACAGTACTGGTGTGTACAGGTCTGTCACTGTGTAACACGGGTACAGTACTGGTGGGTACAGGTCTGTCACTGTATAACACTGGGGTACAGTACTGCTGGGTACAGGTCTGTCGCTGTATAACTCTGGGGTACAGGACTGGTGGGTACAGGTCTGTCGCTGTATAACACTGGGGTACAGTACTGGTGGGTACAGGTCTGTCACTGTATAACACTGGGGTACAGTACTGGTGGGTACAGCTCTGTCACTGTATAACAGTGGGGTACAGTACTGGTGGGTACAGGTCTGTCACTGTGTAACATGGGTACAGTACTGGTGGGTACAGGTCTGTCACTGTATAACACTGGGGTGCAGTACTGGTGGTACAGGTCTGTCGCTGTATAACACTGGGGCACAGTACTGGTGGGTACAGGTCTGTCACTGTATAACACTGGGGTACAGTACTGCTGGGTACAGGTCTGTCACTAACACTGGGGTACAGTACTGGTGGGTACAGGTCTGTCACTGTATAACACTGGGGTACAGTACTGGTGGGTACAGGTCTGTCACTGTGTAACATGGGTACAGTACTGCTGGGGACAGGTCTATCGCTGTATAACACTGGGGTACAGTACTGGTGGGTAGAAGCCTGTCGCTGTATAGCACTGGGGCACAGGACTGGTGGGTAGAGATCTGTCACTGTATAACACTGGGGTACAGTACTGCTGGGTACAGGTCTGTCGCTGTATAACACTGGGGTACAGTACTGGTGGGTACAGGTCTGTCACTGTGTAACATGGGTACAGTACAGGTGGGTACAGGTCTGTTACTGTATAACACTCGGGTACAGTACTGGTGGGTACAGGTCTGTCGCTGTATAACACTGGGGTACAGTACTGGTCGGTACAGGTCTGTCACTGTATAACACTGAGGTACAGTACTGCTGGGTACAGGTCTGTCACTAACACTGGGGTACAGTACTGCTGGGTACAGGTCTGTCACTGTGAAACACTGGGGTACAGGACTGGTGGGTACAGGTCTGTCACTGTATAACACTGGGGTACAGTACTGCTGGGTACAGGTCTGTCGCTGTATAACACTGGGGTACAGGACTGGTGGGTACAGGTCTGTCGCTGTATAACACCGTGGTACAGTACTGGTGGGTACAGGTCTGTCACTGTATAACACTGGGGTACAGTACTGGTGGGTACAGGTCTGTCACTGTGTAACATGGGTACAGTACTGCTGGGGACAGGTCTATCGCTGTATAACACTGGGGTTCAGTACTGTTGGGTACAGGTCTGTCACTGTAACACTGGGTACAGTACTGGTGGGTACAGGTCTGTCACTGTAACACTGGGGTACAGTACTGGTGGGTACAGGTCTGTCACTGTAACACTGGGGTACAATACTGGTGGGTGCAGGTCTGTCACTGTATAACACTGGGGTACAGTACTGGTGGGTACAGGTCTGTCACTGTAACACTGGGGTACAATACTGCTGGGTGCAGGTCTCTCACTGTAACACTGGGGTACAGTACTGGTGGGTACAGGTCTGTCACTGTAACACTGGGGTACAGTACTGGTGGGTACAGGTCTGTCGCTGTATAACACTGGGGTACAGTACTGGTGGGTACAGGTCTGTCACTGTGGAACACTGGGGTACAGTACTGGTGGGTACATGTCTGTCACTGTGGAACACTGGGGTACAGTACTGGTGGGTACAGGTCTGTCCCTGTATAACACTGGGGTACAGTACTGGTGGGTACAGGTCTGTCACTGTGTAACATGGGTACAGTACAGGTGGGTAGAGGTCTGTCACTGTATAACACTCGGGTACAGTACTGGTGGGTACAGGTCTGTCGCTGTATAACACTGGGGTACAGTACTGGTCGGTACAGGTCTGTCACTGTAAAACACTGAGGTACAGTACTGCTGGGTACAGGTCTGTCACTAACACTGGGGTACAGTACTGCTGGGTACAGGTCTGTCACTGTGAAACACTGGGGTACAGGACTGGTGGGTACAGGTCTGTCACTGTATAACACTGGGGTACAGTACTGCTGGGTACAGGTCAGTCACTAACACTGGGGCACAGTACTGGTGGGTACAGGTCTGTCACTAACACTGGGGTACAGTACTGCTGGGTACAGGTCTGTCACTGTATAACACTGGGGTACAGTACTGGTGGGTACAGGTCTGTCGCTGTAACACTGGGGTACAGTACTGCTGGGTACAGGTCTGTCGCTGCATAACACTGGGGTAGAGGACTGGTGGGTACAGGTCTGTCGCTGTATAACACTGGGGTACAGTACTGGCGGGTACAGGTCTGTCACTGTATAACACTGGGGTACAGTACTGCTGGGTACTGGTCTGTCACTGTGCAACATGGGTACAGTACTGGTGGGTACAGGTCTGTCACTGTATAACACTGGGGTACAGTACTGCTGGGTACAGGTCAGTCACTAACACTGGGGCACAGTACTGGTGGGTACAGGTCTGTCACTAACACTGGGGTACAGTACTGCTGGGTACAGGTCTGTCACTGTATAACACTGGGGTACAGTACTGGTGGGTACAGGTCTGTCACTGTGTAACATGGGTACAGTACTGCTGGGGACAGGTCTATCGCTGTATAACACTGGGGTACAGTACTGGTGGGTAGAGGCCTGTCGCTGTATAACACTGGGGTACAGGACTGGTGGGTACAGATCTGTCACTGTATAACACTGGGGTACAGTACTGCTGGGTACAGTTCTGTCGCTGTATAACACTGGGGTACAGTACTGGTGGGTACAGGTCTGTCACTGTGTAACATGGGTACAGTACAGGTGGGTACAGGTCTGTCACTGTATAACACTCGGGTACAGTACTGGTGGGTACAGGTCTGTCGCTGTATAACACTGGGGTACAGTACTGGTCGGTACAGGTCTGTCACTGTATAACACTGAGGTACAGTACTGCTGGGTACAGGTCTGTCACTGTAACACTGGGGTACAGTACTGGTGGGTACAGGTCTGTCACTGTGAAACACTGGGGTACAGGACTGGTGGGTACAGGTCTGTCACTGTATAACACTGGGGTACAGTACTGCTGGGTACAGGTCTGTCGCTGTATAACACTGGGGTACAGGACTGGTGGGTACAGGTCTGTCGCTGTATAACACTGTGGTACAGTACTGCTGGGTACAGGTCTGTCACTGTATAACACTGGGGTACAGTACTGGTGGGTACAGGTCTGTCACTGTATAACACTGGGGTACAGTACTGGTGGGTACAGGTCTGTCACTGTGTAACACTGGGTACAGTACTGGTGGGTACAGGTCTGTCACTGTATAACACTGGGGTACAGTACTGGTGGGTACAGGTCTGTCACTGTAACACTGGGGTACAGTACTGGTGGGTACAGGTCTGTCACTGTAACACTGGGGTACAGTACTGGTGGGTACAGGTCTGTCACTGTAACACTGGGGTACAGTACTGGTGGGTACATGTCTGTCACTGTGGAACACTGGGGTACAGTACTGGTGGGTACAGGTCTGTCACTGTAAACACTGAGGTACAGTACTGCTGGGTACAGGTCTGTCACTAACACTGTGGTACAGTACTGCTGGGTACAGGTCTGTCACTGTATAACACTGGGGTACAGTACTGGTGGGTACAGGTCTGTCACTGTATAACACTGGGGTACAGTACTG
>CM059450.1:3011963-3042648 GCA_030390025.1 Squalus acanthias
CGCGCCGCGCCCTCGAGTCAGAAGGTTGTGGGTTCAAGTCCCACTCCAGAGACTTGAGCAGTTGCCAAGTCTGTCGAGGAAGGAAGGGAGGGAGGGAGCGAGTGAGGGAGGGAGGGAGGAAGGGATGGAGCGAGGAGGGAGGAGGAAGGGATGGAGGGAGGGAGGAAGGGATGGAGGAAGAGATGGAGTGAGGGAGGGATAGAGGAAGGAAGGGAGGGAGGAAGGGATGGAGGGAGAGAGGGCTGGAGGGAGGGAAGGGAGGAAGGGAAGGAAGGGAGAGGAAAGAAGGGGATGGGAGGGAAGGAGGGGAAGGAAGGGAGAGGAAAGTAAGGAGAGGAAGGAAGGGGAAAGGGAGGGAAGGAGGGGAAGGAAGGGAGAGGAAAGTAAGGAGAGGAAGGAAGGGGGAAGGGAGGGAAGGAGGGGAAGGAAGGAAGGAAGGAAAGAAGATAGACTAGCATTTCTATGGCGCCTTTCACAGCTTCAGGACATCCCAAAACACTTCACAGCCAATCAATTACTTCTTGAAGTGCAGTCACTGTTGTAATGTAGAAAACACGGCAGCTAATTTGCGCACAGCAAGCTCCCACATTTAGAAGTATGGAGTTAGTGGGATCAACGCCTTCTTGTAAAGGCTTTACTGACCTGGGTTCAATGAGCTACCAATCATCAGTCCTTTCAGCCTTGTTTTCCCACAGTGTGAAGTGTGATTACAAATATACCTCGGAGCTACTCCTATTTCACTTCGCATAGCTCGGGCCTGTCTCTCCACATTCCCGGCTGGGTGATATGTCATTCGTACGGAACAGTAAATTAATCCCGGGATGCCTTTTCTTTCTCGCTCGCACACCCATGGAGCAAATGATTTGGCAGGAAATGCCGCTCCATTAATCAACAGGCAAAGAGAGAGTCGAGGGAAAGAGGGAGAGGAGAAGGAGATGAGGAGAGAGGTGGAGGGAGACAGAAATAGACACACCCATAAGGAGGGAGGACAGATAAAGAGCAAGAAAGGTAGAGGGAGGAAACAAAAAAAAATAGAAGGGTAGAGAGAGGGGAGAAAGGTGAGAAGGGAAGGGGGGAATGTGACAGAGGGAAAGAGGGAAGTTGAAGAAAGCGGGAGAAAGAGAATGAATGCTACTTGGCGAGGAACCTACTTGGAGAGAAAGAGTGTGAGGGAGAGAGAGAGAGGGAAAGCAAGATGGAAAACACACAGGAAAATTGAAAGAGTTAAGAAAGAGAGCTGGGCAGAAAAATGGAGAGATTGGGAAAATAACAGTAAGAGAGAGAGGCTCCATATATGATTGCTGTGAGACGCAGGCCTGGATTTTGCGATGGTTTCCTTCAGTGCCGTAAATTTCTATGATCCTATGAAGACTGCCGACGGTCATGGAGTGTGTGGCGGGCCCAGGAACCGCTGTCGTGATGGCCCCTGTGATAGACGCCACACGGGCAGACGGCTCCGACCGAGCTAAGCAATGTGAAATAGAAGTAGCCTCGAGGTAAATCTGTAGTCACAAATCACACTGGGAGAGTACAAGGCTGAAAGGAGTGTGATGATTGATAGCTCATATCACTCAGGCCAGTGAAACCTTTTAAAAGGTTATTGTTTCCACTAACTCCACACTGTGCGACACTGTACATGTGTAATATTTTTCCAATTATCCCCTGGATGTTAGCTGGCTTTCCGTGAAGCCAATCGTGCCTCTCTCCCTCTTGAGATGTTAAACCGAGGCCCCGTCTGCCCTCCCAGGTGGAGGTAAAGAATCCCTCGGCACTATTTCGAAGAAGAGCAGGGGGGAGTTCTCCCCGGTGTCCTGGGGCCAATATTTATCCCTCAATCAACTACACGAAAAACAGATGATCTGGTCATTATCTCATTGCTGTTTGTGGGAGCTTGCTGTGCGCAAATTGGTTGCCATGTTCCCTAGATTACAACAGTGACTACACTTCAAAAAGTAATTGATTGGCTGTAAAGTGCTTTGGGACAGTCTGAGGATGTGAAAGGCGCTATAGAAATGCAAGTCTTCCTTCCTCCCTTCCTTCATTCCTTCCTCCCTTCTTTCCTCCCTTCCTTCTTTCCCTCCCTTCCTACCTTCCTAAACTTGGCTACTGGTTACAGACACCTAGGAGGCAGGACTTCACTGAAGTCATTGGTACAGATCATTGGCCATGCCCAATACTAGGGGCACGGAAGGAATATGCACAGATGTCGGCGCTGTCTCTCCAGAGAGCGGTATACACGTCCCCCATCCGCCTGCCCCCTCCGATGCCTGCCCATGCACAGAAATCACCCAGCATCAGGCTGCCCCAGCAACACCACAAGAGCTGCAGGTTGCGTCATATCCATCTCAGGACGTAGCTACGCTTCCTTGGAGGTCCCAACAGGTTCCTGTTGGAACGCAGAAGCCATCGCCTCACGCGCCCCTGCTTGTCAAGGAGAAACTAGAAGCGATGTGATTGCCAAGTCAAGAGGTGGCCACTTGAAACTGAAGAGAATTGGCAAACCTTGACAGAGGTGATCGAGCTATGTCTTCCTCAAGAGTTATTGACTTGCTCTTCTCGAGCTGAAGAAAGCGCACAGCATTTGTCCACCCACCCTGCCCAATTATGCCCGAGTGTATCACAAGGACTGTGTACAAACCAAAATACACACTTCAGGGTGACATCTTCAACAGTGACATCTGTGAACCTACAATAATATCCAACCAATCATTATAGTCCAGATTCCTTGAGTAAAGAAAGACTTGCATTTATATAGCGCCTTTCACAACCTCAGGACGTCCCAAAGCGCTTTACAGCCAATGAAGTACTTTTGAAGTGTAGTCACTGTTGTAATGTAGGAAACGCGACAGCCAATTTACGCACAGCAAGCTCCCACAAACAGCGATGTGGTAATGACCAGATATTCTGTTTTAGTGATGTTGGTTGAGGGATAAATATTGGCCCAGGACACCGGGCAGAACTCCCCTGCTCTTCTTCAAATAGTGTCATGGGATCCTTCAACCAGGGCGAGACCCTTCAACCAGGCCGAGACCCTTCAACCAGGGCGAGACCCCTCAACCAGGCCGAGACCCCTCAACCAGGCCGAGACCCCTCAACCAGGCCGAGACCCCTCAACCAGGCCGAGACCCCTCAACCAGGCCGAGACCCCTCAACCAGGCCGAGACCCCTCAACCAGGCCGAGACCCCTCAACCAGGCCGAGACCCCTCAACCAGGGCGAGACCCCTCAACCAGGGCGAGACCCTTCAACCAGGGCGAGACCCTTCAACCAGGGCGAGACCCTTCAACCAGGGCGAGACCCTTCAACCAGAGCGAGACCCTTCAACCAGGACGAGACCCTTCAACCAGGGCGAGACCCCTTCAACCAGGCCGAGACCCCTTCAACCAGGGCGAGACCCCTTCAACCAGGACGAGACCCTTCAACCAGGTCGAGACCCCTCAACCAGAGCGAGACCCCTTCAACCAGGGCGAGACCCTTCAACCAGAGCGAGACCCCTTCAACCAGGGCGAGACCCCTTCAACCAGGGCGAGACCCCTTCAACCAGGTCGAGACCCCTTCAACCAGGGCGAGACCCCTCAACCAGGGCGAGACCCTTCAACCAGGGCGAGACCCCTTCAACCAGGTCGAGACCCCTTCAACCAGGGCGAGACCCCTCAACCAGGGCGAGACCCCTTCAACCAGAATGGAGAAGCACCTTTTCTGTTTGAGATGCTGTCGCTGTGTTTGCAGCTCCGCACCCTGACCGCAGCAGTGCAGGGCCCTGGCGAAGAAAGCAACCGGACTTGAATATTTCAACCGTCTGCAGGTAACGAGCCTTTCTACTACTGCTGCTCCCCCGCGATTCATTATCATTTAATAATACAGCTGCAAAATATGAATTTTTATGTTTAAAGTGGCAATCTCAGTGTCGAACGATGACAGCAGGTGTTGCCGTCGTTTTATACAGCTTCGGTGAGATACTAATATAATTCAGGCAGAGTCCAGGGAGGGAGGCTCGCAAATTAACACACAACGCGCTTATTTCTAGAAATCTAATTTCTTTAGCAGTGTGAATGGGTGTAATGGTGAAAGAACCCCTCTGATTAATTGCTGATAAAGTACCAATTAGCAGAGGAACCTACGCACATTTTTAACCCACAGTGCGGCTTAATCTGTACAAGCGCTGATTTCTCACGCTCTGTGCAGTGGGTGAATTCCTTTCTTTCTTCTCCACCGCCCACCCACCCGTTCCTAATTTCGTCCCCGCGGGCTGACTCATGTCAGCTTGCAGTTCAAGCAGGTATTTCTGGCAGTCCCTTGTCTTTGAGCTTGTGTTGTGTCAGCTCGCTGATTGGCCATCGTAGAGGGCCTCACAGCGAAGGGTGAGACGTTAAACCGAGGCCCCGCCTGCCCTCTCAGGTGATATCCTGTGGCCACTATTTCAAAAGAAGAGCTGGGGGAGTTCTCCCCGGTGTCCTGGGGCCAATATTCATCCCTCAATCAACATCACTGAAGCAGATTATCTGGTCATTATCACGTTGCTGTTTGTGGGAGCTTGCTGTGCGCAAATTGGCTGCCGCGTTTCCCACATTACAACAGAGACTCCACTTCAAAAAGTACTTCATTGGCCGCAAAGTGGTTTGGGACGTCCTGAGGTTGTGAAAGGCGCTATAGAAATGCAAGTCTTTCTTTCTTTAAGTCCAATGCTGTCCTCCGTGATGGCCACTCTCCAGAAAGGGTCACCTGATAGGAGCAGGAACCCTGCTGACTTTTCTCCAACATACTCCACGGTTACTGAAGCCAATCCTGGGTTCCCCAAAGCGCTGTCCTAGCGTAGACTTTTGGCATTTACAGTCACTCAGAGTAAAGCTCCCTCTACACTGTCCCATCAAACACTCCCAGGGCAGGTACAGCACAGGTTAGATACAGAGTAAAGCTCCCTCTACACTGTCCCATCAAACACTCCCAGGGCAGGGACAGCACGGGTTAGATACAGAGTAAAGCTCCCTCTACACTGTCCCATCAAACACTCCCAGGGCAGGGACAGCACGGGTTAGATACAGAGTAAAGCTCCCTCTACACTGTCCCATCAAACACTCCCAGGGCAGGTGCAGCACGGGTTAGATACAGAGTAAAGCTCCCTCTACACTCTCCCATCAAACACTCCCAGGTCAGGTACAGCACGGGTTAGATACAGAGTAAAGCTCCCTCTACACTGTCCCATCAAGCACTCCCAGGGCAGGTGCAGCACGGGTTTGATACAGAGTAAAGCTCCCTCTACACTGTCCCATCAAACACTCCCAGGGCAGGGACAGCACGGGTTAGATACAGAGTAAAACTCCCTCTACACTGTCCCATCAAACACTCCCAGGGCAGGTACAGCATGGGTTAGATAGAGAGTAAAGCTCCCTCTACACTGTCCCATCAAACACTCCCAGGGCAGGTACAGCACGGCTTAGATACAGAGTAAAGCTCCCTCTACATTGTCCCATCAAACACTCCCAGGGCAGGTACAGCACGGTTAGATACAGAGTAAAGCTCCCTCTACACTGTCCCATCAAACACTCCCAGAGCAGGAACAGCACGAGTTAGATACAGAGTAAAACTCCCTCTACACTGTCCCATCAAACACTCCCAGGGCAGGTACAGCACGGGTTAGATACAGAGTAAAGCTCCCTCTACACTGTCCCATCACCTGAGGAAGGAGCAATCGATAGCTCCGAAAGCTTGTGATTTCAAATAAAACTGTTGGACTATAACCTGGTGTTGTGCGACCTCTCAATTTCATCAAACACTCCCAGGGCAGGTACAGCACGGGTTAGATACAGAGTAAAGCTCCCTCTACACTGTCCCCATCAAACACTCCCAGGGCAGGTACAGGGGGTTAGATACAGAGTAAAGCTCCCTCTACACTGTCCCACGACTGTGGTTTAACACCGTCCCAGGAGTGCAGTTGTGACGAGATCATTGTGTTCCATTTTCCACACAAGCAATCCTTATGGGCTCTTTGTGTGAGATAATTTAGTACCTGTCAGTGTTAAACACTAAATGGTTAGCAGGCAGAGTTTAAACCTACAGCATAAGGAGAACTAATGTTCGGAGATAAAACCGTGTCGTTCAGAGTGCCTGGACCAGGGTGTTAACACAAAAATCGGCTTTGATATTATTGCCCCTTGTTTAGAAGAACATGTCGTACAAAGTAGAGGAGGATGGTTTCTTGAAGTTAGGACACTGGGGGCAGTGGGGAAATAAGAACATAAGAAGTAGGAGCAGGAGTAGGCCATACGACCCTTCGGGCCTGCTCCGCCATTCAATAGGATCATGGCTGATCCGAACCTAGACTCACGTCCACTTCCCTGCCCGCTCCCCATAACCCTTCATTCCCTCATCAGCTAGGAAACTGTCTATCTCCGTTTTAAATTTATTTAATGTCGCAGCTTCCACAGCTCTCTGAGGTAGCAAATTCCATAGATTTACTACCCTCTGAGTGAAGAAGTTTCTCCTCATCTCAGTTTTCGAAACGGCAGCCCCTTATTCTAAGATTATGCCCCCTAGTTCTAGTCTCACCCATCAGTGGAAACATCCTCCCCCGCATCCACCCGATCAAGCCCCCTCACAATCTTATATGTTTCGATAATGGAAGGGACTGCAAGCCTTGTTGAAGAGATAGGTTTCTAAGATGCCCTTGAAGGGAGAGGGAGAGGAGAGGTGAAGTGGATTTGGAAGCGGGTTCCGTGGAGGGGAGCAGTTGCCCTCCGTGGCTCAAAGATCAGCCTCTGAAGGCAGGGGGGGAATAGGGATCGAGCTGCAATCTGGAGTCGGAGAAGCAGAGGGTGTGAACGGTGCGAGGGTGTGGAGGCATCAACAATGAGGGTAAGAACTCTGAAAGTAATACGCCGGGGGAAGAGGCGAGCCACCGGAGCCTGGAATGGACAGTTGGCGGTGGGGGGGAGGTGGGGGGAAGTAGTGGGGGTGGTGATATTGGTGAGGGACTTTGCGTTGGATAGTAACTGAAGGGGGCAATGGGACCGCGGAGTTAGCTGTTCCTGCGGGGCTGAGCGAGAGGAAAGATCTGTCAGAGTTCTCTGGAAAGTGCATGTGTGCATGAGTGTGTGTGTGCACATGCGTGTGCGGGCAGTGTGGCTCAGTGGGTAGTGCCCTCGCCTCTGAGTCAGAATGCTTGTGGATTCAAGTCCCACTCCAGAGACTCGAGCACAAAAATCAAGGCTGGCAGTGCTGAGGGAGAGCTGCACTGTTGGAGGTGCCATCTTTCAGATGAGACATTAAACCAAGGCCCCGTCTGCCCTCTCAGGTAGATGTAAAAGATCCCTATTTTGAAGAAGAGCAGGGGGAGTTCTCCCCGGTGTTCTGGGGCCAATATTATCCCTCAATCAACATCACTAAAAACAGATGACCTGGTCATTTATCACATTGCTGTTTGTGGGAGCTTGCTGTGCGCAAATTGGCTGCCGCGTTTCCCACATTACAACAGTGACTGAGCTTCAAAAAGTACTTCATTGGCTGTAAGGCGCTTTGGGGCGTCCAGAGGTCGTGAAAGGCGCTGTAGAAATGCAAGTCTTTATCAGGCTAGGGCGGGATGGGGCACGGCTGTGGTTGATCACCAGTCCTCACCTGGACACTTGTCCCATCAGGTAGCGGAGGGTGCCCTATGGAACCACACCTCGGGGCGACGAGAGGATACCGTGGTTCGGAGTGACGCGGTAATCACCGCGCCGGGAGCCCAATTAAAGGGATGCATCGCTTCTTTATTTTCCCCAACGAGACAACATAAATTGTGTTGCAATGTGTTATCGAGTCGTTTACAGCGATGACACGATGACAAATATAATCTACGTCTCTTCTCTCGCATCGGTGTGGAGAAATGTCCTGGCAGACACTTTCTGATAAATTTTAATAACCTTAATGTAAGCGGAGTGTTACTGTGGCTGCTTGCATAATGGAGAGAAGTGGGACAGAAAGCTGGCACATTGCGGCCGCCTTCTCAAAGAGCCACGGTTATTCTGATGCTATTATCCTCCCAGAACACGGCACGTGTTTCCTAACAGTAGTTGATCTCGGGTGGACAGGATGTGCTGGTGACATACTAACCTGGCCTTTCAGCCGTGGCTCAGTGGGCAGCACTCTCTCGCTCTCTGAGTCAGAAGGTCGTGGGTTCGAGTCCCACTCCAGAGACTCGAGCACAAAAATCTAGGCTGACGCTCCCACTGCAGTACTGAGGGAGCGCCGCACTGTCGGAGGTGCCGTCTTTCGGATGAGACGTTAAACCGAGGCCCCCGTCTGCTCTCTCAGGTGGACGTAAAAGATCCCACGACACTATATCGCAGGGGAAGCTCTCCCCGATGTCCTGGGGCCAATATTTATCTCTCAATCAACATCACTAAAAACAGATTATAAAAAGAAGGAAAAACCTGCATTTCGATAGCGCCTTTCACAACCACCGACGTCTCAAAGCGCTTTACAGCCAATTAAGTACTTCTGGAGTGTAGTCACTGTTGTAATGTGGGAAACGCGGCAGCCAATTTGCGCACAGCAAGCTCCCACAAACAGCAATGTGATAATGACCAGATCATCTGTTTTTAGTGATGTTGGTTGAGGGATAAATATTGGCCCCAGGACACCGGGGAGAACTCCCCCCTGCTCTTCTTCGAAATAGTGGCCGTGCGATCTTTTACGTCCACCCGAGAGAGCAGACGGGGCCTCGGTTTAACGTCTCATCCGAAAGACGGCACCTCCGACAGTGCAGCACTCCCTCAGCACGGCACTGGGAGTGTCAGCCCAGATTTTTGCGCTCAAGTCTCTGGAGTGGGGACTTGAGCCCATCCGGTCATTATCACATTACTGTTTGTGGGAGCTTGCTGTGCGCAAATTGGCTGCCGCGTTTCCTACATTACAACAGTGACTACATTTCAAAAGTACTTCATTGGCTGTGAAGCGCTTTGGGACATCCTGAGGTCGTGAAAGGCGCTATAGAAATGCCAGTCATTCTTTTCCTTTTCTTTCCCTTTAAGACCACTGCTCCTTATGAGGGGGGGTGGGATGTGGTCTAAGGTACGATATCCAGGACTAATTGCGGCTGCTTGGCAACTGCAGTCAATCAGAGGGCAGTTAATTCCAGGCTCCGGGTCAGTGACCAGCTCTCTTTTTTTTCTTGCAGGTCTGAAAATCGACGGGCAGGTAAGACCAGCTGGTCTGTCAAACCTGCCCCACATCCATGATGGCTGTCGCATCATGACTAGACACTTCCTCCCCCCCATCCCCCCACAGCCGCATAATCTCCCGGGATAGGCAACAAAAAAAAGGAGGAAAAAAAACCAGGGCTAGTAAGGACAAAAAAAAAACCTGGAAAATTCCTTTACGACCCCCCCTCAGGTGATTGAAAGCTAGCCCAGGAGATCGCACAGACCAAGTGGATGTTACCTGTTAATGCGCTAACCACCCATATCTCGGCCCCATCCAAGAACCGGTCCAGTTCCCTCTTGAAGGCGTACAGAGAGTCAGCACCCACCGCACTAACCAGGCAACGCACCGGTGACATAAGTTTTATTTTTATATTCGTTTATGGGATGTGGGCGTCGCTGGCGAGGCCGGCATTTATTGCCCACCCCCTAGTCGCCCCTCGAGAAGGTGGTGGTGAGCCGCCTTCTTGAACCGCTGCAGTCCGTGTGGTGAAGGTGCTCCCACAGCGCTGTCAGGAAGGGAGTTCCAGGATTTTGACCCAGCGACGATGAAGGAACGGACGATATATGTCTAAGTCAGGATGGTGTGTGACTTGGAGGGGAACTTGGAGGTGGTGGTGCTCCCATGCGCCTGCTGCCCTTGTCCTTCTAGGTAGCGGAGGTCGCGGGTTTGGGAGGTGCTGCCGAAGAAGCCTTGGCGAGTTGCTGCAGTGCATCTTGTAGATGGTACACACTGCAGCCACGGTACGCCGGTGGTGGAGGGAGTGAATGTTTAAGGTGTTGGATGGGGTGCCAATCAAGCCGGCTGCCTTGTCCTGTGCGACACTTTGAAGTGTGGCATTAGGAGTGCGATGGCCATGCAAGATTTTTAAGGGAAGTCTTTTATATATATATATATATATATATATAATTGACTATTCCCCAATCTTTCTTTCAAACGCTTTCCTCTTCTCCTTTTGACTCTTGTTGGGGTACAGCTCCGTAGGAGCTGATTGTCCTCTGGTACCTCATCCAAATTCTTCAGTGTCGAATAGCCTGGAGACACTCACTGTCCAGACTTCATGTGTGAGTCTAGGCAGCCACTTCAACCCTGGCTGATGTCCCCCGCCCCCAATCGCAAGGGCACTGAGGCCCATTTTATTGCCTCAACAGTTGTCCTAGCTGAGGCCAGCTAACTCAGCATTTGGGACCTTCTGCCTTACCTTGCTCAGCACCCTAGCCAGCACTGGATTTACCCGCTGAGCCATAGTGAGATTAATAAAACAGAGAGAGAGAGAGAAAGAGAGAGACAAGAATGATTGCGACAGAGAGAGAGAGGTTGGACGTGAGAGGTGAAAGTGTTCCTGCTCCTGAGAGGTATCCAGTGACCTCTGCTGGAGAGTATGTGCGTGTGCGGATATGGAATGAGATCAAGATTGGGCTTGGCTGTGGTGCACAACTTGGTTGAATAGCTGGCCCGTATCGCCTGCCTAGGCCCACAAATGAAGACCTGCGTAAGGAACGGGAAGGTACTGCAGGGTTGTTAGCAGCAGCAAGTGACGGAAAAAGGAGAGAGCAGGTTTTTGGTCAGTCAAGCACTGCATGGTGATCAAGAAAGGGAAGCTGAAATTGAGCTTTCAGTGCAGTACTGAGGGAGTGCCGCACTGTCGGAGGTGCCGTCTTTCGGATGAGACGTTAAACCGAGGCCCCGTCTGCTCCCTCAGGTGGACGTAAAAGATCCCACGGGCACTATTTCGAAGAATAGCAGGGGAGTTCTCCCCCGGTGTCCTGGCCAATATTTATCCCTCAATCAACATCACTAAAACAAATAAAAACAGAAAATGCTGGAAATACTCAGCAGCTCAGGCAGTACCTGTGGAGAGCGAAACAGGGATAACGTTTCAGGACGATGACCTTTCGTCAGGCCTCCACCGAAAGCTAAACTTCACTTCTGATGCAAGGTCATCGACCTGAAACGTTAACTCTTGTCTCTCTCTCTCCACAGATGCTGCCTGACCTGCTGAGTGTTTCCAGCATTTTCTGTTTTTATTTCAGATTTCCAGCATCCGCAGCAATTTGCTCTTGTATCACTAACACAGATTATCCGGTCATTATCACGTCGCTGTTTGTGGGATCTTGCTGTGCGCAAATTGGCGGCCACGTTTCCTACATTACAACAGTGACCACACTTCAAAAAGCACTTCATTGGCTGTAAAGCGCTTTGGGACGTCCTGAGGTCGTGAAAGGCGCTGGAGAAATGCAAGTTCTTTATTTTTCTTACGCTGCCCCCCAAGCTGGGTAGACGTGGTCTGAGACCTCAGTCAGCATGCTGCAGATAGTCGGAGGAAGCCCTCGCGGTGAGCAGCCAAGATCCGGTGGAAACTGGGAGGAAGGGGAAGCAGTCTCGTCGACCAATTCACGCTCCGCCCCGCTGTCACGCTGCCGCCCGCGGTCACTCCGGCCTCGCCGAGGCTCACGGTCAACGTCAGGTGAAGACATTCGAAGAATCCAGCCCGTCTGTCTCTTCGGGCGCTGGTGACTGGGAGGAACGATGCTGCCCCCTCCTGGAGCGAAAGCAAATGGCAAGTTGCCCACCGCAGTCCCTGACCGTAGCTGCGATGCAGATGTGGGGAGCTGCACCTCTGTCGTCCGCTCAGCGATGTCTGCTTCCGCCTGCTTGAACACTACGGGGATCATGGCAACCTGCTGACAATTGGTTGGCTCCATCAGGCGCCAGCTGGAAGAGCGCGACACAAAGCTAAATTTCACCTGATGATGTGTGAGCTGGTCTCAGCTGGAGCATGAGTAGAGGCCTCCCCGCCCCCGGGCTAGAGAGGCCAACAATCAGCCTTGGTTCCCCTTCTAGATCAGCATGCAGCGCTCGGAGGATTGAATTATGAGAAAAGCCTGGAGAAACTTGGGCTATTCGGCCTTGAACGGAGCACAGGAAAGGTAGATTGTAGGGCAAGGGGGACACTGGGTCCAACTGGGGATCTGGCAAAGCAAGGCCCCATCTTCCTGTACACATAAGAACATGAGAAATTCCTGGTCTGTGCTGGGGTAGCTGATCTCAGCTGAAACTGATAGAAGCACCCCTGGATTTGGGGGGGTGGGTGGAGGACGAGGAAGGGGAGGAGGAGGGGGCTGCAGAGCTGTGAGGAGTGGGAACTCTTAGAGCGCTTCTATTCCTGGTAGCTCACCAGTGAGTCCTCCTGGAAGTGCATGTGTACAGGTCTCAGATGAGACCAGGATCAGGCTGCAATATGGTGACTCTCCATTGCCTACACTCAGCTTCTAGGCGTCCACATGAGGAATGGGCATTTGGTGAGGGTAATCCATGGGCCCCAGATGCCCTCCAATTCTTTATAACATAATAACATAAGAAATGGGAGCAGGAGTCGGCCATTCGGCCCCTCGAGCCTGCTCCGCCATTCAATGAGATCATGGCTGATCTTCTACCTTAACTCCACTTTTCCACCCGATCCCCATATCCCTCGATTCCCCATGAGTCCAAAAATCTATCGATCTCAGGCTTGAATATACCCAACGACTGAGCCTCCACAGCCCTCTGGGGGAGAGAATTCCTAGGGCTGGATTTTCATTGACCCGTGGAGGCGGGTTTGGAGGCGTGTAGGGGGGGTTAAAATTGCGAAAACTGGCGGGCGGGCACAAGCACGCCTCCATCCCGCCTCCACGCGATTTTCATTAAATCGTGTCTGCTGGTCCCGACTCTGTCCCGCCTCCAAGAGGCGGGATAGGCTGTTAAGGCCCTTAACAAGCACTAAATTGCCTCTATTATGCCATTTTGAAAGGCCTTTGTGATTTTAACCCTTTTTCTACGTGAAGCACGCCTGTTCTGAACCACGATTGTGAAACCTGGTGGGAGCACGGCCGGCTGGCTGATCGATCTGGGAGTGGTGGTGAATGGGAGACATATCTGGGAGTGGTGGTGCAAAAATATCTGGGAGCAGACTTAGGGCTGCTGCTGCTCATTTTGCCTCCAGGTCCTCTCACAGCAAAGGCCAGGCAGTCTTTGCAGACCTCCAATGCAGCAGCAATGATGACATCATCAGAGGCGACTTTCACACTGAAAACACTAATTGGGTCATGGGTTCCCACATGCTGGAACTCAATTGCCCAATTAGGTGAAAATCGCATCAATCTCCCACATCCAATTGCAGTCGGGTAGATAACACGACCCCAACCCGCCCCAGTATCAAAATCCAGCCCCAAAGGTTCACCACCCTCTGAGTGAAGAAATTCCTCCTCATCCCAGACCTGAATGGCCGACCCCTTATCCTGAGACTGTGAGCCCTGGTTCTAGATGGTGAGTGAGCTGGTATACACTGGGTAAAAGGGAACGATTCAGTCTCCCCTGGGGCTGCGCGGCTCGTGTGCATCTCAGTGTCATTAAAGATCTCACGGCACTGTGCCAAGAAGAGTCGGGAGTTCTCCCAGTGTCTTGGCCAACATTCCCCCCTCAACCAACATCACCAATATTAACTGCACCTTCACGATATTCGTTGTGTGCAAGTAACCTTGCTGTGCAAATAATGACTGACGCGTTTTCCCCGTACAACAGCACTTCAATGTAATTCAATATATGTGAAGAGGTAGTTATAAGAGTGGTAATAAAGTGCGATATGAATGCAATTTGGGCTAGAAATTCGTTATAGCCCAGGAATGGGCGGTGTCTGTAGAAAAGTTGGAGAATTAGCGCCAGGCGCAAATGCTTTAGACTGCACGCAAAATTCGTGCTCACTGCTCAATGAAATGATTAGAGTCCTAAATCAAGGGTTGGATTTTACCAACCTTGGCGGGTGCGTGGCGGGCGACGTCAGTGGCGGGTCACGACCCCGCTGCCGGCTCCACTCGCCATCAAAAATGATTTTCCCCTGATTGGGCTTGTTAAGCCCGCCCAGCACGTTTGCCGGCCAATTGAAGAAAGCGGGTCTGATGACGTCATTTGATGACCCGTCATCAGCCGGTCTCCTTAAAGGGACCATGCGCAAATTGATTTTGACAGTTGTGCTGTCAGTGTTCTACATCATTGAGGTGCTGCAAACACTGACGAGCACTGCACAAAGGTGAACGCTTGCACCCAGGCTCTCCCATGACTCCCTCCATATGCTTATGGAGGGAGTCACAGCACGCAGGGAGGTTCTCTTCCCTTCCAATGGGCGGAAGAGACCTCCCCAGGAGATCAACGCAGTCTGGTCGCACATTGCACAGGAGGGCACAAGCAGGGATGTCAACAGGAGGACCAGGCTGCAGTGGCGCAAACCTTTCAATTATCTCAGTAGATCACGAAACGTTACTGCAAAGCCACACTCAACCTCATCCTGCTGTGCCTCTCATCACATCCCCATCACCCTGCCTTCCCTACCCTACTCCTGCACATCCTTACTCACACCAACTTACCTTGCACCTCCACCCAACCCTCTCTATCTACATTATCACTTCCCCATCTCACCAGCCACCCCTCACACTCACCCTCATCCTAGTCCAATCATACCAATCAACAACACACAAGGGTGGGCACTTGGGTGTTGTAGCCAATGTTCATATGAAGTTTAAGGTGATTGGCAAAAGAACCAAAGGCGACCTAAGAAAAAAAAATTTACACTGCGAGTGGTTAAGATCTGGAATGCACTGCCTGAAAGGGTGGTGGAGGCAGACTCAATCTTATCTTTCAAAATGGAGTTGGATAAGTATCTGAAGGAAAACAAAATTGCAGGGCTACGGGGAAAGGGCAGGGGAGTGGGACTAGCTGAGAGCCGGCACGGGCTCAATGGGCCGAATGGCCTTCTTCCGTGTTGTAACCATTCTATGATTCTGTAAGTTTCTGTTAATGTGTTGTCAAACATTGAAATCTTAATTTTCAACACTTTGCGTTCTTGGACAGATTTGTGTAAACCTTTGGAAGTGGCTTAGTGAGTTGCAGTGAATGGTGAGACTGGACAGGCTGGGGTTGTTTTCCTTAGAGCAGAGAAGGCTGAGGGGGGACCTGATTGAGGTGTACAAAATTATGAGGGGCATAGATAGGGTAGATAGAAAGGAACTTTTCCCCTTAGTAGAGGGGTCAATAACCAGGGGGCATAGTTTCAAGGTAAGGGGCAGGAGGTTTAGAGGGGATTTGAGGGAAAACTTTTTCACCCAGAGGGTGGTTGGAATCTGGAACTCACTGCCTGAAAGGGTGGTAGAGGCAGGAATCTTCACAACATTCAAGAAGCATTTAGATGAGCACTTGAAACGCCATAGCATACAAGGCTACGGACCAAGTGCTGGAAAATGGGATTAGAATAGACAGGGCTTGATGGCCGGCGCTGACACGATGGGCCGAAGGGCCTCTTTCTGTGCTGTATAACTCTATGGGGGAAAAATTCAGCTGCTTGCGCCTCCCGTTAGCGCCTTAAGAGGGCGCTAATGGGGCGTAAAGCAGCTAACGCCCGGGCGCAGCGCCGCCCACGCCTCCCGTAAAATTCAGCGGGAGGTTAGCGGCGGCGACAGCCGGTAGCGCCCTGTGGCGCTGCGCCGCCGGCGATGACGTCATCGCCGTGCGCAGCACCCCGCTCGCGCTCCAGCCGCGATCTTCAGTCGCGCCCCCTGATTTACCGCCAGACGCTATGTCCGACGGGTTCAGGTAGGCGTACGTGCGGCCGGGGCGGCGATATTTAAAGGGGAGGTGGCAGGCGGCCATTTTTGTTGCTGGCCGCCTGCCAGCACCTGCCCCCGTTGCTGTCCCCGGCCCCCGTGAAGCCCCCCCACCGTGAAGTGCCGGCTGCGCTCCAAGAGCCCGGCACTTCTCTTTAAAAGGCAGCAAAAAATAACAAAAAGATTGATTAAGAAAGGGAAGATAGATTATGAAAGTAAATTAGCAAAAAATATAAAAACAGATAGTAAGAGTTTTTATAGTTATATAAAAAGAAAAAGGGTGGCTAAAGTAAATGTTGGTCCCTTAGAGGATGAGACCGGGAAATTAATGGTGGGAAATATGGAGATGGCAAAAACACTGAATGAATATTTTGTATCAGTCTTTACAGTAGAGGACACTAAGAATATCCCAACACTGGACAAACAGGGGGCTATAGGGGGAGAGGAGCTAAACACGATCAAAATCACTAAGGAAGTGGTACTCGGTAAAATAATGGGACTCAAGGCGGATAAATCACCTGGACCTGATGGCTTACATCCTAGAGTCTTGAAGGAAGTGGCGGTAGGGATTGTAGATGCATTGGTAATAATTTTTCAAAACTCCCTGGATTCCGCTAAGGTCCCGGCAGACTGGAAAACTGCTAATGTAACACCCTTATTTAAAAAGGGCAGTAGACAGAAGGCTGGTAACTATAGACCGGTTAGCCTAACATCTGTGGTAGGTAAAATTTTGGAGTCCATTATTAAGGAAACAGTAACAGGACATTTGGATAATCATAATTTAATAGGACAAAGTCAGCATGGTTTTACGAAGGGGAAGTCATGTTTGACAAATTTGCTGGAGTTCTTTGAGGAAGTAACATATAGAGTGGATAAAGGGGAACCAGTGGACGTAGTGTATTTAGACTTCCAAAAGGCATTTGACAAGGTGCCACACAAAAGATTATTGCTTAAGGTAAAAAATCACGGGATTGGGGGTAATATTCTGGCATGGATAGAGGATTGGCTATCTAACAGAAAGCAAAGAGTTGGGATAAATGGTTCATTCTCAGACTGGCAATCAGTAACTAGTGGTGTTCCACAGGGGTCAGTGCTGGGTCCCCAACTCTTCACAATCTATATTAACGATTTGGAGGAAGGGACCAAGTGTAACATATCAAAATTTGCAGATGATACAAAGATGGGAGGGAAAGTAGTGAGTGAGGAGGACATAAAAAACCTGCAAGGGGACATAGACAGGCTAAGTAAGTGGGCAGAGATTTGGCAGATGGAATACAACACTGGAAAGTGTGAGGTGATGCACTTTGGCAGGAAAAATCCTAGAGCAATTTATTATCTTAATGGCAAGAAACTGGAGAGTACTGAAGTGCAAAGGGATCTGGGGGTCCTGGTGCACGAAACTCAAAAGGTTAGTATGCAGGTGCAGCAAGTGATTAAGAAGGCAAATGGAATGTTGGCTTTCATTGCTAGGGGGATAGAATATAAAAATAGGGAGGTATTGCTTCAGTTGTACAAGGTATTGGTGAGACCGCACCTGGAATACTGCATACAGTTTTGGTGTCCTTACTTAAGGAAAGACATCCTTGCTCTCGAGGCAGTGCAAAAAAGGTTCACTCGGTTAATCCCGGGGATGAGGGGGTGGTCATATGAGGAGAGGTTGGGTAGATTGGGACTCTACTCATTGGAGTTCAGAAGAATGAGAGGCGATCTTATTGAAACATATAAGATTGTGAAGGGGTTGGATCGGGTGGATGCGGGGAGGATGTTCCCGATGACGGGTGAGACGAGAACTAGGGGACATAGTCTTAGAATAAGGGGCTGCTCTTTCAAAACTGAGATGAGGAGGAACTACTTCACTCAGAGGGTGGTAGGTCCATGGAATATGCTGCCACAAAAAGCTGTAGAAGCTACAACATTAATTAAATTTAAAACAGAAATAGACAGTTTCCTAGAAGTAAAGGGCATTAAGGGTTACGGGGAGCGGGCAGGAATTTGGACATGAGTCTAGGTTCGGATCGGTCATGGCCCTGTGGGTAGTGGAGCGGGCCCAGGGACTGTGTAGCCTGATTCTGCTCCTATTTCGTGTGTGCAATTCTGTTAGATGCAGGAGATGGTTCTGTGATAGATAGTAGATTGGCGGTTAGGATCAGATCAGCCATGATCTTATTGAATGGCGGAGCAGGCTCGAGGGGCCGATTGGCCTACTCCTGCTCCTATTTCTTATGTTCTTATGTTCTTATATCAGTTGACTGCAGAGAAGGTTGGTGTTGTTGTTGGTGCTGCTGGTGTTGGGGCTGATCGTGGTGGAATTTTGAGGACCAAGGTGAGAAAGTATAAACCGTACCCATGCTGATGGAATAGATGGCAGGTGAAGTCGAGATGACTGAAGCGATATGTCAATGATGAGAGAGGTTGTTCCAATGAGGTGACACTGGATAGAGAGTTTGCTCCAAACACTTGCAACCTGCTCAATCTGTCTTCCAACTGCAGTAAGCAACAGCTTCTGAGCTTGGAAAGTGAACAGCTGTGAGATGGGAGATTTCATAGCACATTTGCAGCTGTCAAGTAATGAGATGATTCCATGGACATTCAACTCCCGCCCTGCTTACCTGACGTGATCCCCGAGCAGCGTAGACCCTGTGGGCGACCTGGTAGACTCTGAAGGTGAGCTGAAAATAGTTCTTAATCCTCTGTTAATAAGGTCATAATGACCTGAATTGCCGCAGTGGGGCAGGAAGCTGCTGTCCTCTCTCAGGATGACAGCATTCCTGCTCCCACCACTGGCACTCCACCATTGCCCTTGTCGCTGCCTGTCATCCAGCCAGCCCAGACTGCTGCCGCCCATACTGAGGTGGTGCAGTCTACAGCCGGGCCTTCCAGGCCCAGAGCTGGTCGAGGGCATCCTGCAAGGCCATCTGAAGTCTCCCGCACGGACACTCAGCAGCCTTCCACCAGCCCTGCTGCAGCCACTGGGCCAACATTTCGTAGGAGCACTAGAGTAGGCAAAGGCACAGTAATGAGAGGCACTAAGGGATTGAACAAGGGTGAATAGTTAATATTTTTGATGTAAGTATCTGTTCACTGATTTTTGATAAATTTATTAATTCAGTTTGGGTTCTTTGGTGGTGTGTCTCAATTCAGCTTTGTGCTGTGATATGGTCTGTGACAGGGATGGAATGATGGGGATGTGGTGAGCAACGGGGATCTGGGGTTTAACTCATTCGAACCGCAGTCTGATGAGGCGGTCACGGGCTGCCCTTCCGGAAGGCCAATTGAGTGGCTGCCTCTTCCCTCGCTCCTGTTCCTCCTCCTCGTCCTCCTCATTGTCCTCCTCGTGCTCCTCCTCCTCCTCCTCTCCCTCTTCCTCCTCCTGAGGTGGTCCCGCAATCCCTGCTGGCAAGGGCTGGGCCCTCGTGATGGCCAAGTTGTGGAGCGTGCAGCAGACCACCACGAAATGGGACACCTGCTCAACCGAGTACTGGGAGGCTCCTCCTGAGCGGTCAAGGCAGCGGAACCGTTGCTTCAATAAGCCGATGGTCTGCTCGATGATGTTCCTGGTGGCAGCATGGCTCTCGTTATATGAGTGCTGGGCAGGAGTGTTGGGGTTGCGGAGGGGAGTCATGAGCCAGCTGGAGAGCGGATAGCCCTTGTCTCCTAGCAGCCAGCCGTGAGCTTGACATGGTGGCAGAAAGAGTACTGACACCTCGGTCTGGTGCAGGATGAAGGCATCATGGCTGCTGCCAGGATAGCGGGCATTGACGGTGAGGATTCGCTGTCTGTGGTCGCACACCAACTGCACGCTAAGTGAGTGGTAGCCTTTGCGTTACAGAAGATCTCAGGATTGTTATGCAGTGCCCGCAAAGCCACGTGGGTGCAGTCAATGGCGCCCTGCACCATGGGGAATCCCTCTATCCTGGCAAAGCCACATGCACGCTCGTCCTGCTTCTCTCTGGTGATGGGGAAGGAAGCGTAGTCCCTTCCCCTACTATAGAGAGCCTCTGTGACCTCCCGGATGCGGCGATGGACGGTGAACTGTGAGATGTTAGCTATGTCTCCTGTTGCAGACTGGAAGGATCCGCTGGTGAAGAAATTGAGGGCGACGGTGACCTTGACTGCCACTGGGAGAGCCGTGGTCGCCCTGGTCTGAGGCTGGAGGTCTGTTTGCAGGAGGTGGCAGAGTTCTTCTAATACACTGCTTCTCGCTTAATTGGAAGTAGGAGAAGTGCTCTCGGATACCCTCGGAGGGTAAGACCTCCTGTTGAGAGCCCTGATGGCCCTCCTCCTCCCTCTGGTCACATGTTCCAGTTTATCTCGTTGCCTCCGCTCCCTCTGCCGTAGATCCTGGAGGGCGAGGTCGACTGCCAGTACAGCCCCCATTAATGTAACCAAGTGTAGCAGTTTGATTCTTTGAAGAATAAATGTAGCTACTTTTTAGTTGCCACAAGACTCCTGATATAAAAGAACCTTGAAATAACTGAATGAAACTGCTGGAGTAGGTGAAACTGACAAGAACCCACTGAAACTCCACTAACCTGACAGCTCCGAGTCATTACTGATGATCCCTTTAAATAACGTCCATGGAGCTGGCTTCCTGGTGCTTCACGCCAGCTCTCCCTGTCAGCGTTTACTCCAGGTGCTAAGTGGCAAGAATCAATTTACCAGATCGGGCGGTCAGTGAGCGTTGCACACTCACTGACGTCACGATCCACCTGGCGCTGACGTTCCCGGCGATACCTCTTACTGGTGGCACTACGGGGGGGTGGGGGATGGGATTTGGCGTGCAGCACTGGATTCACCTCACCCCGGCAATACTGGTCTAACGCCCCATTAGCGGCATCTGCTGATGCTAACGGGAGGCGCTAAGGGGATAAATTTTCCCCCCTAAGTCTTGTCTCGGTGGTGCTGTGCAGCTCAGTGCTGCCACCTGGTGCCAGGATCCTCTCCGCACCTTTCAGTGGCTTATGGCATTTGGCAGGTAATCAGGAACACTTCATTCCCGTGTGGTACTGTGCAGCTAATTTGAGTTGTAGTGTCAGCCCCTATACTTGTACAATACACACTGGGTAAAATGGAATGATTCACTCCTGCCTGGTACGGTACAGCTCATGTGTGTCTCAGTCTCAGCATTTTTTTTTCGTTCCTGGGATGTGGGCTTGGCTGGGAAGGCCAGCATTTATTGCCCACCCCTAATTGCCCTCGAGAAGGTGGTGGTGAGCCGCCTTCTTGAACCACTGCAGTCCGCGCGGTGAAGGTACTCCCATAGTGCTGTTAGGGAGGGAGTTACAGGATTTTTGACCCAGCGATATATTTCCAAGTCAGGATGCTGTGTGACTTGGAGCAGAACTTGGAGGTGGTGGTGTTCCCATGCGCATGCTGCCCTTGTCCTTCTAGGTGGTAGAGGTCGCGGGTTTGGGAGGTGCTGTCGAAGAAGCCTTGGCGAGTTGGATGGCAGGTATTGATAGTGCATACATGTGGAGGGGAAGGGACTTTGAGGGGAGCATTTTTTTCCAGGAGTTCGAGGATTTTGACCCAGTGAATGTGAAGGAATGGCGACATATTTCCAAGTCAGGATTGTGTGTAACTTGGAAGTGGTGGTGTTCCCATGCACCTGCTGCCCTTGTCCTTCTAGGTGGTAGAGGTCGAGGGTTTGGGATGTGCTGCCGAAAAAGCCTTGGCGAGTTGCTGCAGTGCATCTTGTAGAGGTACACACTGCAGCCACGGTACGCCCGTGTTTGAGTGAGTGAATGTTTAAGGTGGTGGATGGGGTGCCAATCAAGCGGGCTGCTTTGTCCTGGATGATGTCGAGCTCCTGTAGATGTACAGTACGCACTGGGTACAAGGGTAAGGATTCACTCCCGTCTGACTTTGCGTGTGTCTTGAATGTTAATTAAAAAAAATATATATTTTGTTTCTCGGGTTCTGTGGGCACTGGTCACCCCCGATACCTCACTCCTAAACAGATTCTCTTCGCATATGACCTGCAGCAGTGAGTGCTGGGACAGCTGACATCTTGCTTCTCGAGAAACTGGGATGGTTCTCCTCAGAGCGGAGACGGTTAAGAGGAGATTCAATAGAGGCGTTTAAAATCATGAAGGGTTTAGAGAGAGTAAATAAAGAAAAACAGTTTCCAATGGCTGGAGGGTCGATAACCAGAGGGCACAGATTTAAGGTGATTGGCAAAAGAACCAGAGGCGACACGAGCAATGTTCCCCGTAATTCTTTTGGGTGCACGGCCCCTTTAAGGAGCAGCGCTGCCCATTCACAGTTTCGCGCACGTGTGAACTTCAGCATTGCAAAAGCCAGTCCCGGGCGGCACGGGACATAGAAACATAGAAGATAGGAGCAGGAGTAGGCCATTCGGCCCCTCGAGCCTGCTCTGCCATTTAATGAGATCATGGCTGATCATCCAAATTCAGTACCCTGTCCCTGCTTTCTCCCCATATCCCTTGATCCCTTTAGCCTTAAGAAATATATCTAACTCCTTCTTGAATATATTTAATGAATTGGCCTCTACTGCCTTCTGAGTAGAGAATTCCACAGGTTCACCACTCTCTGGGTGAAGAAATTCCTCATCTCAGTCCTAAATGGCTTACCCCTTATCCTTAGACTGTGACCCCTGGTTCTGGACTCCCCCGCCATCGGGAACATCCTTCCTGCATCTACTCTGTCTCGTCCTGTTAGAATTTTATACGTTTCAATGAGATCCCCTCTCATTCTTCTAAACTCTAGCGAATATAAGCCTAATCGACCCAATCTCTCCTCATATGTCATTCCTGCCATCCCAGGTATCAGCCTGGTGAATCTTCGCTGAACTCCTTCCATGGCAAGAACATCCTTTCTCAGATAAGGCGACCAAAACTGCACACAATACTCAAGGTGTGGTCTCACCAAGGCCCTGTACAACTGCAGCAAGACATCCTTGCTCCTGTACTCGAATCCTCTCGCTATGAAGGCCAACATACCATTTGCCTTCTTAACCGCCTGCTGCACCTGCATGCTTACCTTCAGCGACTGGTGCACAAGGACTCCCAGATCTCGTTGCACTTCCCCTTTTCCCAATCTATTGCCGTTCAGATAATAATCTGTCTTCCTGTTTTTGCCACCAAAGTGGATAACCTCGCATTTATCCACATGATACTGCATCTGCCATGCATCTGCCCAATCACCCAACCTGTCCAAATCATACTGGAGTTTCTCTGCATCCTCCTTACAGCACACACGCCCACCCAGCTTTGTATCGTCTGCAAACTTAGAGATATTACATCTAGTTCCCTTGTCTAGATCATTAATATATATTGTGAATAGCTGGGGTCCTAGCACCGATCCCTGCGGTACCCCACTAGTCACTGCCTGCCACTCGGAAAAAGACCCGTTTATTCCAACTCTTTGCTTCCTGTCTGCCAACCAGTTCTCTATCCAAATCAGTACCTTACCCCCAATCCCATGTGCTTTAACTTTGCATGCTAATCTCTTATGCGGGACCTTATCGAAAGCCTTCTGAAAGTCCAAATACACCACATCCACTGGTTCTCCCTTATCTATTCTACCAGTTACATCCTCAAAAAATTCCAGTAGATTAGTCAGGCATGATTTCCCTTTTGTAAATCCATGTTGACTTTGTCCGATCCTGTCACTGTTTTCCAAGTGCTCTGCTATTACATCTTTTATAATGGACTCTAGCATTTTGCCCACTACCGATGTCAGGCTTACCGATCTATAATTCCCCGTTTTTTCTCTACCACCTTTTTTAAATAGTGGGGTTACATTAGCTACCCTCCAATCCATGGGAACTTTTCCAGAGTCTATAGAATTTTGAAAGATGACCAGCAATGCATCTACTATTTCTAGGGCCACTTCCTTAAGTACCCTAGGATGTAGATTATCAGGCCCTGGGGATTTATCGGCCTTCAATCCCGTCAATTTCTCTAACACCATTTCCCTACAAATACTGATTTCATTCAATTCCTCCCTCTCATTAGACCCTATGTTCCCCGACATCTCTGGGAGTTCATTTGTGTCCCCCTTTGTGAAGACAGAACCAAAGTATGTATTTAATTGGTCTGCCATTTCTTTGTTCCCCATTATAAATTCCCCTGATTCTGACTACAAGGGACCTACGCTTGACTTCACCAATCTTTTTCTCTTCACATATCTATAGAAGCTTTTACAGTCAGTTTTTATGTTCCCTGCAAGCTTACTCTCATATTCTATTTTCCCCCTCTTAATTAATCCCTTTGTCCTCCTCAGCTGAATCCTAAACTGTTCCCAATCCTCAGGTTTGCTGCTTTTTCTGGCCAATTTATATGTCTTCTCCTTGGATCTTATGCTATCCCTAATTTCCCTTGTTAGCCACGGTTGAGTCACCTTTTTTGTTTTATTTTTATGCCAAACAGGGATGAACAAATTCTGTAGTTCAACCATGCGATCTTTAAATGTTTGCCATTGCCTATCCACCGTCAACCCTTTAAGTAACGCTCCCAAATCCATCCTAGCCAACTCGCACCTCATACCATCATAGTTTCCTTTATTTAAATTCAGGACCCTAGTGTCTGAGTCAACTACTTCACTCTCCATCTTAATGAAGAATTCGATCATATTATGATCGCTCCTCCCCAAGGGGCCTCGCACAACAAGATTGCTAATTAATCCTTTCTTATTACATAACCGGTAGAGAGCTGCGTGACCACGCAGCTTATAGGGAACGTTGGACATGAGGAAAAATTTCTTTATGCAACGAGTGGTTAAGATTTGGAACGCACTGCTGGATAGGGTGGTGGATACAGATTCAATAGTAGCCTTCAAAAGGGAGTCGGATAAATACTTGAAGGAGAAAAAATTGCAGGGATATGGGGAAAGAGCGGGGGAGTGGGACTAACTGGATTGCTCTTCGAAAGAGCCGGCGCAGACTCGATGGGCCGAATGGCCTCCTTCTGTGCTGTATCTACATTACAACAGTGACTACACTTCAAAAAGTACTTCATTGGCTGTAAAGCGCTTTGGGACGTCCAGTGGTCGTGAAAGGCGCTGTAGAAAGGCAAGTCTTTCTTTCTTTTACCATTCTATAAATGTAAGTTGTTATTGCTCTGTGTTGTGAAATTTCAACATTTGAAAGCGAGGATGAGGGCCTTGATGTTTATATGGTGAGGGATAGGGAGTCGAGGGAGCTGGTCAAGCCGGGGGTAATGACAGTGTTGGCACAGTTTATAAAGTGACAGCTTATAATCCCGAGGTGAGGAAGAGCTGGAGATTGTGAGCTCATGCATGCATCTCCCTTAATAGGATCTAGACAAGCCTTGACAGTGAAATTTTCTTTTCGTTTTTGTAAAACAAAAAAGGAATAGGAAAAAAAAATTGTCTGTTGTCCCCTTAGTTGTCTGGTGATTTTAGCCAGAGGCCAATTTTGGAAATGTATTGTTAGTTCCATTGTTTCTGAAATAGTGAAGAGCATCAGGCAATTTATTGACAATTACTGTCACCCGAGATGGATCAGAGCACTCCCGGCTCACTCAAAGAGGACAATGTCAAGCACTCCTGTGACTGTTACTGCAGAAAGTGATGCTCGATTATTTATCAGGCAAAACAATATTCATTATTAAAGGAGAAGTTAATTACATAGGATTACATCGGATATACGGCACAGAAACAGGCCATTCGGCCCAACCAGTCCATGCCGGCGTTTATGCTCCACTCGAGCCTCCTCCCGTCTTTCCTCATCTAAATCTATCAGCGTAACCCTCTATTCCCTTCTCCCTCATATGCTTGTCTAGCCTCCCCTTAAATGCATCTGTACTATTCGCTTCAACCACTCCCTGTGGTAGCGAGTTCCACATTCTCACCACTCTCTGGGTAAAGAAGTTTCTTCTGAATTCCCGATTGGATTTCTTGCTGACTATCTTATATTGATGGCCTCCAGTTATGCTCTTCCCCACAAGTGGCAAACATTCTCTCTGTATCCACTTTATCAAAACCTTTCATCATTTTGAAGACCTCTATTAGGTCACCCCTCAGCCTTCTTTTTTCAAGAGAAAGGAGAAAATTCTAGGAGTTAAAAATGTTAAAGGGGCAGGAAGGGAACTATCTAATGGCTTCGTGAGTGAATACACTGCCGGATGAGGTCCTGAGACATACAGACCAGAATGGCCCTGGGCTCATAAGCTGCAGATGGATGAGGAAAGCCATTTGACCGACCTTATCTCATCTACTTAGAAAGGCCCTACAGCTACCATCCCCTCACATGGCACCCAGCTGTGTCTGAAATAATTCCAAGATTCCTTTCCTCCACTACCTACGCTGTTAGTCCGTGCCATGCAGGCGATCACTCATTGCGTGTAGAGCTTGCTACCATCAGTTTTAAATTTGCTTTTTACTGGTTTGATCCGACGTTCCCTAATCCTACAGTGTCAGCCGTGGCTCAGTGGGCAGCACCCTCGCCTCTGAGTCAGAAGGTTGTGGGTTCAAGTCCCCACTCCGGAGACTTGAGCACAAAAATCTAGGCTGACACTCCCGGTGCAGTACATTGTCCGCGTGCCCGATACGAGACTCCCAAAACAAGCGCTCTACTCGGAGCACTGACATGGCAAGAGAGCCCCAGGTGGGCAGAGGAAACGCTTCAAGGACACCCTCAAAGCCTCCTTGGAAAAAGTGTAACATCCCCACCGACACCTGGGAATCCCTGGCTCAAGACCGCACAAAATGGAGGAGAAGCATCCAGGGGAAGGCGCCAAATACCTCGAGTCTCTTCACCGGGAGCAAGCAGGAGCGCACGTCAACCCAAGCACCCTGCCCCCTTCAACCACCGTCTGTCCCACCTGTGACAGAGACTGTAGGTACCGCATTGGACTCATCAGTCACCTGAGAACTCATTTTTAATGTGGAAGCAAGTCATCCTCGGTTCCGAGGGACTGCCTAAGAAGAAGTACTGAGGGAGTGCTGCACTGTCGGAGGTGCCGTCTTTCAGATGAGACATTAAACCGAGGCCCCATCTGCTCTCTCAGGCGGATGTAAAAGATCCCGTGGCACTATTTCGAAGAAGAGCAGGGGCGTTCTCCCCGGTGTCCTGGCCAATATTTATCCCTCAACCAACATCACTAAAACAAATGATCTGGTCATTATCACATTGCCGTTTGTGGGAGCTTGCTGTGCGCAAATTGGCTGCCGCGTTTCCTACATTACAACAGCGACTACCCTTCAAAAAGTACTTCATTGGCTGTAAAACACTTTGGGATGTCCTGAAGTCGTGAAAGGTGCTGTAGAAATACTTTCTGCTCTCACAGTTTCACCCTTTGCACATCACTTACTATCTCAGATACGTTTATACAAGGCTGCTTCTGTTCAAAGTTGAGGAGCCCAAAGCCTGGAACTTTAGATCGTAATTGGGTGGAACTGATCAGCAATATGGATGAAAACCCGTTAGTGCCTGACTGCTTCACACTTAATTTCCCAAGGGTGGGGAAGGCGGCATAACTACCTCATGCAAATCTACCTTCACATCAGCAGGCAATCAATATCTCATCTCTGAGTCAGAAGATCGGGGATCCAAGCCCGCCTTCAGAGATTTAAGCACATAATCTAGGCCGACACTCACAGTGCAGTACTGTCGGAGGTGCCGTCTTTTGGATCAGCCATTAAATCGAGGTCCCATCTCTCCTCTCAGGTGGACATAAAAGATCCTGTGTCACTATTTCAAAGAAGAGCAGGGGAGTTCTCCCCGGTGTCCTAGCCCAATCGTTATCCCTCAAATAACATCACTAAAAACAGATGATCTGGTCATTATCACATTGCTGTTTGTGGGAGCTTGCTGTGCGAAAATTGGCTGCCGCGTTTCCTACATTACAACAGTGACTACACTTCAAAAAGTACTTGATTGGCTGTAAAGCGCTTTGGGAACATCCAGTGGTCGTGAAAGGCGCTATAGAAATGCAAGTCTTTCTTTTTGTTACTATTTGAAGAAGGGAGGAGGCGTTCTCCCCGGTGTCCCGGCCAACATTTCTCCCTCAATCAAAATCACAAAATCTGGTCAGTGCTGTTTATGGGACCTTGCTGTGTTATAACAGCGACCACACTTCAAAAGTAATTCATACAATCAGAGAAGCTTACAGCACAGGAGGAGGCCATTCGGCCCATCGTGCCTGTGCCGGCTCTTTGAAAGAGCTCTCCAATTTAGTCTCACTCCCCAACTTTTGCCCCCATGACCCTGCACATTAGTCCTCTTCAAGTACATGTCCAATTGCCTTTTGAAAGTTCCTATGGAATCTGATTCCACCGCCCTTTCAGGTAGTGCATTCCAGATATTTGAGCTACAGGGGAGTCAAAGGTTATGGGGAACAGGCAGGAAAGTGCAGTTGAGGCCAAGATCAGATCAGCCATGATCTTAATGAATGGCGGAGCAGGCTCGAGGGGCCGAATGGCCTACTCCTGCTCCTGGTTCTTATGTTCTTATCAGATCTTAACAACCCTCTGAGTGAAGAAATTTCTCCTCATTTCCCCCCTTGTTCTTTTGCC
The DNA here is from genome assembly GCA_030390025.1 of Squalus acanthias. Taxonomy (NCBI): domain Eukaryota; kingdom Metazoa; phylum Chordata; class Chondrichthyes; order Squaliformes; family Squalidae; genus Squalus; species Squalus acanthias. The sequence continues at coordinate 3,040,273 of CM059450.1, forward strand.
AATTATTTTAAATCCATGATCTTTGGTTACTGACCCACTTGCCAGAGGAAACTGTTTCTCCCTACTTGCTCTGTCAAAACCCCTCTTAATTCAGTCTCCCCTTAACCTACTCTGCTCTAAGGACAACAATCCCAGCTTCTCCAAACTCTCCGCATAACTGAACTCCCTCCAACAATGAGAGGTCATCGACCTGAAACGTTAACTCTGTTTCTTTCTTCACAGATGCTGCCTGACCTGCTGATTATTTCCAGCATTTTCTGTTCTTATCCCAGCTTTCCAGCATCCGCAGTATTTTGCTGTTGTCTCTGCAACAATTCATTGGCTGTGCAGTGTTTTGCGATGACCTGAGAATGTGAAAGGCGCTATATAAATGCAAGTTCTTTATTCTGGGTACTCCTCATGTGTGACGCGCCATAAAGCGGGTTAGGGGTCTTTGCACCCTTTTTAAAAAATTAATTCACGGGATGTGGGCGTCGCTGACAAGGCCAGCATTTATTGCCCATTCCTCATTGTCCCTTGAGAAGGTGGTGGTGAGCTGCCTTCTTGAACCGCTGCAGTCCGTGTGGTGAAGGTACTGTTAGGGAGGGAGTTCCAGGATTTGGACCCAGCGACGATGAAGGAACGGCGGTATATTTCCAAGCCAGGATGGCGTGTGTGTGACTCGGAGGGGAACTTGGGTGTCATACCCACGCGCCTGCTGCCCTTGTCCTTCTAGGTGGCCACAAGTCCCCAGATATTAGTGAGGAGGTCTTTGCAGGGTTAAAGAAAAGAAAGATTTCATGACCACCGGACGTCCCAAAGCACTTTACAGCCAATGAAATACTTTTTGAAGTGTTGTCACTGTTATAATGTAGGAAACAAGGCAGCCAATTTGCGCACAGCAAGATCCCACAAACAGCAATGTGATAATGACCAGATAATCTGTTTTTGTGATGTTGATTGAGGGATAAATATTAGCCAGGACACTGGGGAGAACTCCCCTGCTCTTCTTCGAAATAGTGCCGTGGGATCTTTTACGTCCACCTGAGAGGGCAGGCAGGGCCTCAATTTAACATCTCATCTGAAAGACAGCACCTCCGACAGTGCAGCACTCCACTGGGAGTGTCAGAATGGATTTTTGAACTCAAGTCTCTGGAGTGGGACTTGAACCCACAACCTTCTAGACTCAGAGGACGAGGGTGCTGCCCGCTGAGCCACGGCTGACACTGGGCGGGGAGTGCCTCCTGACCATAGGATGGGCACATGCCTTTATACAGTGTAGTCACTGTTACAATGCAGGAAACACGGCAGCCAATTTGCGCACAGCAAGCTCCCACAAACAGCAATGTGATAATGACCAGATAATCTGTTTTTGTGATGTTGATTGAGGGATAAATATTGGCCCAGGGACACCGGGGAGAACTGGTTGCACCAGTTGGAGGTGAGGAGTTTCAGCTGGTTGCCTCTCTGCACCAAGCCACCATCCTCAACCTCCAACTCTCTCTCCCAATTTCCCCATTGGAGTTGAAGTCAGTTTTGACGCCGGTCTATGGGTGGCGCTGCAGCTCCGCAGCGCAGACATTAGGCGTCAGCGCGTCTCCTCTTGCCTCGTACAATCACCTCCTCAGCACAACCGTTTCAATCGGCGCCTCGGCCAACAGGACGAAACCCCGCCCTCTTTGCATTGGCCCAATCGGAGGGCGGGCGCCTCGGCCGGCCGGTAGCCGATAGGTCGGCTGGGCGGTCAATCAACGCTAAAGCCCGCACATCTTGGGGACGCCGCCCACGTGGAACCGCGAGCTGCGATTGGTGGGATTATTTTGTAAAGCGACCACGTGGAAACACCAGCTGCGATTGGTGGATTTCAAAAGGGACCAATGGGAAGCGTGAGCTGCGATTGGTGGGACTTTTTTGAATAGCGGCGTCGTTGAACCGCGAGCTGCGATTGGTGAATTTCAACCGGGCCACGTGAAAGTGGGAACTGCGATTGGTGGATTTCAAACAGATCACGTGGAACCGCGTGCTGCGATTGGTGGATTTCGAAAGGGGCGCCATCCGAGCGGCCGTCGATCAGGGAGGGACGAGCCGCCATTTTGTGTGTGTGTGAGGCGAAAGAGAAAATAAATGTTAAAAAAAAAGGGGAGAGAAAAAGAAGTTAAAAGGTAAGGAGAATAAAAAAAGTTTTTTTTTAAAAAGCTGAAGGGGGAGAAACAGGAGCGGCGGTCGGAGGAGGAGCGGGGGCGCCGGTCCGGGGTTTGCGGCGTGACTGAGGGGAGGCGAAGGCCGCAGCCTGACTGGCGCCGTGTCCGGGGGCGATGGAAAGCCGCCCGCGGGGGGAGGCCAGATGGCCAAATACCTCACTCAGCTCACCCTCCTCACCCCCCTCACCCCACACTC
>CM059450.1:3042848-3107500 GCA_030390025.1 Squalus acanthias
CGTGCGTTACTGGGTATAACGCTCCTGTATATATTACATAATAACACGCCGTGCGTTACTGGGTATAACGCTCCTGTATATATTACATAATAACACGCCGTGCGTTACTGGGTATAACGCTCCTGTATATATATTATATAATAACACGCCGTGCGTTACTGGGTATAACGCTCCTGTATATATTACATAATAACACGCCGTGCGTTACTGGGTATAACGCTCCTGTATATATTACATAATAACACGCCGTGCGTTACTGGGTATAACGCTCCTGTATATATTACATAATAACACGCCGTGCGTTACTGGGTATAACGCTCCTGTATATATTACATAATAACACGCCGTGCGTTACTGGGTATAACGCTCCAGTATATATTACATAATAACACGCCGTGCGTTACTGGGTATAACGCTCCTGTATATATTACATAATAACACGCCGTGCGTTACTGGGTATAACACTCTGTATATATATTATATAATAACACACCGTGTGTGTTACTGGGTATAACGCTCCTGTATATATTATATAATAACACACCGTGTGTTACTGGGTATAACGCTCCTGTATATATTATGTAATAACACACCGTGAGTTACCGGGTATAACGCTCCTATATATATTATATAATAACACGCCGTGCGTCACCGGGTATAACGCTCCTGTATATATTATATAATAACACGCCGTGCGTCACCGGGTATAACGCTCCTGTATATATTATATAATAACACGCCGTGCGTCACCGGGTATAACGCTCCTGTATATATTATATAATAACACGCCGTGCGTCTCCGGGTATAATGCTCCTGTATATATTATATAATAACACACCGTGCGTTTCCGGGTACAACGCTCCTGTATATATTATATAATAACACACCGTGCGTTACCGGGTATAAGGCTCCTGTATATATATTATATAATAACACGCCGTGCGTTACCGGGTATAAGGCTCCTGTATATATATTATATAATAACACGCCGTGCGTTACTGGGTATAACGCTCCTGTATATATTATATAATAACACGCCGTGCGTCACCGGGTATAACGCTCCTGTATATATTATATAATAACACGCCGTGCGTCACCGGGTATAACGCTCCTGTATATATATTATATAATAACACGCCGTGCGTTACTGGGTATAACGCTCCTGTATATATTATATAATAACACGCCGTGCGTCACCGGGTATAACGCTCCTGTATATATTATATAATAACACGCCGTGCGTCACCGTGTATAACGCTCCTGTATATATTATATAATAACACGCCGTGCGTCACCGGGTATAACGCTCCTGTATATATTATATAATAACACGCCGTGCGTCACCGGTATAACGCTCCTGTATATATTATATAATAACACGCCGTGCGTCACCGGGTATAACGCTCCTGTATATATTATATAATAGCACGGCGTGCGTCACCGGGTATAACGCTCCTGTATATACTATGTAATAGCACGCCGTGCGTCACCGGGTATAACGCTCCTGTAAATATTATGTAATAACACGCCGTGCGTCACCGGGTATAACGCTCCTGTAAATATTATGTAATAACACGCCGTGCGTCACCGGGTATAACGCTCCTGTATTTATTACGTAATAACACGCTGTGCGTCACCGGGTATAACGCTCCTGTATGTATTACGTAATAACACGCCGTGCGTTACTGGGTATAACGCTCCTGTATGTATTACGTAATAACACGCCGTGCGTTACTGGGTATAACGCTCCTGTATGTATTACGTAATAACACGCCGTGCGTTACTGGGTATAACGCTCCTGTATGTATTACGTAATAACACGCCGTGCGTTACTGGGCATAACGCTCCTGTATGTATTACGTAATAACACGCCGTGCGTTACTGGGCATAACGCTCCTGTATGTTTTACGTAATAACACGCCGTGCGTTACTGGGCATAACGCTCCTGTATGTATTACGTAATAACACGCCGTGCGTTACTGAGCATAACGCTCCTGTATATATTACGTAATAGCACGCCGTGCGTTGCTGGGCATAACGCTCCTGTATATATTACGTAATAGCACGCCGTGCGTTACTGGGCATAACGCTCCTGTATATATTACGTAATAGCACGCCGTGCGTCACCGGGCATAACGCTCCTGTATATATTACGTAATAGCACGCCGTGCGTCACCGGGCATAACGCTCCTGTATATATTACGTAATAGCACGCCGTGCGTCACCGGGCATAACGCTCCTGTATATATTACGTAATAACACGCCGTGCGTCACCGGGCATAACGCTCCTGTATATATTACGTAATAACACGCCGTGCGTCACCGGGCATAACGCTCCTGTATATATTACGTAATAACACGCCGTGCGTCACCGTGTATAACGCTCCTGTATATATTACGTAATAACACGCCGTGCGTCACCGTGTATAACGCTCCTGTATATATTACGTAATAACACGCCGTGCGTCACCGGGTATAACGCTCCTGTATATATTACGTAATAACACGCCGTGCGTCACCGGGTATAACGCTCCTGTATATATTACGTAATAACACGCCGTGCGTCACCGGGTATAACGCTCCTGTATATATTACGTAATAACACGCCGTGCGTCACCGGGTATAACGCTCCTGTATATATTACGTAATACCACGCCGTGCGTCACCGGGTATAACGCTCCTGTATATACTATGTAATAGCACGCCGTGCGTCACCGGGTATAACGCTCCTGTATATATTATATAATAACACACCGTGCGTCTCCGGGTATAACGCTCCTGTATATATTATATAATAACACACCGTGCGTCACCGGGTATAACTCTCCTGTATATATATTATATAATAACACACCGTGCGTTACCGGGTATAATGCTCCTGTATATATTATATAATAACACAGCGTGTGTTACCGGGTATAACGCTCCTGTATATATTATATAATAACACACGGTGCGTTACTGGGTATAACACTCCTGTGTATATTACATAATAACACACCGTGTGTTACTGGGTATCACACTCTGTATATATTATATAATAACACACCGTGTGTTACTGGGTATAATGCTCCTGTATATATATTATATAATAACACACCGTGCGTTACTGGGTATAACGCTCCTGTATATATTATATAACACACCGTGCGTTACTGGGTATAACGCTCTAGTATATATTATATAATAACACGCCGTGCGTTACTGGGTATAACGCTCCTGTACATATTGGGCCGAAAATTGATCCCGGGACGCGAGAGTACGCACTGCATACTCTCGCGTATTCCCACTCCAATTGCCGCTTTTCTGCATGCCCTGCGCATGCGCTGAAAACCGGCAATTGCTCTTCCGAAAAGGGGGCGGGGCCTGAGTGCATCGCGTGTGCGCTACAGGCTGCGCGCACGCTGTGCACTTCATGCTTTGGACGCGCAGGTAAGTAGGGAAGATTTTGGAAATGTAAAAAGGAGGAGTAAGACCCGCTTTTAAGAAGGTAAGTAGTGAATTAAGTATTTTTTTGAATTTTTTTTTACAGGTATATCTTTTTTATAGACTTTAAAGACAGGTAAGTTTATTTTTATAACTTTTTGAAAGATTTTAAATTTTTTCAAAAATTTAATTTTTTATTTAAAATGGTTAATTTAATTAACTATACTTATTTTATTAATGTGTTGGTTTTTTTTTTAATTTAATTGAGGTTTAGCTGTTATTTTGGGGGTGTGTAAGATTCATAAGTCTCACAGCCATGCTGTGAGACTTATGAATGGAAGATGGTGTGCTGCCATTGGCTCTAACTGAGTCACGTGATCCCACAGCTCGCACGAATTAACTGCGCCGCTGGGATACGCAAGCCCAGCACAGCTGATGTCTGGAACATCAAGTTTGTGCGAGCTGGATCAGAAAAAGCATAAGCGAGGTGAGACATCGCGGGGAAGGCTTACCCCCGCGGGAACAGAGCGAGATCAATTTCTGGGCCATTATATAATAACACGCCGTGCGTTACTGGGTATAACGCTCCTGTATATATTACATAATAACACGCCGTGCGTTACTGTGTATAACGCTCCTGTATATATTACATAATAACAAGCCGTGCGTTACTGGGTATAACGCTCCTGTATATATTACATAATAACACGCCGTGCGTTACTGGGTATAACGCTCCTGTATATATATTATATAATAACACGCCGTGCGTTACTGGGTATAACGCTCCTGTATATATTATATAATAACACACCGTGTGTTACTGGGTATAACGCTCCTGTATATATTATGTAATAACACACCGTGAGTTACCGGGTATAACGCTCCTATATATATTATATAATAACACGCCGTGCGTCACCGGGTATAACGCTCCTGTATATATTATATAATAACACGCCGTGCGTCACCGGGTATAACGCTCCTGTATATATTATATAATAACACGCCGTGCGTCACCGGGTATAACGCTCCTGTATATATTATATAATAACACGCCGTGCGTCTCCGGGTATAATGCTCCTGTATATATTATATAATAACACACCGTGCGTTTCCGGGTACAACGCTCCTGTATATATTATATAATAACACACCGTGCGTTACCGGGTATAAGGCTCCTGTATATATATTATATAATAACACGCCGTGCGTTACCGGGTATAAGGCTCCTGTATATATATTATATAATAACACGCCGTGCGTTACTGGGTATAACGCTCCTGTATATATTATATAATAACACGCCGTGCGTCACCGGGTATAACGCTCCTGTATATATTATATAATAACACGCCGTGCGTCACCGGGTATAACGCTCCTGTATATATATTATATAATAACACGCCGTGCGTTACTGGGTATAACGCTCCTGTATATATTATATAATAACACGCCGTGCGTCACCGGGTATAACGCTCCTGTATATATTATATAATAACACGCCGTGCGTCACCGTGTATAACGCTCCTGTATATATTATATAATAACACGCCGTGCGTCACCGGGTATAACGCTCCTGTATATATTATATAATAACACGCCGTGCGTCACCGGGTATAACGCTCCTGTATATATTATATAATAACACGCCGTGCGTCACCGGGTATAACGCTCCTGTATATATTATATAATAGCACGGCGTGCGTCACCGGGTATAACGCTCCTGTATATACTATGTAATAGCACGCCGTGCGTCACCGGGTATAACGCTCCTGTAAATATTATGTAATAACACGCCGTGCGTCACCGGGTATAACGCTCCTGTAAATATTATGTAATAACACGCCGTGCGTCACCGGGTATAACGCTCCTGTATTTATTACGTAATAACACGCTGTGCGTCACCGGGTATAACGCTCCTGTATGTATTACGTAATAACACGCCGTGCGTTACTGGGTATAACGCTCCTGTATGTATTACGTAATAACACGCCGTGCGTTACTGGGTATAACGCTCCTGTATGTATTACGTAATAACACGCCGTGCGTTACTGGGTATAACGCTCCTGTATGTATTACGTAATAACACGCCGTGCGTTACTGGGCATAACGCTCCTGTATGTATTACGTAATAACACGCCGTGCGTTACTGGGCATAACGCTCCTGTATGTTTTACGTAATAACACGCCGTGCGTTACTGGGCATAACGCTCCTGTATGTATTACGTAATAACACGCCGTGCGTTACTGAGCATAACGCTCCTGTATATATTACGTAATAGCACGCCGTGCGTTGCTGGGCATAACGCTCCTGTATATATTACGTAATAGCACGCCGTGCGTTACTGGGCATAACGCTCCTGTATATATTACGTAATAGCACGCCGTGCGTCACCGGGCATAACGCTCCTGTATATATTACGTAATAGCACGCCGTGCGTCACCGGGCATAACGCTCCTGTATATATTACGTAATAGCACGCCGTGCGTCACCGGGCATAACGCTCCTGTATATATTACGTAATAACACGCCGTGCGTCACCGGGCATAACGCTCCTGTATATATTACGTAATAACACGCCGTGCGTCACCGGGCATAACGCTCCTGTATATATTACGTAATAACACGCCGTGCGTCACCGTGTATAACGCTCCTGTATATATTACGTAATAACACGCCGTGCGTCACCGTGTATAACGCTCCTGTATATATTACGTAATAACACGCCGTGCGTCACCGGGTATAACGCTCCTGTATATATTACGTAATAACACGCCGTGCGTCACCGGGTATAACGCTCCTGTATATATTACGTAATAACACGCCGTGCGTCACCGGGTATAACGCTCCTGTATATATTACGTAATAACACGCCGTGCGTCACCGGGTATAACGCTCCTGTATATATTACGTAATACCACGCCGTGCGTCACCGGGTATAACGCTCCTGTATATACTATGTAATAGCACGCCGTGCGTCACCGGGTATAACGCTCCTGTATATATTATATAATAACACACCGTGCGTCTCCGGGTATAACGCTCCTGTATATATTATATAATAACACACCGTGCGTCACCGGGTATAACTCTCCTGTATATATATTATATAATAACACACCGTGCGTTACCGGGTATAATGCTCCTGTATATATTATATAATAACACAGCGTGTGTTACCGGGTATAACGCTCCTGTATATATTATATAATAACACACGGTGCGTTACTGGGTATAACACTCCTGTGTATATTACATAATAACACACCGTGTGTTACTGGGTATCACACTCTGTATATATTATATAATAACACACCGTGTGTTACTGGGTATAATGCTCCTGTATATATATTATATAATAACACACCGTGCGTTACTGGGTATAACGCTCCTGTATATATTATATAACACACCGTGCGTTACTGGGTATAACGCTCTAGTATATATTATATAATAACACGCCGTGCGTTACTGGGTATAACGCTCCTGTACATATTGGGCCGAAAATTGATCCCGGGACGCGAGAGTACGCACTGCATACTCTCGCGTATTCCCACTCCAATTGCCGCTTTTCTGCATGCCCTGCGCATGCGCTGAAAACCGGCAATTGCTCTTCCGAAAAGGGGGCGGGGCCTGAGTGCATCGCGTGTGCGCTACAGGCTGCGCGCACGCTGTGCACTTCATGCTTTGGACGCGCAGGTAAGTAGGGAAGATTTTGGAAATGTAAAAAGGAGGAGTAAGACCCGCTTTTAAGAAGGTAAGTAGTGAATTAAGTATTTTTTTGAATTTTTTTTTACAGGTATATCTTTTTTATAGACTTTAAAGACAGGTAAGTTTATTTTTATAACTTTTTGAAAGATTTTAAATTTTTTCAAAAATTTAATTTTTTATTTAAAATGGTTAATTTAATTAACTATACTTATTTTATTAATGTGTTGGTTTTTTTTTTAATTTAATTGAGGTTTAGCTGTTATTTTGGGGGTGTGTAAGATTCATAAGTCTCACAGCCATGCTGTGAGACTTATGAATGGAAGATGGTGTGCTGCCATTGGCTCTAACTGAGTCACGTGATCCCACAGCTCGCACGAATTAACTGCGCCGCTGGGATACGCAAGCCCAGCACAGCTGATGTCTGGAACATCAAGTTTGTGCGAGCTGGATCAGAAAAAGCATAAGCGAGGTGAGACATCGCGGGGAAGGCTTACCCCCGCGGGAACAGAGCGAGATCAATTTCTGGGCCATTATATAATAACACGCCGTGCGTTACTGGGTATAACGCTCCTGTATATATTACATAATAACACGCCGTGCGTTACTGTGTATAACGCTCCTGTATATATTACATAATAACAAGCCGTGCGTTACTGGGTATAACGCTCCTGTATATATTACATAATAACACGCCGTGCGTTACTGGGTATAACGCTCCTGTATATATATTATATAATAACACGCCGTGCGTTACTGGGTATAACGCTCCTGTATATATATTATATAATAACACGCCGTGCGTTACTGGGTATAACGCTCCTGTATATATATTATATAATAACACGCCGTGCGTTACTGGGTATAACGCTCCTGTATATATTACATAATAACACGCCGTGCGTTACTGGGTATAACGCTCCTGTATATATTACATAATAACACGCCGTGCGTTACTGGGTATAACGCTCCTGTATATATTACATAATAACACGCCGTGCGTTACTGGGTATAACGCTCCTGTATATATTACATAATAACACGCCGTGCGTTACTGGGTATAACGCTCCAGTATATATTACATAATAACACGCCGTGCGTTACTGGGTATAACGCTCCTGTATATATTACATAATAACACGCCGTGCGTTACTGGGTATAACACTCTGTATATATATTATATAATAACACACCGTGTGTTACTGGGTATAACGCTCCTGTATATATTATATAATAACACACCGTGTGTTACTGGGTATAACGCTCCTGTATATATTATGTAATAACACACCGTGAGTTACCGGGTATAACGCTCCTATATATATTATATAATAACACGCCGTGCGTCACCGGGTATAACGCTCCTGTATATATTATATAATAACACGCCGTGCGTCACCGGGTATAACGCTCCTGTATATATTATATAATAACACGCCGTGCGTCACCGGGTATAACGCTCCTGTATATATTATATAATAACACGCCGTGCGTCTCCGGGTATAACGCTCCTGTATATATTATATAATAACACACCGTGCGTTTCCGGGTACAACGCTCCTGTATATATTATATAATAACACACCGTGCGTTACCGGGTATAAGGCTCCTGTATATATATTATATAATAACACACCGTGCGTTACCGGGTATAAGGCTCCTGTATATATATTATATAATAACACGCCGTGCGTTACTGGGTATAACGCTCCTGTATATATTATATAATAACACGCCGTGCGTCACCGGGTATAACGCTCCTGTATATATTATATAATAACACGCCGTGCGTCACCGGGTATAACGCTCCTGTATATATATTATATAATAACACGCCGTGCGTTACTGGGTATAACGCTCCTGTATATATTATATAATAACACGCCGTGCGTCACCGGGTATAACGCTCCTGTATATATTATATAATAACACGCCGTGCGTCACCGTGTATAACGCTCCTGTATATATTATATAATAACACGCCGTGCGTCACCGGGTATAACGCTCCTGTATATATTATATAATAACACGCCGTGCGTCACCGGGTATAACGCTCCTGTATATATTATATAATAACACGCCGTGCGTCACCGGGTATAACGCTCCTGTATATATTATATAATAACACGCCGTGCGTCACCGGGTATAACGCTCCTGTATATACTATGTAATAGCACGCCGTGCGTCACCGGGTATAACGCTCCTGTAAATATTATATAATAACACGCCGTGCGTCACCGGGTATAACGCTCCTGTATATATTATATATTAACACGCCGTGCGTTACCGGGTATAACGCTCCTGTATATATTATATAATAACACACCGTGCGTTTCCGGGTATAACGCTCCTGTATATATTACATAATAACACACCGTGCGTTACTGGGTATAAGGCTCCTGTAATTGTATTATATAATAACACACCGTGCGTTACTGGGTATAACGCTCCTGTATATATTATATAATAACACACCGTGTGTTACCGGGTATGACACTCCTGTATATATTATATAATAACACACCGTGCGTTACCGGGTATAACACTCCTGTATATATATTATATAATAACACACCGTGCGTTACCGGGTATAATGCTCCTGTATATATTATATAATAACACAGCGTGTGTTACCGGGTATAACGCTCCTGTATATATTATATAATAACACACGGTGCGTTACTGGGTATAACACTCCTGTGTATATTACATAATAACACACCGTGTGTTACTGGGTATCACACTCTGTATATATTATATAATAACACACCGTGTGTTACTGGGTTTAACGCTCCTGTATATATTACATAATAACACGCCGTGCGTTACTGGGTATAACGCTCCTGTATATATATTATATAATAACACGCCGTGCGTTACTGGGTATAACGGTCCTGTATATATATTATATAATAACACGCCGTGCGTTACTGGGTATAACGCTCCTGTATATATATTATATAATAACACGCCGTGCGTTACTGGGTATAACGCTCCTGTATATATTATATAATAACACGCCGTGCGTCACCGTGTATAACGCTCCTGTATATATTATATAATAACACGCCGTGCGTCACCGGGTATAACGCTCCTGTATATATTTTATAATAACACGCCGTGCGTCACCGGGTATAACGCTCCTGTATATATTATATAATAACACGCCGTGCGTCACCGGGTATAACGCTCCTGTATATACTATGTAATAGCACGCCGTGCGTCACCTGGTATAACGCTCCTGTAAATATTATATAATAACACGCCGTGCGTTACCGGGTATAACGCTCCTGTATATATTATATAATAACACGCCGTGCGTTACCGGGTATAACGCTCCTGTATATATTATATAATAACACACCGTGCGTTTCCGGGTATAACGCTCCTGTATATATTACATAATAACACACCGTGCGTTACTGGGTATAAGGCTCCTGTATATGTATCATATAATAACACACCGTGCGTTACTGGGTATAACGCTCCTGTATATATTATACAATAACACACCGTGCGTTACCGGGTATAACACTCCTGTATATATTATATAATAACACACCGTGCGTTACCGGGTATAACACTCCTGTATATATATTATATAATAACACACCGTGCGTTACCGGGTATAATGCTCCTGTATATATTATATAATAACACAGCGTGTGTTACCGGGTATAACGCTCCTGTATATATTATATAATAACACACGGTGCGTTACTGGGTATAACACTCCTGTGTATATTACATAATAACACACCGTGTGTTACTGGGTATCACACTCTGTATATATTATATAATAACACACCGTGTGTTACTGGGTATAACGCTCCTGTATATATATTATATAATAACACACCGTGCGTTACTGGGTATAACGCTCCTGTATATATTATATAACACACCGTGCGTTACTGGGTATAACGCTCTTGTATATATTATATAATAACACGCCGTGCGTTACTGGGTATAACGCTCCTGTATATATTATATAATAACACGCCGTGCGTTACTGGGTATAACGCTCCTGTATATATTACATAATAACAAGCCGTGCGTTACTGGGTATAACGCTCCTGTATATATTACATAATAACACGCCGTGCGTTACTGGGTATAACGCTCCTGTATATATATTATATAATAACACGCCGTGCGTTACTGGGTATAACGCTCCTGTATATATATTATATAATAACACGCCGTGCGTTACTGGGTATAACGCTCCTGTATATATATTATATAATAACACGCCGTGCGTTACTGGGTATAACGCTCCTGTATATATATTATATAATAACACGCCGTGCGTTACTGGGTATAACGCTCCTGTATATATTACATAATAACACGCCGTGCGTTACTGGGTATAACGCTCCTGTATATATTACATAATAACACGCCGTGCGTTACTGGGTATAACTCTCCTGTATATATTACATAATAACACGCCGTGCGTTACTGGGTATAACGCTCCTGTATATATTACATAATAACACGCCGTGCGTTACTGGGTATAACGCTCCTGTATATATTACATAATAACACGCCGTGCGTTACTGGGTATAACGCTCCAGTATATATTACATAATAACACGCCGTGCGTTACTGGGTATAACGCTCCTGTATATATTACATAATAACACGCCGTGCGTTACTGGGTATAACGCTCCTGTATATATTACATAATAACACGCCGTGCGTTACTGGGTATAACGCTCCTGTATATATTACATAATAACACGCCGTGCGTTACTGGGCATAACGCTCCTGTATATATTACATAATAACACGCCGTGCGTTACTGGGTATAACGCTCCTGTATATATTACATAATAACACACCGTGCGTTACTGGGTATAACACTCTGTATATATATTATATAATAACACACCGTGCGTTACCGGGTATAACTCTCCTGTATATATTACATAATAACACACCGTGCGTTACCGGGTATAACACTCCTGTATATATTATATAATAACACACCGTGTGTTACTGGGTATAACACTCCTGTATATATTATATAATAACACACCGTGTGTTACTGGGTATAACACTCTGTATATATTATATAATAACACACCGTGTGTTACTGGGTATAACGCTCCTGTATATATTATGTAATAACACACCGTGAGTTACCGGGTATAACTCTCTGTATATATATTATATAATAACACGCCGTGCGTTACCGGGTATAACGCTCCTGTATATGTTATATAATAACACGCCGTGCGTTACCGGGTATAACGCTCCTGTATATATTATATAATAACACGCCGTGCGTTACCGGGTATAACGCTCCTGTATATATTATATAATAACACGCCGTGCGTTACCGGGTATAACGCTCCTGTATATATTATATAATAACACGCCGTGCGTTACCGGGTATAACGCTCCTGTATATATTATATAATAACACGCCGTGCGTTACCGGGTATAACGCTCCTGTATATATTATATAATAACACGCCGTGCATTACCGGGTATAGTGTGTTACTGGGTATAACGAACCTGTATATATTATATAATAACACACTGTGTGTTACTGGGTATAATGCTCCTGTATATATATTATATAATAACACACCGTGTGTTACTGGGTATAACGCTCCTGTATATATTATATAATAACACGCCGTGCGTCACCGGGTATAACGCTCCTGTATATATTATATAATAACACGCCGTGCGTCACCGGGTATAACGCTCCTGTATATATTATATAATAACACACCGTGCGTGTCCGGGTATAACGCTCCTGTATATATTATATAATAACACACCGTGCGTTTCCGGGTATAACGCTCCTGTATATATTATATAATAACACACCGTGCGTTACTGGGTATAAGGCTCCTGTATATATTATATAATAACACACCGTGCGTTACTGGGTATAAGGCTCCTGTATATATATTATATAATAACACACCGTGCGTTACTGGGTATAACGCTCCTGTATATATTATATAATAACACGCCGTGCGTCACCGGGTATAACGCTCCTGTATATATTATATAATAACACGCCGTGCGTTACTGGGTATAACGCTCCTGTATATATATTATATAATAACACACCGTGCGTTACTGGGTATAACGCTCCTGTATATATTATATAATAACACACCGTGCGTTACCGGGTATAACACTCCTGTATATATTATATAATAACACACCGTGCGTTTCCGGGTATAACACTCCTGTATATATTATATAATAACACACCGTGTGTTACTGCGTATAACGCTCCTGTATATATTATATAATAACACACCGTGTGTTACTGGGTATAACGCTTCTGTATATATTATATAATAACACACCGTGTGTTACTGGGTATAACGCTCCTGTATATATTATATAAGAACACACCGTGTGTTACTGGGTATAACACTCCTGTATATATTATATAATAACACACCGTGTGTTACTGGGTATAACACTCCTGTATATATTATATAATAGCACACCGTACGTTACTGGGTATAACACTCCTGTATATATTATATAATAACACACCGTGCGTTATGGGTATAACACTCCTGTATATATTATATAATAACACACCGTGTGTTACTGGGTATAACACTCTGTATATATATTATATAATAACACACCGTGTGTTACTGGGTATAACACTCCTGTATATATTATATAATAACACACCGTGTGTTACTGGGTATAACACTCTGTATATATATTATATAATAACACACCGTGTGTTACTGGGTATAACACTCTGTATATATTATATAATAACACACCGTGTGTTACTGGGTATAACGCTCCTGTATATATTACATAATAACACGCCGTGCGTTACCGGGTATAACGCTCCTGTATATATTACATAATAACACGCCGTGCGTTACCGGGTATAACGCTCCTGTATATATTACATAATAACACGCCGTGCGTTACCGGGTATAACGCTCCTGTATATATTACATAATAACACGCCGTGCGTTACCGGGTATAACGCTGCTGTATATACTACATTATAACACACCGTGCGTTACCGGGTATAACGCTCCTGTATATATATTATATAATAACACACCGTGCGTTACTGGGTATAACGCTTCTGTATATATTATATAATAACACACCGTGCGTTACTGGGTATAACGCTTCTGTATATATTATATAATAACACACCGTGCGTTACTGGGTATAACGCTCCTGTATATATTATATAATAACACACCGTGCGTTACTGGGTATAACGCTCCTGTATATATTATATAATAACACACCGTGCGTTACTGGGTATAACGCTCTGTATATATTATATAATAACACACCGTGCGTTACTGGGTATAACGCTCTGTATATATTATATAATAACACACCGTGTGTTACTGGGTATAACGCTCCTGTATATATTATATAATAACACACCGTGTGTTACTGGGTATAACGCTCTGTATATATTATATAATAACACACCGTGTGTTACTGGGTATAACGCTCCTGTATATATTATATAATAACACACCGTGTGTTACCGGGTATAACGCTCCTGTATATATTATATAATAACACGCCGTGCGTTACCGGGTATAACGCTCCTGTATATATTATATAATAACACACCGTGCGTTACCGGGTATAACGCTCCTGTATATATTATATAATAACACACCGTGCGTTACGGGTATAACGCTCCTGTATATATTATATAATAACACAAGGTGATTTACCGGGTATAACTCTCTGTATATATTATATAATAACACGCCGTGCGTTACCGGGTATAACGCTCCTGTATATATTATATAATAACACACCGTGCGTTTCCGGGTATAACGCTCCTGTATATATTATATAATAACACACCGTGCGTTTCCGGGTATAACGCTCCTGTATATATTATATAATAACACAC
This sequence comes from Squalus acanthias, assembly GCA_030390025.1. Lineage (NCBI taxonomy): Eukaryota > Metazoa > Chordata > Chondrichthyes > Squaliformes > Squalidae > Squalus > Squalus acanthias. The sequence goes on from CM059450.1 coordinate 3,057,887, forward strand.
GGTGATTACCGGGTATAACTCTCTGTATATATATTATATAATAACACGCCGTGCGTTACCGGGTATAACGCTCCTGTATATATTACATAATAACACGCCGTGCGTTACCGGGTATAACGCTCCTGTATATATTACATAATAACACGCCGTGCGTTACCGGGTATAACGCTCCTGTATATATTACATAATAACACGCCGTGCGTTACCGGGTATAACGCTCCTGTATATATTACATAATAACACGCCGTGCGTTACCGGGTATAACGCTCCTGTATATATTACATAATAACACGCCGTGCGTTACCGGGTATAACGCTCCTGTATATATTACATAATAACACGCCGTGCGTTACCGGGTATAACGCTCCTGTATATACTACATTATAACACACCGTGCGTTACCGGGTATAACGCTCCTGTATATATATTATATAATAACACACCGTGCGTTACTGGGTATAACGCTTCTGTATATATTATATAATAACACACCGTGCGTTACTGGGTATAACGCTTCTGTATATATTATATAATAACACACCGTGCGTTACTGGGTATAACGCTTCTGTATATATTATATAATAACACACCGTGCGTTACTGGGTATAACGCTCCTGTATATATTATATAATAACACACCGTGCGTTACTGGGTATAACGCTGCTGTATATATTATATAATAACACACCGTGTGTTACTGGGTATAACGCTTCTGTATATATTATATAATAACACACCGTGTGTTACTGGGTATAACGCTCCTGTATATATTATATAATAACACACCGTGTGTTACTGGGTATAACGCTTCTGTATATATTATATAATAACACACCGTGTGGTACTGGGTATAACGCTCCTGTATATATTATATAATAACACGCCGTGTGTTACCGGGTATAACGCTCCTGTATATATTATATAATAACACGCCGTGCGTTACCGGGTATAACGCTCCTGTATATATTATATAATAACACACCGTGCGTTTCCGGGTATAACGCTCCTGTATATATTATATAATAACACACCGTGCGTTTCCGGGTATAACGCTCCTGTATATATTATATAATAACACACCGTGTGTTACTGGGTATAACACTCCTGTATATATTATATAATAGCACACCGTGCGTTACTGGGTATAACACTCCTGTATATATTATATAATAACACACAGTGTGTTACTGGGTATAACACTCTGTATATATATTATATAATAACACACCGTGCGTTATGGGTATAACACTCCTGTATATATTATATAATAACACACCGTGTGTTACTGGGTATAACACTCTGTATATATATTATATAATAACACACCGTGTGTTACTGGGTATAACACTCCTGTATATATTATATAATAACACACCGTGTGTTACTGGGTATAACGCTCCTGTATATATTATATAATAACACACCGTGAGTTACCGGGTATAGCTTTCTGTATATATATTATATAATAACACGCCGTGCGTTACCGGGTATAACGCTCCTGTATATATTATATAATAACACGCCGTGCGTTACCGGGTATAACGCTCCTGTATATATTACATAATAACACGCCGTGCGTTACCGGGTATAACGCTCCTGTATATATTACATAATAACACGCCGTGCGTTACCGGGTATAACGCTCCTGTATATATTACATAATAACACGCCGTGCGTTACCGGGTATAACGCTCCTGTATATATTACATAATAACACGCCGTGCGTTACCGGGTATAACGCTCCTGTATATATTACATAATAACACGCCGTGCGTTACCGGGTATAACGCTCCTGTATATATTACATAATAACACGCCGTGCGTTACCGGGTATAACGCTCCTGTATATATTACATAATAACACGCCGTGCGTTACCGGGTATAACGCTCCTGTATATATTACATAATAACACGCCGTGCGTTACCGGGTATAACGCTCCTGTATATATTACATAATAACACGCCGTGCGTTACCGGGTATAACGCTCCTGTATATATTACATAATAACACACCGTGCGTTTCTGGGTATAACGCTCCTGTATATATTATATAATAACACGCCGTGTGTTACGGGGTATAACGCTCCTGTATATATTACATAATAACACGCCGTGCGTTACCGGGTATAACGCTCCTGTATATATTACATAATAACACACCGTGCGTTTCTGGGTATAACGCTCCTGTATATATTATATAATAACACACCGTGCGTTACTGGGTATAACACTCCTGTATATATTATATAATAACACACCGTGTGTTACTGGGTATAACACTCTGTATATATTTTATAATAGCCCACCGTGCGTTACTGGGTATAACACTCCTGTATATATTATATAATAACACACCGTGCGTTATGGGTATAACACTCCTGTATATATTATATAATAACACACCGTGTGTTACTGGGTATAACACTCTGTATATATTTTATAATAACACACCGTGTGTTACTGGGTATAACACTCCTGTATATATTATATAATAGCACACCGTGCGTTACTGGGTATAACACTCCTGTATATATTATATAATAACACACCGTGCGTTATGGGTATAACGCTCCTGTATATATTATATAATAACACACCGTGTGTTACTGGGTATAACACTCCTGTATATATTATATAATAACACACCGTGTGTTACTGGGTATAACGATCCTGTATATATTATATAATAACACACCGTGTGTTACTGGGTATAACACTCTGTATATATATTATATAATAACACACCGTTTGTTACTGGGTATAACACTCCTGTATATATTATATAATAACACACCGTGTGTTACTGGGTATAACACTCCTGTATATATTATATAATAACACACCGTGTGTTACTGGGTATAACGCTTCTGTATATATTATATAATAACACACCGTGTGGTACTGGGTATAACGCTCCTGTATATATTATATAATAACACACCGTGTGTTACCGGGTATAACGCTCCTGTATATATTATATAATAACACGCCGTGCGTTACCGGGTATAACGCTCCTGTATATATTATATAATAACACACCGTGCGTTTCCGGGTATAACGCTCCTGTATATATTATATAATAACACACCGTGCGTTACCGGGTATAACGCTCCTGTATATATTATATAATAACACAAGGTGATTTACCGGGTATAACTCTCTGTATATATATTATATAATAACACGCCGTGCGTTACCGGGTATAACGCTCCTGTATATATTACATAATAACACGCCGTGCGTTACCGGGTATAACGCTCCTGTATATATTACATAATAACACGCCGTGCGTTACCGGGTATAACGCTCCTGTATATATTACATAATAACACGCCGTGCGTTACCGGGTATAACGCTCCTGTATATATTACATAATAACACGCCGTGCGTTACCGGGTATAACGCTCCTGTATATATTACATAATAACACGCCGTGCGTTACCGGGTATAACGCTCCTGTATATATATTATATCATAACACACCGTGCGTTACTGGGTATAACGCTTCTGTATATATTATATAATAACACACCGTGCGTTACTGGGTATAACGCTTCTGTATATATTATATAATAACACACCGTGCGTTACTGGGTATAACGCTTCTGTATATATTATATAATAACACACCGTGCGTTACTGGGTATAACGCTCCTGTATATATTATATAATAACACACCGTGCGTTACTGGGTATAACGCTGCTGTATATATTATATAATAACACACCGTGTGTTACTGGGTATAACGCTTCTGTATATATTATATAATAACACACCGTGTGTTACTGGGTATAACGCTCCTGTATATATTATATAATAACACACCGTGTGTTACTGGGTATAACGCTTCTGTATATATTATATAATAACACGCCGTGTGGTACTGGGTATAACGCTCCTGTATATATTATATAATAACACGCCGTGTGTTACCGGGTATAACGCTCCTGTATATATTATATAATAACACGCCGTGCGTTACCGGGTATAACGCTCCTGTATATATTATATAATAACACACCGTGCGTTTCCGGGTATAACGCTCCTGTATATATTATATAATAACACACCGTGCGTTTCCGGGTATAACGCTCCTGTATATATTATATAATAACACACCGTGTGTTACTGGGTATAACACTCCTGTATATATTATATAATAGCACACCGTGCGTTACTGGGTATAACACTCCTGTATATATTATATAATAACACACAGTGTGTTACTGGGTATAACACTCTGTATATATATTATATAATAACACACCGTGCGTTATGGGTATAACACTCCTGTATATATTATATAATAACACACCGTGTGTTACTGGGTATAACACTCTGTATATATTATATAATAACACACCGTGTGTTACTGGGTATAACACTCCTGTATATATTATATAATAACACACCGTGTGTTACTGGGTATAACGCTCCTGTGTTACCGGGTATAACGCTCCTGTATATATATTATATAATAACACGCCGTGCGTTACCGGGTATAACGCTCCTGTATATATTATATAATAACACGCCGTGCGTTACCGGGTATAACGCTCCTGTATATATTATATAATAACACGCCGTGCGTTACCGGGTATAACGCTCCTGTATATATTACATAATAACACGCCGTGCGTTACCGGGTATAACGCTCCTGTATATATTACATAATAACACGCCGTGCGTTACCGGGTATAACGCTCCTGTATATATTACATAATAACACGCCGTGCGTTACCGGGTATAACGCTCCTGTATATATTACATAATAACACGCCGTGCGTTACCGGGTATAACGCTCCTGTATATATTACATAATAACACGCCGTGCGTTACCGGGTATAACGCTCCTGTATATATTACATAATAACACGCCGTGCGTTACCGGGTATAACGCTCCTGTATATATTACATAATAACACGCCGTGCGTTACCGGGTATAACGCTCCTGTATATATTACATAATAACACGCCGTGCGTTACCGGGTATAACGCTCCTGTATATATTACATAATAACACACCGTGCGTTTCTGGGTATAACGCTCCTGTATATATTATATAATAACACACCGTGTGTTACTGGGTATAACGCTCCTGTATATATTACATAATAACACACCGTGTGTTACTGGGTATAACGATCCTGTATATATTATATAATAACACACCGTGTGTTACTGGGTATAACGCTCCTGTATATATTATATAATAACACACCGTGCGTCACCGGGTATAACGCTCCTGTATATATTATATAATAACACACCGTGTGTTACTGGGTATAACGCTCCTGTATATATATTATATAATAACACACCGTGTGTTACTGGGTATAACGCTCCTGTATATATTATATAATAACACGCCGTGCGTCACCGGGTATAACGCTCCTGTATATATTATATAATAACACGCCGTGCGTCACCGGGTATAACGCTCCTGTATATATTATATAATAACACGCCGTGCGTCACCGGGTATAACGCTCCTGTATATATTATATAATAATACGCCGTGCGTCACCGGGTATAACGCTCCTGTATATATTATATAATAACACACCGTGCGTTTCCGGGTATAACGCTCCTGTATATATTATATAATAACACACCGTGCGTTACTGGGTATAACGCTTCTGTATATATTATATAATAACACACCGTGTGTTACTGGGTATAACGCTCCTGTATATATATTATATAATAACACACCGTGTGTTACTGGGTATAACGCTTCTGTATATATTATATAATAACACACCGTGTGTTACTGGGTATAACGCTCCTGTATATATTATATAATAACACACCGTGTGTTACTGGGTATAACGCTCCTGTATATATTATATAATAACACACCGTGAGTTACCGGGTATAACTCTCTGTATATATATTATATAATAACACGCCGTGCGTTACCGGGTATAACGCTCCTGTATATATTATATAATAACACGCCGTGCGTTACCGGGTATAACGCTCCTGTATATATTATATAATAACACGCCGTGCGTTACCGGGTATAACGCTCCTGTATATATTATATAATAACACGCCGTGCGTTACCGGGTATAGTGTGTTACTGGGTATAACGATCCTGTATATATTATATAATAACACACCGTGTGTTACTGGGTATAATGCTCCTGTATATATATTATATAATAACACACCGTGTGTTACTGGGTATAACGCTCCTGTATATATTATATAATAACACACCGTGAGTTACCGGGTATAACTCTCTGTATATATATTATATAATAACACGCCGTGCGTTACCGGGTATAACGCTCCTGTATATATTATATAATAACACGCCGTGCGTTACCGGGTATAACGCTGCTGTATATATTATATAATAACACGCCGTGCGTTACCGGGTATAACGCTCCTGTATATATTATATAATAACACGCCGTGCGTTACCGGGTATAACGCTCCTGTATATATTATATAATAACACGCCGTGCGTTACCGGGTATAACGCTCCTGTATATATTATATAATAACACTCCGTGCGTTACCGGGTATAACGCTCCTGTATATATTATATAATAACACGCCGTGCGTTACTGGTTATAACACGCCTGTATATATTATATAATAACACACCGTGCGTTACTGGGTATAACACTCCTGTATATATTATATAATAACACACCGTGCGTTACTGGGTATAACACTCCTGTACATATTATATAATAACACACCGTGCGTTACTGGGTATAACACTCCTGTGCATATTATATAATAACACACCGTGCGTTACCGGGTATAACGCTCCCGTATATATTATATAATAAAGCTCCTGTATATATTATATAATAAAGCTCCTGTATATATTATATAATAACACACCATGTGTTACTGGGTATAACGCTCCTGTATATATTATATAATAACACACCGTGTTACTGGGTATAACACTCCTGTATATATTATTTAATAAAGCTCCTGTATATATTATATAATAATACACCGTGTTACCGGGTATAACACTCCTGTATATATTATATAATAAAGCTCTTGTATACATTATATAATAACACACCGTGTGTTACTGGGTATAACGCTCCTGTATATATTATATAATAATACACCGTGTTACTGGGTATAACACTTCTGTATATATTATATAATAAAGCTCCTGTATATATTATATAATAACACACCGTGTGTTACTGGGTATAATGCTCCTGTATATATAATATAATAACACACCGTGTTACCGGGTATAACACTCCTGTATATATTATATAATAACACACCATGTGTTACTGGGTATAACGCTGCTGTATATATTATATAATAATACACCGTGTTACTGGGTATAACACTCCTGTATATATTATATAATAAAGCTCCTGTATATATTATATAATAACACACCGTGTGTTACTGGGTATAACGCTACTGTATATATTATATAATAACACACCGTGCGTTACTGGGTATAACGGTCCTGTATATATTATATAATAACACACCGTGCGTTACTGGGTATAACGGTCCTGTATATATTATATAATAACACACCGTGCGTTACCAGGTATAACGCTCCTGTATATTTTATATAATAACACACCGTGCGTTACCGGGTATAACGCTCCTGTATATATTATATAATAACACACCGTGCGTTACAGGGTATAACGCTCCTGTATATATATTATATAATAACACACCGTGTGTTACTGGGTGTGACACTCCTGTATATATTATATAATAACACACCGTGCGTTACTGGGTATAACGCACCTGTATATATATTATAGAATAACACACGGTGTGTTACTGGGTATAACGCACCTGTATATATATTATATAATAACACACGGTGTGTTACTGGGTATAACGCTCCTGCATGTATAAAAAGAAAGACTTGCATTTCTACAGCGCTTTTCACAACCTCAGGACGTCCCAAAGCGCTTTACAGCCGATGAAGTACTTTTTGAAATGTAGTCACTGTTGTAATGTAGGAAACGCGGCTGCCATTTGCGAAAAGCAAGCTCCCACAAACAGCAATGTGATAATGACCAGATCATCTGTTTTTTTGTGATGTTGATTGAGGGATAAATATTGGCCAGGACACCGGGGAGAACTCCCCTTCTCTTCCTCGATATAGTGCCATGGGATCTTTTACATCCACCTGAGAGAGCAGACGGGGCCTCGGTTTAACGTCTCATCCGAAAGACGGCACCTCCGACAGTGCAGCGCTCCCTCAGCACTGCCCCTCCGACAGTGCAGCGCTCCCTCAGCACTGCCCCTCCGACAGTGCAGCGCTCCCTCAGTACTGCCCCTCCGACAGTGCAGCACTCCCTCAGTACTGCCCCTCCGACAGTGCGGCGCTCCCTCAGTACTGCCCCTCCGACAGTGCAGCGCTCCCTCAGTACTGCCCCTCCGACAGTGCGGCGCTCCCTCAGCACTGCCCCTCCGACAGTGCGGCGCTCCCTCAGTACTGCCCCTCCGACAGTGCGGCGCTCCCTCAGTACTGCCCCTCCGACAGTGCGGCGCTCCCCCAGCACTGCCCCTCCGACAGTGCGGTGCTCCCTCAGTACTGCCCCGCCGACAGTGCGGCGCTCCCTCAGTACTGCCCCTCCGACAGTGCGGCACTCCCTCAGTACTGCCCCTCCGACAGTGCGGCGCTCCCTCAGTACTGCCCCTCCGACAGTGCAGCGCTCCCTCAGTACTGCCCCTCCGACAGTGCGGCGCTCCCTCAGTACTGCCCCTCAGACAGTGCGGCGCTCCCTCAGTACTGCCCCTCCGACAGTGCGGCTCTCCCTCAGTACTGCCCCTCCGACAGTGCAGCGCTCACTCAGTACTGCCCCTCCGACAGTGCAGCGCTCACTCAGTACAGCCCCTCCGACAGTGCGGCGCTCCCTCAGTACTGCCCCTCCGACAGTGCAGCGCTCACTCAGTACTGCCCCTCCGACAGTGCAGCGCTCACTCAGTACTGCCCCTCCGACAGTGCAGCGCTTACTCAGTACTGCCCCTCCAACAGTGCGGCGCTCCCTCAGTACTGCTCCTCCGACAGTGCAGCGCTCACTCAGTACTGCCCCTCCGACAGTGCAGCGCTCACTCAGTACTGCCCCTCCGACAGTGCAGCTCTCCCTCAGTACTGCCCCTCCGACAGTGCGGCGCTCCCTCAGTACTGCCCCTCCGACAGTGCGGCGCTCCCTCAGTACAGCCCCTCTGACAGTGCAGCGCTCCCTCAGTACTGCCCCTCCGACAGTGCAGCGCTCCCTCAGTACTGCCCCTCCGACAGTGCAGCGCTCCCTCAGTACTGCCCCTCCGACAGTGCGGCACTCCCTCAGTACTGCCCCTCCGACAGTGCGGCACTCCCTCAGTACTGCCCCTCTGACAGTGCGGCACTCCCTCAGTACTGCCCCTCCGACAGTGCGGCACTCCCTCAGTACTGCCCCTCCGACAGTGCGGCTCTCCCTCAGTACTGCCCCTCCGACAGTGCGGCACTCCCTCAGTACTGCCCCTCCAACAGTGCGGCGCTCCCTCAGTACTGCCCCTCCGACAGTGCGGCGCTCCCTCAGTACTGCCCCTCTGACAGTGCAGGCACTCCCTCAGTACTGCACTGTGAGTGTCAGCGTGGATTATGGGCTCAAGTCTCTGGAGTGGGGCTCGAACCCTCGACCTTCTGACTCAGAGGCGAGAGAGAGAGAGTGCGAACCACTGAGCCACAGCTAACATAGTAAAGAATGTAATATAATGAATATATTATAATGTAAATAATAAAAATGTAATAATATAAATATTTAATATAATTTATAAAGTATAATAATATAATTAATAAAGTATAATATAATGTAATATAATATAATATAATGAATATAATAAATATAATGTAATTTATATATAATGAATACAATATAATGTAAGGAATAATAATGTAATATAAATATGTAATATAATTTAATATTAATATAATTCATATAATTAAAATTATAATATAATTAAGATAATTAATAAAGTATAATATTAATATAATTAATACACGTTATGTTTAATATAATTAAAGTATAATATAATTAAATATAATATAATTAATATAATTAGTAAAGTATAATTTAATTAACATAATTAATATGGCATAATATAATTAATAAAGTATAATATATTATAATAAATAAATATGATCTAGGAGAACACACTGAGTTGCTGGGGTGCCACTGTCCTGTGTGGACTGTAAGGGGACGGGGTACTCGGTATGTTGAATAATGTTGCGGGAAATAAATTTGAGTGGAATCAGCGAGTCAGGCATTTCTGAGCCGTGCATCCTCTGTGTTTGGCTCAGTGTGATGTGATAATGGGACTGTCATTTGTGTAATTCCATAGCTAGCTTTGTACGTGTAGGAGGCAGAACACAAGGAAGCATTATTGAGAAAGTGTATTACTATTCATGGGCAATAAGACGGGGCTGACTGTGGTGGCTGTCCTCTTGTACTGCTTTGTACGCTCCTTTCTTCATTTTTGTAAGGAAATAACCTTTTAAACATGTTGACCTCTGACCTTCCCGAATTGCCGAGGGTTTGGAGTGGGGTTCAGCAGCTGCACGACCTTGACAGCCTTCCCAGTGTTGAGGCGAATGAATCCCGTCTTTGTGTTCCCACTTGTTTTGGTTCCTGCATCAGGATGGCAGGTTGTTGGCAACGACTGGGATGTGTTCAAGGCTCCAGAAAGGGAATTCCTTGTTCAACCAGTGTGAGAGGGGAAAAAGTTGGGGAGGGAAGGCAATTTTTAAAAAATATATATATATATTAGCGAAGCCTGGAAAAAAAAAAGGCTCGCTATAAGCAGTGCCTGTATGTGTGAGTCTGCCAGCATCAGGCTAACACTTAACAGCCCAAGTTCTCCCGTAGAGCTGGGATTCACTGGGCTACAAGTCGATAACTGACCACGCTTAGTCCTAAAGAAAGACTTGCATTTCTGTAGCGCCTTTCACCACCACCGGACTTCCCAAAGCGCTTTACAGCCAATGAAGTACTTTTTTTTTGAAGTGTAGTCACTGTTGTAATGTGGGAAACGCGGCAGTCAATTTTGCGCACAGCAAGCTCCCACAAACAGCAATGTGATAATGACCAGATCATCTGTTTTTTAGTGATGTTGATTGAGGGATAAATATTGGCCCCAGGACATCAGGGTGATCTCCCCTGCTCTTCTTCCAAATAGTGGCCATAGGATCTTTTTCGTCCACCTGAGAGAGCAGACGGGACCTCGGTTTAACGTCTCATCCAAAAAATGGCACCTCCGACAGTGCGGTGCTCCCTCAGTACTGCCCCTCCGACAGTGCGGCACTCCCTCAGTGCTGCCCCTCCGACAGTGCGGCGCTCCCTCAGTACTGCCCCTCCGACAGTGCAGCGCTCCCTCAGTACTGCCCCTCCGACAGTGCGGCGCTCCCTCAGTACTGCCCGTCCGACAGTGCGGCGCTCCCTCAGTACTGCCCCTCCGACAGTGCGGCGCTCCCTCAGTACTGCCCCTCCGACAGTGCAGCGCTCCCTCAGTACTGCCCCTCCGACAGTGCGGCGCTTCCTCAGTACTGCCCCTCCGACAGTGCGGCACTCCCTCAGTACTGCCCCTCCGACAGTGCAGCGTTCCCTCAGTACTGCCCCTCCGACAGTGCGGCGCTTCCTCAGTACTGCCCCTCCGACAGTGCAGCGCTCCCTCAGTACTGCACTGGGAGTGTCGGCCTGGATTTTGTGCTCAAGTCTCTGGAGTGGGACTCGAACCCACAACGTTCTGACTCAGAGGAGAGAGTGCTACCCACTGAGCCACTGTCCGCTACCTCTGAAAGAAAAATTGCCGGCAGATCTTTTATTTTGTGTGTGTGCATTTCCCCTACCGATGTTTGATGTGATGGGTTCACTCCCCATAGCTCTCTGCCTCAACGGGATACCTACTCTCCACTCCAATGGCATTCCAATTAAAAACTATTATACAGTATTTACAGCATTTGGCCCCACTGGTCCGTGCCGGTGTTTATGCTCCACACGAGTCTCCTCCAACCCTTCTTCATAACCCCATCAGCATATCCTTCTATTCCTTTCTCCCTCATATGCTTATCTAGATTCCCCTTAAATGCATCTATACTATTCGCCTCAACCACTCCCTGTGGTAGCGAGTTCCACATTCTCACCACTCTCTGGGTGAAGAAGTTTCTCCTGAATTCCCTATTGGATTTATTAGTGACTATCTTATATTTATGGCCCCTAGTTCTGGTCTCGCCCACAAGTGGAAACATCTTCTCTACGTCTACCCTCTCGAACCCCTTCATAATCTCTATCAGGTCACCCCTCAGCCTTCTCCTTTCTAGAGAATAGAGCCCCCGCCTGTTCAGCCTTTCCTGATAGTTATAAACCTCTCAGTTCTGCTATCATCCTTGTAAATCTTGTTTTGCACCTTCTCCAGTGCCTCAATATCCTTCTTATAATATGGAGACTAGAACTGATCACAGTGCTCCAAGTGCGGTCTAAACAAGGTCCGATACAAGTTTAACATAAATTCTCTGCTTTTCAATTCTATCCCTCTAGAAATGAACCCCAGTGCTTTGCTTGCTTTTTTCTATAACCTTATTAACCTGTGTCGCTGCTTTTAGTGATTTGTGTATCTGTACCCCCAGATCCCTCTGCTCCCCTACCCCACCCAGACTCTCCTGGTCTCTGCCTCAGCCACTCACTCAATTTCTGACTGAGATATCATCAGATCCAAAGCAATTCTTCTGATGTGGGGAGCGTCTGCCCAAAGAGAGAGAGGGCGAGAAATACAAATTTCAGTCGGAGCACAAAATATGGGGCAACGGAAAGGAAAATTGTGGCGGGGGGAGGTTTATGTCGGGCGGCCGAGGTTGTCTGTTGTCTGCAGCCGCCGCTGAAGTCGAATATCCCCCCTCACCCACCACGGGTTCCTCAAGCTATTAAAAGCTCACTCGGAGCCTCAGCGGAGGTGCTCCCGGGTATAAAGAGCAGAGCGATCCCGGGGTTCAGTCCCCCAGGGTGCGTGTTGATCCCAGGCAGGGACCCAAAATGAGCTGTGACGCCCTCTGCAATTGAATATCTGCCCAAAACTCCCCATCTGGACCCAGGCACAAAGAATGGCCACGAGAGCGAGATACAGGACGAGGACCGGTGACTGGAACTGTCCCAGATGAAGAGTCCGTTTCCCCCCAGGAACGGACACTCCCCATCCCCACCCAATAAAAGCCACATTTACATTTTCAATTGGGAACAGTCTTTAACACAACTTGCATTTACACTCCCACTTCAGAGCCACAATCCAGGCTGACACTCCCAGTGCAGTGCTGAGGGAGCGCCGCACTGTCGGAGGGGCAGTACTGAGGGAGTGCTGCACTGTCGGAGGGGCAGTACTGAGGGAGTGCCGCACTGTCAGAGGGTCAGTACTGAGGGAGTGCTGCACTGTCGGAGGGGCAGTACTGAGGGAGTGCCGCACTGTCAGAGGGTCAGTACTGAGGGAGCGCTGCACTGTCGGAGGGGCAGTACTGAGGGAGCGCTGCACTGTCAGAGGGGCAGTACTGAGGGAGCACCGCACTGTCGGAGGGGCAGTACTGAGGGAGCGCTGCACTGTCAGAGGGGCAGTACTGAGGGAGCGCTGCACTGTCAGAGGGGCAGTACTGAGGGAGCACCGCACTGTCAGAGGGGCAGTACTGAGGGAGCACCGCACTGTCGGAGGGGCAGTACTGAGGGAGCGCTGCACTGTCAGAGGGGCAGTACTGAGGGAGCGCTGCACTGTCTGAGGGTCAGTACTGAGGGAGCACCGCACTGTCGGAGGGGCAGTACTGAGGGAGCGCTGCACTGTCAGAGGGGCAGTACTGAGGGAGCGCTGCACTGTCAGAGGGGCAGTACTGAGGGAGCACTGCACTGTCGGAGGGGCAGTACTGAGGGAGCGCTGCACTGTCGGAGGGTCAGTACTGAGGGTGCGCTGCACTGTCAGAGGGGCAGTACTGAGTGAGCGCCGCACTGTCGGAGGGTCAGTACTGAGGGAGCGCTGCACTGTCGGAGGGGCAGTACTGAGGGAGCGCCGCACTGTCGGAGGGGCAGTACTGAGGGAGCGCCGCACTGTCGGAGGGGCAGTACTGAGGGAGCGCCGCACTGTCGGAGGGGCAGTACTGAGGGAGCGCCGCACTGTCGGAGGGTCAGTACTGAGGGAGCGCCGCACTGTCGGAGGGGCAGTACTGAGGGAGCGCCGCACTGTCGGAGGGGCAGTGCTGAGGGAGCGCTGCACTGTCGGAGGGGCAGTACTGAGGGAGCGCCGCACTGTCGGAGGGTCAGTACTGAGGGAGTGCCGGACTGTCGGAGGGGCAGTACTGAGGGAGTGCCGCACTGTCGGAGGGGCAGTACTGAGGGAGTGCCGCACTGTCAGAGGGTCAGTACTGAGGGAGTGCTGCACTGTCGGAGGGGCAGTACTGAGGGAGTGCCGCACTGTCAGAGGGTCAGTACTGAGGGAGCGCTGCACTGTCGGAGGGGCAGTACTGAGGGAGCGCCGCACTGTCGGAGGGGCAGTACTGAGGGAGCACCGCACTGTCGGAGGGGCAGTACTGAGGGAGCGCTGCACTGTCAGAGGGGCAGTACTGAGGGAGCGCTGCACTGTCAGAGGGGCAGTACTGAGGGAGCACCGCACTGTCGGAGGGGCAGTACTGAGGGAGCGCTGCACTGTCAGAGGGGCAGTACTGAGGGAGCGCTGCACTATCTGAGGGTCAGTACTGAGAGAGCACCGCACTGTCGGAGGGGCAGTACTGAGGGAGCGCTGCACTGTCAGAGGGGCAGTACTGAGGGAGCGCTGCACTGTCAGAGGGGCAGTACTGAGGGAGCACTGCACTGTCGGAGGGGCAGTACTGAGGGAGCGCTGCACTGTCGGAGGGTCAGTACTGAGGGTGCGCTGCACTGTCAGAGGGGCAGTACTGAGTGAGCGCCGCACTGTCGGAGGGTCAGTACTGAGGGAGCGCTGCACTGTCAGAGGGGCAGTACTGAGGGAGCACCGCACTGTCGGAGGGGCAGTACTGAGGGAGCGCCGCACTGTCTGAGGGGCAGTACTGAGGGAGCGCCGCACTGTCGGAGGGGCAGTACTGAGGGAGCGCCGCACTGTCGGAGGGTCAGTACTGAGGGAGTGCCGCACTGTCGGAGGGGCAGTACTGAGGGAGCGCCGCACTGTCGGAAGGGCAGTACTGAGGGAGCGCCGCACTGTCGGAGGGGCAGTGCTGAGGGAGCGCTGCACTGTCGGAGGGGCAGTACTGAGGGAGAGCCGCACTGTCAGAGGGGCTGTACTGAGGGAGCACCGCACTGTCCGAGGGGCAGTACTGAGGGAGCGCCGCACTGTCGGAGGGGCAGTACTGAGGGAGCGCCGCACTGTCGGAGGGGCAGTACTGAGGGAGCGCCGCACTGTCGGAGGGGTAGTACTGAGGGAGCGCCGCACTGTCGGAGGGGCAGTACTGAGGGAGCGCTGCACTGTCGGAGGGGCAGTACTGAGGGAGCGCCGCACTGTCGGAGGTGTCGCCTTTCAGCTGAGACGTTAAACCGAGGCCCCGTCTGCTCTCTCAGGTGGACGTAAAAGATCCCACGGCACTATAAGAGCAGTGGAGTTAATAACAACATAACAAAAACAGATGATCTGGTCATTATCACATTGCTGTTTGTGGGAGCTTGCTGTGCGCAAATTGGCTACCGCATTTCCCACATTACAACAGTGACTAAACTTCAAAAAATACTCCATTGGCTGTGAAGCGCTTTGGGCCGTCCTGAGGTGGTGAAAGACGCTGGAGAAATGCAAGTCTTTCTTTATTTTTTCAAGCAGTTGCGATGGCCAAAAGGACAACTTTTGTCCTCGATGATGGCGTGGAGTTTGCCCTCGCTCTTTCTCTTTTGGTAGTGGCATTGTTACGGGCAGAGAGGGCAAGGGGCAAGGGCCGAGAGGAACACGGGCGCTTGGAGAAGTCGGGGAAAGGAGAGGGCGGGCTGGCGGGGAGAGGGTTAAAGGCAGCCAGTGACAGGAAATGTCTCAGATAATGGCTCCTCTGATGAACATCTGCAACTTTGCATCACAAACCACTCATCTCAGCGATGAAAGGCAGCATTCTTATCCTCTCTTTTATGAAACATTAGCACTCCCTGCATGCCTAATAAGCAAAAAAAAAAAAGTATATTATATAAAGAAAAAAATATCGATTTTGTGTTTGTCAGCAGCTGTTAGGCCGAGAACCATGGAAAAGAAATCGTACCAGAATATCCCTTCACAAGTGAACATTCATCACTTGGGCTCCATCTCGGCAATTAGCAAGCAACAAAATGCTAACTTTTTTAAAAAATTGATGATTTGTGGTATCTTGATTATTAAGGCACTCGCTTTACAATCCTGTGGTCTGATTTCATAGAATCATAGAACGAAACAGCACAGGAGCAGGCCATTCGGCCCATCGTGCCTGTGCCGGCTCTTTGAACGAGCTCTCCAATTAGTCCCACTCCCCCCTGCTCTTTCCCCACAGCCCTGCAAATTTTTCCCCTTCGAGTATTTATCCAATTCCTTTTTGAAAGTTACTATTGAATCTGCTTCCACCGCCCTTTCAGGCAGCGCGTTCCAGATCACAACAACTCGCTGCGTAAAACAATTTCTCCTCATCTCCCCCTCTGGTTCTTTTGCCAATTATCTTAAACCTGTGTCCTCTGGTTCCCGACCCTCCTGCCACTGGAAACAGTTTCTCCCTCTCCACTCTATCAAAACCCCTCGTGATTTTGAGCACCTGCATCAAATCTCCCCTTTAATCCAGGGAGGTTGTTTAGCCCCCCCCGGGAGCGGGATGGCGATGGGATTGGCCGCCCGCTAGAAACCGGGCCATTTTCACTTCCGAGGAAGTCAATGGAACAATCTAAGGATAAGGGGTAAGCCATTTAGGACAGAAATGAGGAAGAATTTCTTCACCCAGAGAGTGGTGAACCTGTGGAATTCTCTACCACAGAAGGTAGTTGACGCCAAGTCATTAAATATATTCAAGAATGAGTTAGATATATTTCATAAAGCTAAAGGTATCAAGGGATATGGGGAGAAGGCAGGTACAGGGTACTGAGTTTGGATGATCAGCCATGATCTCATCGAATGGCGGAGCAGGCTCGAGGGGCCGAATGGCCTACTCCTGCTCCTATCTTCTAATAATCGGGCGGTTTCTATAATGTGCGGCTGATCCCTTCGCCAGTCTTACTCCCAGATGACTAGTTAAACATCTACCGCTTTGCAAGAAAGAATTTGAGTTTCTCCAGTACCTTTCACCTCCTCAGGACATCACAAAGTGCTTTACAACCAATGAAGTACTGTTTGAAGTGTGGTCATTGTTGTAATGTGGGAAACGTGGCAGCCAATTTGCGCACAGCAAGCTCCCACAAACAGCAATGTGATAAATAGCCAGATTAATTGTTTTAGTTATGTTGGTTGAGTGATAAATATTGACTAGAACTCCCCTGCTCTTATTTGAAATAGTGCTGCGGGATCTTTTACGCCCACCTGAGAGGGCAGACAGGGCCTCGGTTTAACGTCTCATCCAAAAGACAGTGCGGCGCTCCCTCAGTACTGCCCCTCCGACAGTGCGGCGCTCCCTCAGTACTGCTCCTCCGACAGTGCGGTGCTCCCTCAGTACTGCCCCTCCGACAGTGCGGCGCTCCCTCAGTACTGTCCCTCCGACAGTGCGGCGCTCCCTCAGTACTGCCCCTCCGACAGTGCAGCACTCACTCAGTACTGCCCCTCCGAAAGTGCAGTGCTCCCTCAGTCCTGCCCCTCCGACAGTGTGGCGCTCCCTCAGTACTGCCCCTCCGACAGTGCGGCGCTCCCTCAGTACTGCCCCTCCGACAGTGCGGCACTCCCTCAGTACTGCCCCTCCGACAGTGCGGCGCTCCCTCAGTACTGCCCCTCCGACAGTGCAGCGCTCCCTCAGTACCGCCCCTCCGACAGTGCGGTGCTCCCTCAGCACTGCCCCTCCGACAGTGCAGCGCTCCCTCAGTACTGCCCCTCCGACAGTGCGGCGCTCCCTCAGTACCGCCCCTCCGACAGTGCGGAGCTCCCTCAGTACTGCCCCTCCGACAGTGCGGCGTCCCTCAGTACTGCCCCTCCGACAGTGCAGGCGCTCCCTCAGTACTGCCCCTCCGACAGTGCGGCGCTCCCTCAGTACTGCCCCTCCGACAGTGCGGCACTCCCTCAGTACTGCCCCTCCGACAGTGCGGCACTCCCTCAGTACTGCCGCTCCGACAGTGCGGCGCTCCCTCAGTACTGACCCTCCCTCAATACTGCACTGGGAGTGTCAGACTAGAATAGAATGATCTGGAAGGTGAGAGGTAAAAGTGTGCTCAGAACCAATCCCAGCTGGGTGGTCTCAAATTTGGATTGTGGCAAAAGGAATGGTTAGGAAAGGAGAAAAAGTTTAAAATCAGTTGAGTCAAATCAGGGGAATGAGAGAGAAAAATCGTCGATTTCTAGATTGCACCTTGCCCACATCGCACTGTGGGAAACCGGTTCTGCAACATTGGACCTGCTGGCCCTTAGTTCCTCTATTCTAGTGGAGGCACAGCCTCCGATTTTAACGGCAAACAGTATTTTACGGTGACTTTATAAATGAAATTTGTTAGAAAAAGGCCCCTTCATCATTTGACTGCAAGAATCTGGGGGCCTTTTTATCCGAAGAGAAATTAAAAAGCTTTCTTCAATGAATTGACCTTTCCAAGCCTACTGCAAAGTTGTGTTGTGTTCTCAGACTGTGTGTGTGGGCACATCAAGCCCCAAGGCTCGTTTTGGAGTTGGGGGCGTGGGGGGACGGTGGGGGTCTAGAACAAGGGGGCATAACCTTTAAATTAGAGCCAGGCCGTTCAGGGGTGATGTCAGGAAGCACTTCTTCACACAAAGGGCAGTGGAAATCTGGAACTCTCTCCCCCCCAAAAACTGTTGAGGTCAATTGGAAATTTCAAAACTGAGATCGCTAGATTTTGGTTGGGTAAGGATATTCAGGGTTACGGAACCAAGGTGGGTAGACGGAGTGAAGATCTAGTTGAGACATGATCTCATTGAATGGCGGAACAGGCTCAAGGGGCTGAATGGCCTCCTCCTGCTCCTGCGTTCCATCGTTCAGTTATTCTGCTTGCTTGCACGATGGATGCGACAGATGTGGGAAGAGCCAGATGTTGGATCTGACAAACACATCGAAGAATCTTGGCCACCCTTGGGAACCATGTGGGAGCTCGTGCCAGTGGTAAATGGGCCCTGGGCTCCAGTGCCAGAACTGACCCAACACTAACGTGTGTACACTCCCGCACGGCCACATTAAATTTGAATGCATCGTTTACCCTTAGCTGACCTGCCCGTTGGGAAACCGGTGGGCTCGGGTGCAACGCTCGTTTTACACCCTGCCGGATTCTCCTCGCCACTGAAGTCAGCGGAGAATAATATCGGTCTTGTCGCCCGGCGAGTTGGTTTAATATTTCCCACCAAGAGTCCAGTTCCCAAAAACAGAAGTCCATTTTCTCCCAGCTCCCAATGTGGAGTCCGGAGTTGGTAAGGTTCCCAGCGAGTTTTCAGTGTTGGCAAACATCGGAACTCCAGCCACGATCCCACCCTCCTTACGGCCTCGTTCTGTCCCTTCCCCAGTTATGGACTTGCCGAATCGATTATAAGACGCGCATTAAATCCTGCCCCAGGGCGCGCGAGATGTGCAGCCATGAAACAACCCATTATAGGCACTGGCTGTGCAGACAAAGCAAAACTACATTAACAGCTAACAAGTAGGTCCAAAGGTATTTGGAATGATGCTGGAGGATTCATCATTCCCAGAGTTTAATTTTTTTTAATATATCTGCGGCGGTACAGAGCGTGTTGCTGCACAGTATCATGAGAAGAAAAGCCTTCTTTGTGGTGCAGTAATATGATCTGTGTTTATTAAGTGTGATTCAATCCCTCTGGCCATGTTCGGGTAGACAGCACACACAGTGTCACCTTCAAATCTAACATCCGCCTCGACACAATAGGTGAGGTGGAGCAGGACGCAGGGCCCTTGCTGGGTTACTCACAGTGTCTGGAGCAGAGGCTGTGAGGAGCTCTAGAATGTGGAAGGGGATAAGAAGAGAGAAAGAGAGAGCGAGAGAGAGAGACAGAGAGAGAGAAAAGGAGAGACAGAGAGAGAGAGAAAAGGAGAGTCAGAGAGAGAGAAAAGGAGAGTCAGAGCGAGAGAGAGAAAAGGAGACACGAGAGAGAGAGAAAAGGAGAGAGAGAACGAGAGACAGATTGAGACAGAGAGAAAAGGAGAGAGAGAGAGAGAAAAGGAGACAGAGAGAGAGAGAGAGAGAGAAAAGGAAAGACAGAGAGAGAGACAGAGAGAGAGAGAGGAGGAGAGATAAAGAGACAGAGAGCAAGAGAGAGAGAGACAGAGAGAGAGAGAGACAGAGAGAGAGAAAGAAAGTTACATAGTCAAAGATAAAGAGAGAGAAAGTGAAAGAAAAAAAGAGAAAAGGGGAGTGAGGCGGGAGAGAAAGAGAGGGATAACGAGAGAGGGAGGGGAAGGAGAGCGAGAGAAAATGAAAAAAGAGAGTAAGCAAAAGAGAAGTTGACAAAGGGGGGAGAAGGAGGGGGAAAGGGGAACGAGAGAGCGAGACAGCAAAAGTGAAGGAGGGAGAAAGCAAAGATAAGGATGCAAAGAGAGAGGGAGAGAATGAAAGAGAGCAAAACAGAGAAAAGCAATGAAAGGGGGGCCGTAGAAAAGGGCGACTATTTCCTCAAAACTGTTAGCCCCCGAAATTGGCCCTGGTTCCCCCGTTTGGCCCCTGTTTTGCGGAAGTAACCAGGTCCAATTCCTACCCCACTGTCCGAGTCAGGGGAGTTATCGGCAGCCTCAAATCGTTAACTGCTCCCTACCCCCTGACATGGGCTTTTTGTCCTGAACGGACGTGGTTGCAAATTGCTCTTAAACTAAAGACGCAAATAAGAAAATAAAAAAGCAGGCGCATTGTTCCGAGACCAGGAGCGCGTCTATGCTGCAGCCAAAGATTATCCCAACCGTTCCCAGACCCAGTGTGGGCTCAATAAACAGCTGTGCTCAGCACTGGAAGCGAGATCTGAATTTAAATTGAAGTCTAAGGAGGCGAGAATCAGCCAATTCCCATTGACCACTATGAAAAGATTTTCCCCATTTCAGGGCAACCCCCTTTTTATGCATTAGCGCATCAGGTAATAATGTTTGACACCAACAACTACAACAACTTGTATTTATACAGCGCCTTTAACGTAGTAAAATGTCCCGCGGCGCTTCACAGGAGCGATTATCAAACAAAATTTGACACCGAGCCACATGAGATATTAGGACAGATGACCAAAAGCTTGGTCAAAGAGGCAGGTTTAAAGGAGCGTCTTAAAGGAGGAAAGGAGCAAAACTAATGGGACTGAAAGTCAATACATCCCAAGGACCGGATGACCTACATCCTAGGGTTTTGAAAGAGGTGGCCATTGGGATAGTGGACGCATTGGTTGTCATCTTCCAAAATTCTATAGATTCTGGAACGGTTCCTGCAGATTGGAGGATAGCAAATGTAACCCCACGATTTAAGAAAGGAGGGAGAGAGAAAACGGGGAACTACAGACCTGTTAGCCTCACATCAGTAGTTGGGAAAATGCTGGAATCTATTATAAAGGATGCAATAACTGGGCACTTAGAAACTAATACTGTAGTAAGATTGGGCAGAGTCAACATGGATTTATGAAAGGGAAATCCTGTTTGACAAACCTATTGGAGTTCTTTGAGGATGTAACTAGTGGAGTAGACAAAGGGGAACCGGTAGATGTGGTGTATTTGGTCTTTCAGAAGGCCTTCGATAAGGTCCCACACAAGAGGTTGGTGAACAAAATTAGGGCACATGGAATTGGGGGTAATATACTAGCATGGATTGAGAATTGGTTAACAGACAGAAAACAAAGAGCAGGGATAAACGAGTCTTTTTCAGGATGGCAGGCTGTGACTAGTGGGGTACCGCAAGGATCGGTGCTTGGGCCCCAGCTATTCACAATCTATATCAATGATTTGGATGAGGGGACTAAATGTAACATTTCCAAATTTGCTGATGATGATACAAAGCTAGGTGTCAGTGTCAGTTGTGAAGAGGACGTGAAGAGGCTTCAGGGAGATCTCGACAGGCTCAGTGAGTGGGCGAGAACATGGCAGATGGAATATAATGTCGATATATGTGAAGTTATCCACTTTGGTAGAAAAAACAGAAAGGCAGAGTATTTCCTAAATGGTGAAAGATTGGGGAATGCAGATGCTCAAAGGGACCTGGGTGTCCTTGTACATGAGTCACTGAAAGTGAATGTGCAGGTGCAGCAAGCCATTAGGAAGGCAAATGGTATGCTGGCCTTCATTACAAGAGGATTTGAGTACAGGAGTAAAGAAGTCTTACTCCAATTATATAGGGCCTTGGTGAGACCACACCTGGAGTACTGTGTACAATTTTGGTCTCCTTACCTAAGGAAGGATATACTTGCCATAGAGGGAGTGCAACGAAGGTTCACGAGATTGATTCCTGGGATGGCGGGACTGTGGTATGAGAAGAGATTGAGTAAACTAGGCCTGTATTCTCTTGAATTCAGAAGAATGAGAGGGGATTTCATTGAAGCATACAAAATTATTACAGGGCTTGATAGGGTGGATTCTGGGAGAATGTTTCCCTTGGCTGGGGAGTCTAGAACCAGGGGCCACAGCCTCAGGATAAAGGGTAGGCCATTCAGGACTGAGATGAGAAGAAATTTCTTCACACAGAGGGTGGTGAATCTTTGGAATTCTCTACCCCAGAGGGCTGTGGAGGCTCAGTCATTGGGTATATTCAAAACAGAAGTCGATAGATTTCTGACTAGTAAGGGCATCAAGGGATATGGGGATAGGGCCGGTGAATGGAGTTGAGGCAGAAGATCAGCCATGATCTCATTGAATGGCGGAGCAGGCTCGATGGGCCGAACGGCCGACTCCTGCTCCTATTTCTTCTTATGTTCTTATGAAAGAGAGGCGGAGAGGTTTAGGGAGGGAATTCCAGAGCTTAGGGCCCAGGCAGCTGAAGGCACGGCCACCGATGGTGGAGTGATTAATATTGGGGATGCTCAAGAGGCCAGAATTGGAGAAGCGCAGAGATCTCGGAGGGTTGTAGGGCTGGGGGAGGTTACTAAGATAAGGACCTCTGAGTTGTCCATTTCAACTGTGATGCGCTGAGGAAGATAACCATTCACCTCAGTGCCCAGCTCAAATTGATGGCAATGATTTTGGGGCACCCTGATCCTAGTTTCTAGAAGATATGACTCCACAGCAAGAACTGTTTACTTATAGGCAAAGATTGGTCCATAATTGTCAGTCTCACTTAGAAAGGCAACCAGGTCTTCTAGTGTGGGAACTGGAAATATCACGCTTTTGTAATAGGGTGCTGTACCTGCCCTGGGAGTGTTTGATGGGACAGTGTAGAGGGAGCTTTACTCTGTATCTAACCCAGTGCTGTACCTGCCCTGGGAGTGTTTGATGGGACAGTGTAGAGGGAGCTTTACTCTGTATCTAACCCGTGCTGTACCTGCCCTGAGAGTGTTTGATGGGACAGTGTAGAGGGAGCTTTACTCTGTATCTAACCTCGTGCTGTACCTGCCCTGGGAGTGTTTGATGGGACAGTGTAGAGGGAGCTTTACTCTGTATCTAACCCGTGCTGTACCTGCCCTGGGAGTGTTTGATGGGACAGTGTAGAGGGAGCTTTACTCTGTATCTAACCCGTGCTGTACCTGCCCTGGGAGTGTTTGATGGGACAGTGTAGGGGGAGCTTTACTCTGTATCTACCCCGTGCTGTACCTGCCCTGGGAGTGTTTGATGGGACAGTGTAGAGGGAGCTTTACTCTGTATCTAACCCGTGCTGTACCTGCCCTGGGAGTGTTTGATGGGACAGTGTAGGGGGAGCTTTACTCTGTATCTAACCCGTGCTGTACCTGCCCTGGGAGTGTTTGATGGGACAGTGTAGAGGGAGCTTTACTCTGTATCTAACCCGTGCTGTACCTGCCCTGGGAGTGTTTGATGGGACAGTGTAGAGGGAGCTTTACTCTGTATCTAACCTGTGCTGTACCTGCCCTGGGAGTGTTCGATGGGACACTGGAGAGGTTTAAATTCCTTCTTGCCCTCATTAAATTGGTCATTGACTGCGTTAGAGCTGCTCAGATGAGAGTGCAAAATGAAGACTTACACTACAAAAGGAATTAAATGCCAAAAGTAATAAATTCATTAATATGCAAAGGGAATATTTTGTTTATTATTCATTCTTTGATGTGGGCGTCACTGGCAAGGCTGGGATTTTTTACCCATGCCTAGTTGCCTTGAGAAGGAGGTGAGACAATGGAGTGGTCTACTGGGCCTCTTCAGAGGGCAGTTAAGGCTCAACCACGTTTGATGTGGGATTGGAGTCACGTATAGGCCAGACCGGGTAAAGGGCGGCAGGTTTCCTTCCCTAAAGGGACATTAGTTTCCAGATTTAAAAAAATATTGAATTCAAATTCTCAAACTCCCCTGGTGGGATTGGAACTCATGTTATTTTTTTCTATATTCGTTTATGGGATGTGGGCGTCGCTGGCAAGGCCAGCATTTATTGGCCATCCCTAGTTGCCCCTTGAGAAGGTGGTGGTGAGCCGCCTTCTTGAACCGCTGCAGTCCGTGTGGTGAAGGTGCTCCCACAGTGCTGTTAGGGAGGGAGTTCCAGGATTTTGACCCAGCGACGATGAAGGATCAGCCGATATATTTCCATGTCAGGATGGTGTGTGTGACTTGGAGGGGAACTTGCAGGTGGTGGTGTTTCCATGCACCTGCTGCCCCTTGTCCTTCTAGGTGGAAGAGGTTGCGGGATTGGGAGGCGCTGCCGAAGAAGCCTGGGATTATTAGGATTGCTAGTCCAGTAACAGAACCACTACACTACCATGCTTTAAGAATTCTCTGATTCCCGTTCGTTGTTGGAGATGAGCAGGGGTTGGAGATTGAGCTGCAACACTGTAGCCCTGATCCTCCCACTCATGCTCACTCCGAGTGTTCGGAGCGTGAGACCGGTGGATTCACAGGGACACAATATGGAGATGAAATCAGATGCTGGGGGGGGCAGGGGGGGTCCTTTAAAATCTACCCAGGCTCCTTCCCAATCTGTAGCCACGATTTCTGATATCAGAAGTAGGGCAGAGGGCATTGAGACCTGTCTTGGAACCGCTGCCTGGGAAAGGATTGTACAGCCTTGATATCACGGCCTCTGCCTTCTGTTGTTTAACCAATTCGTGACAATGGGCCAAAAATACCTCCCGTTGTTGGATTTTTGTTTTGAAATTAGGTTAGCGACACTGATTTAAATAATGTCAAAATCACTGAGGTGCCAATGAAAGACTTGCATTTCTATAGCGCCTTTCATGACCTCAGGACGTCCCAAAGCGCTTTACAGCCAATGAAGTACTTTTTGAAGTGTGGTCACTGTTGTAATGTAGGAAACGCGGCAGCCAATTTGCGCACAGCAAGCTCCCACAAACGGCAATGAGATAAATAACCGGATAATCTGTTTTTAGTGATTTTGATTGAGGGATAAATATTGGGCCCAGGACACCGGGTGAACTCCCCCTGCTCTTCTTCGAAATAGTGCCATGGGATCTTTTACGTCCACCTGTCAGAGGGGCAGTACTGAGGGAGCACTGCACTGTTGGAGGGGCAGTACTGAGGGAGTGCCGCACTGTTGGAGGGGCAGTACTGAGGGAGTGCTGCACTGTCGGAGGGGCAGTACTGAGGGAGCGCTGCACTGTCAGAGGGGCAGTACTGAGGGAGCGCCGCACTGTCGGAGGGGCAGTACTGAGGGAGCGCCGCACTGTCGGAGGGGCAGTACTGAGGGAGCGCCGCACTGTCGGAGGGGCAGTACTGAGGGAGCGCTGCACTGTCGGAGGGGCAGTACTGAGGGAGCACAGCACTGTCGGAGGGGCAGTACTGAGGGAGCGCCGCACTGTCGGAGGGGCAGTATTGAGGGAGTGCTGCACTGTCGGAGGGACAGTACTGAGGGAGCGCTGCACTGTCGGAGGGGCAGTATTGAGGGAGTGCTGCACTGTCGGAGGGGCAGTGCTGAGGGAGCGCCGCACTGTCGGAGGGGCAGTACTGAGGGAGCGCCGCACTGTCGGAGGGGCAGTACTGAGGGAGCGCCGCACTGTCGGAGGGGCAGTACTGAGGGAGCGCCGCACTGTCGGAGGGACAGTATTGAGGGAGTGCCGCACTGTCGGAGGTGCCGTCTTTCAGATGAGACGTTAAACCGAGGCCTCGTCTGCCCTCTCAAGTGGATGTAAAAGATCCCGTGGCACTATTCGAAGAAGGGCAGGGGAGTTCTCCCCGGTGTCCTGGGCCAATATTTATCCCTCAATCAACATCATCAAAACCAGATGATCTGGTCATTATCTCATTGCTGTTTGTGGGAGCTTGCTGTGCGCAAATTGGCTGCTGTGTTTCCTACATTACAACAGTGACTACACTTCAAAAAGTACTTCATTGGCTGTAAAGGGCTTTGGGACATTTGGTGGTCTTGTAAAGCGCTGTAGAAATGCGAGTCTTCCTTTCTTTTATCTTGCAGACTGACTGGCTGTTGTTTAATTGATACTTAATCAGTTAAAGTATTGAAACAGATTTCAGTTTGAAAAAGATCGATATTTTTTAGGATAACAAAGCTCAAGACAGATAAAAACCCGAACATTCATCTCTAACTGGGAGGAGTTTCTTGCGTCACATTGCCAGCGGTGCGTGGGCCAACGTTAGCTTTAGAGATGTTCAACCAAGGCCCCATCCACCTGCCCTGGTGAATGTTAACGTTCCCATGGACCTAGCCAAGGAAATGTTAGGAGTTCTCCCTAGTGTCCTGGGCAACATTCCACCCTCAACCAACGCCACCCAAAAACAGCTTAACTGGTCATCGATCTCACTTGCTCTTTCCGGGATCGAGCCAAGCACAAATCCAGCTGCCAGGATGGCCCACATGACGACGCTTCAAAACACCATCCTTTGAGAGTAAGAAGCTTGAGCATGTCCGCAGGATGGGAAAAGCATTATTTTTTCTTCTTTGTCTTATATAACAGGAATGAGTTGAGCCCAGCTCAGAAACCCTGCAGCACTCCGGCGGTCACGAGTTGAAAGCCTCGCTGTAGCCCAATCTCTGAAGATGTTACCGTCCCCTGGCCGACTAAACTACATCATCAATCCAGGCTTGAAGAACTTGCCCTTTTCTTACTGGAACAGAGAAGGTTAAGGAGGCACCTGGCAGAGATTTTCAAGCAACTCCGCGAGGATAACTAGTGAAAGATTGAGACAGAGCCTATAACGTTAATTAGAAAGGAATTGGATAAGTGTTTGCAAAGGAAGAATATAAAAAGATATGGAGAAAGGGCAGGGATAAAATGGAACCAAGTGTTCAGTTCATTCGGAGAGCTAGTACAGGCGCGATGGGCTGAATGGCCTCCTGTGATGTATTTTCCCTGTTTCTCAGCTTCAAGTGAATAGTTCTACAAAGAAATCTCCAACTACCCTCTCCGACACACTCTGCCTCCTCCTTGCATCTTTTACTGTGTTGAAATTAAGACCTGCTACCTTGCTGATGGCTCGAACTCCTTCTTTCCCAGTATGTCAAAACAGTAGAACTCCTCATCTTAGCCAATCTTCCCATTCCCCAACTATCTTGAGGCTTTTGAAACCAAAGTTTGGCAACATAAATTCTTGATGTACCTTATCTTCTATCCTCCTCTTCTCAGCCTTGCTGATGTCCTGCACTCTGAGCCCTTCAAAAAAAGAAAGACTTGCATTTCTCCAGCGCCTTTCACGACCACCGGACGTCCCAAAGCGCTTTACAGCCAGTGTAGTCACTGTTGTAATGCAGGAAACGAGGCAGCCAATTTGCGCACAGCAAGCTCCACAAACAGCAATGTGATAATGATCAGATCATCTGTTTTTTAGTGATGTTGGTTGAAGGATAAATATTGGCCCCAGGACACCGGGGAGAGCTCCCCTGCTCTTCTTTGGAATAGTGGCCATGAGATCGTTTATGTCCACCTGAGAGAGCAGACAAGACCTCGGTTTAATGTCTCATCCAAAAGACGGCGCCTCCGACAGTGCGGCACTCCCTCAGCACTGCACTGGGAGTGGCCACCTGGATTTGGTGCCCAAGTCCCTGGACTGGGACTCAAACCCACAACCTTCTGACTCAGAGGCGAGAGTGCAACTCACTGAACCATTAGGCTTCTGTAGTTTAAAAAAAAAAGTATGTCATACGTTTGAGGTGACAGGACACCAGAGCGAGTGGAAAGGTGAAGGGGCTGATGCTCGTACAATGTACCAACCCCATAGGTTAGAGGAACCCAAACAACTTGCATTTATAAAGCACCTTTAACTTAGAAAAAAACCCCACCCCAAGCCTGCACAATTCACAGATCCGTCTGCACCCAGAATGACCGAGGAATGAAAGAGGCCAGTAATTATTAGAGAGCGTCTGATGCATCTTTACTGAAGTGGGAAAGTCTCAGACACTTCCACTCAGACTGGCTCAGAAGGCTGCCTTGATGGAGAGAGAATGGCTCCCATTGAACGCTTACAGCAAAGACGAATAATTTAGGGTCAAACTGACCCAGAGCTGAATCTTTACAGGCCTGAAGGAGCTTTAAAACACTTGCTTCACAACAGATGGCATTGAGATGACCAATAAACAGCCTTTCTGGTTAAAAGGTGAACTTGGTTCTAAACAGTGACTGCAGTGATGGAGCGAGAGTCCTTTATTCATTCAGAGTCTACCTGGGTCAGAAGGTTGGGGGTTCAAGTTCCACTCCAGGACTTGAGCACAAAAATCTAGGCGTAGACTCCCGAGGGAGTGCTGCACTGTCGGAGGGGCAGTACTGAGGGAGCGCCGCACTGTCGGTTGGCAGTACTGAGGGAGCGCCGCACTGTCAGAGGGGCAGTACTGAGGGAGTGCCGCACTGTCGGAGGGGCGGTACTGAGGGAGCGCCGCACTGTCGGAGGGGCAGTACTGAGGGAGAGCCGCACTGTCGGAGGGGCAGTACTGAGGGAGTGCCGCACTGTCGGAGGGGCAGTACTGAGGGAGAGCCGCACTGTCGGAGGTGCCGTCTTTCGGATGAGAGGTTAAACCGTGGCCCCGTCTTCCCTCTCAGGGGCGGTGTGCGGGCTAATATTTATCCCTCAGCCAACATCACAAAAAACAGGTTATCTGCTCATTTATGACATTATGGTTTGTGGGAGCTTGCTGTGCACAAATTGACTTCTGCATTTCCTATATTACAAGAGTGACTACATTTCAAAAAGTACTTCATTGGCTGTGAAGTGCTTTGGGACGTCCTGAGGTTTTGATAGGCTCTGGATAACGGCATGTTCGCTCTTTTCTTTACCTCAATGCCATTAGCCCGAAACCTTTGACTCTATCATCCGCCATCTGCATTCCTTCCTCCTTTATCCCTCTTTTGCGCGTCCCTCATCCTAGTACCCATTTAATATGTTTTTTTTAATGGTGGTAGCTGGAGAAAGTCACGGTAAACCCAGCGATCAAATCTTTGAAACGACCCGAAGCTGTTGTTCAGGAGACTCTGAAGGCAGCGAGAGGGCCACGCGACTGACTGAATTTCACCGAGCTTTCATCATCTCGACTGAAGTGATTCGATTCCATTGCTGAATGACTGGGAGCTCGCGCTGGATCCAATCCAGAGGACTGGCGAGTGGGAAGCAGCCCACCACCTGCACAGCTCAAGTGTTCGGGGACTTGGCCGGGAGCGAGAGCGAGGAAGGAAAGGTGGGGAGAGGTAAGGGGAAGACAGGAAGGGAGAGGATACACTGAGACAGATCGCAATGAAGGGGTTCCGATAGAGTAAATAAGGAGAAACTGTTTCCACTGGCAGGAGGGTCGGTAACCAGAGGAGACACAGATTGAAGATAATTGGCAAAAGAACCAGAGGGGAGAGGAGGAGAATCTTATTTATTTTTACGCAACGAGTTATGATCTGGAATGCGCTGCCTGAAAGGGCGGTGGAAGCAGATTCAATAATAACTTTCAAAAAAGAATTGGATAAATACTTGAAAAGGAGGAATGTGCCCTGGGGGAAAGAGCAGGGGTGGGGTGGGACTAATTGGAGAGCTCGTTCAAAGAGCCGGCACAGGCACGATGGGCCGAATGGCCTACTTCTGCGCTGTAAGGTTGTAAGATTGTGTGAAAGAGAGAGATGTCTCTGGAGAAAGGGAAAGAAATAACAAACTGAAAGAGGAAGAAAAAGAAAGCCTGGGAGAGCGGGACAACGTGAGGAGAAATGAAGGCAGCGTTACAGACACCAGCTTGATTCAGATGCTTTGGGTGTGTGTATTTTGTTAAACTTGAGAAGTCGCACAACACCAGGTTATAGTCCAACAGGTTTATTTGAAATCACAAGCTTTCGGAGCGCTGCTCCTTCGTCAGGTGAAGTGAAGAGATGCATATAGGCACAGCATATATAGTCAGAGAACAGAGAATAGGCAGTGTTCTCTGACTATATATGCTGTGACTATATGCATCTCTTCACTTCACCTGACGAAGGAGCAGCGCTCCGAAAGCTTGTGATTTCAAATAAACCTGTTGGACTATAACCTGGTGTTGTGCGACTTCTCACATTTGTCCACCCCAGTCCAACACCGGCATCTCCACATCTTTGTTAAAGTTGAGAAGTCGCACAACACCAGGTTATAGTCCAACAGATTTATTTAAAATTACAAGCTTTCGGAGCTGTTCGCTCCTTCTTCAGGTAGGGTAGCTGTGAGAGAATCTCCCAGAATTTACAATATAAACACAGAAAAAATGTATTCAAATCTTTCCCTACATCAAAGACACACTAAGAGCACAGCCAAGACAATGAGATGTGTCCCAGGGGGTCCAACGTGTCAAAACACCTGCTGGCTGCATATCCTCTCCATTTGGGTTCGGTTCTTGTGTTAGTTTTTTTTTTAAAAACCTGGAAAGACCGGCCATGATGTCAAGTCACGTTCTGTATCGTGACATGAACCCGATATCGCGATTGAGGCCATCCTCGTGAGTGCGGAACTTGGCTATCAGTTTCTGCTCTATGATTTTGCGCTGTCGTGTATCCCGACGGCCGCCTTGGAGAACGCTTACCCGCAGATCCGAGGCTGAATGCCCCTGACTGCTGAAATGTTCCCCGACTGGGAGGCAACCCTCCTGCCTGGCGATTGTTGCGCGGTGGCCGTTCATACGTTGTCTCAGTGTCTGCATGGTCTCGCCAATGTACCATGCTCTGGGGCATCCTTTACTGCAACGTATCAGGTAGACAACGTTGGCCGAGTCACATGAGTATGTACCATGTACCTGGTGGGTAGTGTCCTCACATGTGATGACGGTATCTGTGTTGATGATCTGGCATGTCTTGCAGAGGTTGCCGTGGCAGGGTTGTGTGGTGTCGTGGTTGCTGTTCTCCTGAAAGATGGGTAATCTGCTGCGAACGATAGTACTTTTGAGGTTAGGCGGCTGCTTGAAGGCGAGTAGTGGAGGCGTGGGGATGGCCTTAGCAAGGTGTTCGTCGTCATCGATGACATGTTGAAGGCTGCGAAGAACATGGCGTAGTTTTTCCGCTCCGGGGAAGTACTGGACGACGTAGGGTACCCTGTTGGTTGTGTCCTGTGTTCGTCTTCTGAGGAGGTCTATGCGGTTTTTCGCTGTGGCCCGTCGGAACTGTCGATCGACGAGTCGAGCGTCATATCCCGTTCTTACGAGGGCGTCTTTCAGTGTCCGTAGGTGTCCATCGCGTTGGCAGAGCAACGTGGTGGGATGAGCTGGTGGTTGTCCACACCGTGCCTCTGGAGACAAGGTGGCTGCATTCAAGGAGCAGCTTCTGCCTTGATGGGCGGCGAGAAGAATGGTTGAAAAGATCAGCCAAAGAGGAGAAGGAATGGGATGGGGGAAAAAATCTCAGCCATCAAATGGTGTTTAATTTTTTGAGACGGAGAGAGTGAGAGAGAGAGAAAGGAACAGGTCCAGCTGAATCAGAGGGCATGTAGCCATTGGATTCAAAACATGCTGATCGTTTATGGCAACTAGAACATTGGAATAAAGCTAATTTATTTTGGATTTGCAATTTAAGCAGCCCCCAAGGACCCAAGCAAAAATAGAGCCTACAAAACTGGAATGCAAATGAATTCATTGACTGTGAAGCGCTTTGGGACTTCCTGAGGGCACATAGGGCACTAGGTTAATGCCAGGGCTTTCTTTTAAAGAAACTAAGTTCAAGCAGTTTTCCCAATGGCTCAGTGGGTCGGACCGTGGGTGGCAATCAGCCACAGGTAGGTTGGGTGGCGGTGTGGGCGGGGCGACCGCTGGTCACAGCTCACCTGAGCTAAGGAAAGGTGGGGGGGCGGGGAAATAAATGGTCAGGGTTCCTGCTCCTGTACGCTTCTGAAAGGCCTGTACGGGAAAGTCCACGTTAGGTCAGGACAGGATGGGGGGGGGGGGGGGGGGCTCAGCTGTGAGGCCTTCCATGGTCAACAAGCCCATCATTACTCATGTTCAAAGCTGACATGGAGTGACCACTTGGTTGAGTTACTGGAGAAAGCAAGGGCCCCTGGAGTTACTCCCAGCATGAGTCGGTGCGTTCAGTAGAGGAGTGGGGAAGCAAAGAGAGGAAGAAAGAAGAACAACTTGTATTTATACAGCGCCTTTAATGTAGTAAAACGTCCCAAGGTGCTTCACAGGAGCGATTATCAAACAAGATTTGACACCGAGCCACATAAGGAGATATTAGGACAGGTGGCCAAAAGCTTGGTCAAAGAGGCAGGTTTAAAGGAGCATCTTAAAGGAGGAGAGAGAGGCGGAGAGGTTTAGGGAGGGAATTCCAGAGCTTAGGGCCCCAGGCAGCTGAAGGCACGGCCACCAATGGTGGAGCGATTAAAACCGGGAATGCTCAAGAGGGCAGAATCGGAGGAGCGCAGAGATCTCGGAGGGTTGTAGGGGCTGGAGGAGATTACAGAGATAGGGAGCGGCGAGGCCCTGGAGGATTTTGAAAACAAGGATGAGAATTTTAAAATCAAGGCTTTGCTTAACCGGGAGCCAATGTAGGTCAGCGAGCACAGGGGTGATGGGTGAACGGGACTTGGTGCGAGTTAGGACACGGGCAGCCGAGTTTTGGATGACCTCAAGTTTACATAGGGTGGAATGTGGGAGACCAGCCAGGAGTGCGCTGGAATAGTCAAGTCTAGAGGTAACAAAGACATGGATGAGGGTTTCAGCAGCGGATGAGCTGAGGCAGGGGCGGAGACGGGCGATGTTATGGAGGTGGAAATAGGCAGTCTTAGTTATGCTGCAGATGTGGTTGGAAGCTCATTTCAGGGTCAAATATGACACCAAGGTTGCGAACAGTCTGGTTCAGCCTCAGACTGTTGCCAGGGAGAGGGATGGAGTCGGTGACTAGAGAACGGGGTTTATGGCGGGGAACGAAGACAATATTTAGTTGGAGGAAATTTCTGCTCATCCAGAACTGGATGTCGGACAAGCAGTCTGACAATTTAGAGACAGTGGAGGGGTCGAGAGAAGAGGTAGTGATGTAGAGCTGGGTGTCGTCAGCGTACATGTGGAAACTGATGCTGTGTTTTCGGATGATGTCGCCAAGGGGCAGCATGTAGATGAGAAATAGGAGGAGGCCAAGGATGGATCCTTGGGGAACACCAGAGGTAACGATGCGGGAGTGGGAAGAGAAGCCATTGCAAGTGATTCTCTGGCTACGATTAGATAGATAAGAATGGAACCAGGCGAGTGCAGTCTCACCCAGCTGGACGACGGTAGAGAGGCGTTGCAGAAGGATGGAGTGGTCAACCATGTAAAAGGCTGCAGACAAGTCAAGAAGGACGAGGAGGGATAGTTTACTTTTGTCACAGTCACAAAGGATGTCATTTATGACTTTGTTAAGAGCCGTTTCGGTTCTGTGGCAAGGGCGGAAACCGCATTGGAGGGATTCAAACATAATTTGCGGGAAAGATGGGCACGGATTTGGGAGGCGACAACAATTTGGAGAGGAAAGGGAGGTTGGAGATGGGGCGGTAGTTTGCAAGGATGGAGGGATCAAGGTTTGGCTTTTTGAGGAGAGGGGTGATGACGGCAGATTAGAGGGAGAGGGGGACAGTACTTGAGGAGGGAGAACCGTTAACAATGACCGCTAACATGGGAGCCAGGAAGGGAAGTTGGGTGGTCAGCAGTTTAATGGGAATAGGGTCAAGGGAGCAGGAAGTGGGTCTCATGGACAAGATGAGCTTGGAGTGGGCATGAGGGGGGATAGGAGAGAAACTGGAGAAAGATGTGAGTTCAGGGCTAGGACAGGGGGGAATCTTAGAGGAAGTTTAGCCCGGTGGGCTAGAGGAAGGAAGGGAAGTGGCAGCGGCAGCTGATTGGATGGTCTCAATCTTAGAGACAAAGCAGTCCATGAGCTCCTCACACTTGTTGTCGGAGGGTTAGGGTGGAGGAGACAGGGGAGAGGGGTTTAAGAAGACAGTTTGCAGTGGAGAATAGAAGCCGAGGGTTATCTTTGCATTCCAGAATGATTCTGGAACAGTGAGCAGTTTTGGCAGACGAGAGCAGGGCCCGATAGTTCTTTATGTGGTCCAGCCAGATCTGGCGGTGAATGGCTAAACCAGCTGTCCGCCATGTCCGTTCAAGTCTGCGCCCCTTGGACTTAAGCGAGCGGAGATGAGGGCCGTACCAGGGGGAATGGCCAGGGTGAGAGAGTGTAATGGTTTTAATGGGGACTAGGGAATCAATGGTGGAGGTGATGGTGTGGTTGAGCAGATCTGTAGCTGCAGAAATGTCGTGGTGAATGGCGGGCCAAAGGCTGGACAGTTGGGATTTTGAATGTGCAGTTGTAAGTAAATTGGTGTGTCACTTCAGAGGGCATTAAAATGCGAGATGTGTAGGCCGGACCGGGTAGGAGTGACGATGCAACAGTTTTTACACAATCAATTGCTTTTCTAGCATCAGACCATAAGTGACCAGATTTATTGAATTTAATTTCATAACCTACCATGGTGGGATTTGAATTCACAAGCGCTAGGTTGCTAAGACTATTACCTTAACTACGACACCTCTGTACCCACTAACTTACCATTAGATAATGGTAAAGACTCTAAAATAGGCTTGTACCTAAACTTCAGTCTATTAGAGTCATAACGGCACAGAAGGAGGCCATTCGGCCCATCGAGTCCGTGCCGGCTCTCTGTAGAGCAATCCATTCAGTCTCATTGCCCCTCGCTCTATCCCCGCAGCCCTGCAAGTTTATTTCCTTCAAGTGCCTATCCAGTCTCCCCCTTGAAAACATTGAGTGTCTCCGCTTCCACCACTTCCGTCGGCAGCGAGTTCCAGGCCCTCAGCACTCGCTGTGTAAAAAAAAGTTTTTCCTCACATCCCCCCTGTATCTCTAGCCCAAAACCTTAAATCTGTGTCCCCTAGTCCATGTACCATCAACTAGTGGGAACAGCCTTTCCCCGTCTAGCCTATCCAAACCCTTCATAATCTTGTACACCTCTATCAAATCACCCCTCAACCTCCTTTGCTCTAATGAAAACAAATCCAGCTTCTCCAACCTGTCCTTGTGCAGATAGAAGTTACAACTAGCTGTCAGCCTGGTCGTTTAAATCAAATTTCTAGTCAGTTAAGTGGATTGATGGAGTGAGCGGGAGCGACAGGCAATGCCAAGGGCTACCAATCTCTGGGGTTCGTTAACTGGCCAGTAAAGCGAACATTATAAATGGCTGCCATTTTGGATGTTATACTTAACTGTGTAATGAGAAAAGTGGAGGTATAAACTGCTGAATAGCTGGCCTGATAAGGTCCTTGGCTGCTCAGGGTTAAGATGTATGACCGACAACAGTCTATTCTCTTGCGGAATGGTGAATCAATGGGGCTGTTGTTGAGAAAAATGGCAGCTCAGTGTTTTGTGACACTCTAGCTCCTTGGGCTAGAGAATGGACCTTTGTTCTTTGAGTTTTCTTACATGCGGAGTGAACACTGGGAAGAGCAAGTCGATGGTCACAGCAAATTACAGTAATCTTTCTTTCCCCTGCGACAGTGCAACTACTGCTTGAAAAACAAGACCATAAATAGGAAAATGTCATGTTTTTTTTCACGTTGATGAATCATATGGTGATCATGTGGGTATCAAAGAGGTTAAAAGTCATTTATCAGAAAGGTTGGGAGTGCGGAGAAAGTGACAGAGCTTTTCTGCGGTTTAGAAAGCTTTAACTGTTTTTGGGGGAGTTTTATTTGAATGGTTTGATGTGATTTATTCCACCCCCCCCACTACCCACCCCCAAGTCTGGAGTCACTGTGTTCAGTTCTGGGCTCCGCAACTCAGGAAGGTTACATGGGTCTTGGAGAGGGTGCAGGGCAGATTCACCAGAATGATACCCGGGGTGAAACTGTGAGGACAGGTTGCTTAAACTTGGCTTGTGCTCCCTTGAGTTTAGAAGGTTGAGGGGTGATCGAACGGAGGTGTTTAAAATGTTAAAGGGATTTAATTGTGTAAACAGAATGGGCTAGAAATTCATCTGATACCCAGAGCCTGATATTCAGTTCCCTTGACTGCAGTGGAACTGAATCTCAGGCGCTGCGTCGAACGGACGGCCGATCTGATACCGCCCGCTTTCCACCACTGCCCCCGATGAATTTCTGGGCCAATTTCCTCTGGGCACAATCTTAAAATTAGAGCCAGGCCGTTCAGGAGTGATGTCAGGAAGCGCTTTTCCACATAAAGGGCAGTGGAAATCTGGGACTCTCTCCCCCCCAAAAGGCTGTTGAGGGTTGGGTTGGGTCAATTGGAGCTTTCAAGACTGAGATCGATTGATTTTTTTGTTGGGTAAGGGTATCGAGGGATATGGAGCAATGGAGGGTAAGTGGAGTTAAGATACAGATCAGCCATGACCTCATTGAAAGGCGGAACAGGCCTGAGGGGCCTATGTTCCTCAGTCACTAACTGATCCACCCTCCTGACTACATGCTATCATGTCCAACTGATACATCAAGTTAAACCCTACACTCCTACTGCAAACCCGACTGAATCAAAAAGGAAATGGATTTCCCCCCCCGCACCACTTCCTCGCCCCATTCTCCACTCCCAACATCAGCATTACCCTCGGCAACCAGGAGGGCGATGGAAAGGTTCCTCACTGCTCTCCATAGCCCAGGCACTTTTCAATAGACGAGAGTCAACTAAACCACACAACCGCTCCCCCTGGGTTCAAGACTGAGATTTGGACTTGGGCTTCCCAATATAGACTCTGTTCCACCAGTGTTATACATTGCAACCTGTTTATACTGAAATCAGATATGGGGAAACTCTTCTTAGTTTCTAATTGTTTAAGTCACCTCCCCTCCCTCTTCCTCTAGAAGACGGGGAGGCAGAAGCACTGTTTGGGAAATCAAGGGACCACAATGTCTGATCTTCTGCACATCGCTGCAGGAGTTCCTCAGGGCAGTGTCCTAGGCCCAACCACCTTCAGCTGCTTCATCAATGACCGTCCCTCCATCATAAGGTCAGAAGTGGGGATGTTTGCTGATGATTGCAGTGTTCAGCGCCATTCGCAACTCCTCAGATAATGAAACATAGAAACATAGAAACATAGAAACTAGGAGCAGGAGTAGGCCATTCGGCCCGTCGAGCCTGCTCCACCATTCAATACGATCATGGCTGATCATCCAAATCCAGTACCCTGTCCCTGCTTTCTCACACAGAATCCCCATCGAGCCTGCACCAACACATATCACACCCTATCCCCGTAACCCCACGTATTTAATTCCCCTGACATATCCCATCCTATCCCCGTAACCCCACATATTTAATCCCCCCCTAACACTAAGGGTCAATTTATCATAGCCAAATCAACCTAACCCGCACATTTTTGGACTGTGGGAGGAAACCGGAGCACCCGGAGGAAACCCACGCAGACACGGGGAGAATGTGCAAACTCCACACAGACAGTCACCCGAGGCCAGATTCGAACCTGGGTCCCTGGCGCTGTGAGGCACCAGTGCTAACCACTATGCCACCGTGTCCGCATGCAGCAAGACCTGGACGACATTCAGGCTTAGGCTGATAAGTGGCAAATAACATTCGTGGCACGCAAGTGCCAGGCAATGATCATCTCCAACAAGAGAGAGTCTAACCACCGCCATGACATTCAACGGCATTACCATCGCCAAATCCACCACCATCAACATCTTGGGGGTCACCATTGACCAGAAACTTAACTGGACCAGCCACATAAATACTGTGGCTACAAGAGCAGGTCAGAGGCTGGGTATTCTGCAGCGAGTGTCTCACCTCCTGACTCCCCAAAGCCTTTCAACCATCTACAAGGCACAAGTAAGGAGCAATGTTCCCAGTAATTTTGTTGGGTGCGTGGGCCCTTTAACTGGCTGCGCGGCCCATTCAATTGTTCACGAATGCGTGGTTATTGCCATTACCATTGCAAAGTCGATGAACGGCCTGTGCAGGACCGCCAGACCGCTGCACGATTGCGCAGCTTAACGGGAGCGTTGGTCAGGAGTGTGATGGAATACTCTCCACTTGCCTGGATGAGTGCAGCTCCAACAACACTCAAGAAGCTCGACACCATCCAGGACAAAGCAGCCCGCTTGATTGGCACCCCATCCACCACCTTAAACATTCACTCCCTCCACCACCGGCGTACCGTGGCTGCAGTGTGTACCATCTACAAGATGCACTGCAGCAACTCGCCAAGGCTTCTTCGGCAGCACCTCCCAAACCCGCGACCTCTTCCACCTAGAAGGACAAGGGCAGCAGGCGCATGGGAACACCACCACCTCCAAGTTCCCCTCCAAGTCGCACACCATCCTGACTTGGAAATATATCGCCGTTCCTTCATCGTCGCTGGGTCAAAATCCTGGAACTCCCTCCCTAACAGCACCATGGGAGCACCTTCACCACACGGACTGCAGCGGTTCAAGAAGACGGCTCATCACCACCTTCTCAAGGGCAATGAGGAATGGGCAATAAATGCTGGCCTTTCCAGCAATGTCCACATGCCATATATTAATAAACTTGAAAAAACATAAAAACTAAAAGGCTGGAAATTCAGGCACTGCGGGCTTGATTTTCCCCGACCAAAGCTCCCCACAATCGTTGCTCATGTGTGTCCAGAATCGGCCCTAATGTGTCCTCTGAGCTCTGGAGGGTTGGTGACTGATTGGTGCTCCATCCCATGCCCCTGATGTGCTTTCTGCCCATTCCATCACACCATCTTCTGGACAAGTTATCCTTTGTCTCCCTCGTGAACCGTCAACTCTACAAACCTTTTCCAGACAGCAACACACCCAACAACTTTCCTGCTGTCTATTTAATAATGTGCCCACAACCTGTCATCTTTCTCGTTATATTTGTCACTTGCCCCTCTCTCTCGCTCCTTGCCGCAGTTCAGCAAGGCTTCCCATCTCTCATTCTTCTTTGTCCAGCTGATTTTCCTGTAACCGCAGACCTCAAGCACCCCAGCCTACTTTCTCACTTTCAGCAGTTCGAGTATATCATCTCCCACCTCTGCTGTTGACCACACACAGCACTCAAACACTTTACTTACCACAGTTTCTGACTTTACAGCTCTATAGAAACTCCTTCATGTTGTTTAAATGCCTCTTTTGTCATTCTGCCCTCCGTTTAACATCTTCATTGCTTCAGCCCTCAGGAATCATTAGACAAACCTAAGGAACCTATTTGTTTTTACACTCGTTCTATTTCCCTATTGCTCACTCTGAGGTTAGCTTTTGGGATCTCCTCTTTGTGATTCCCATTGGCTTTGTCTCCATGGCATTTTGAGCTAAATCCAAATTTCAAAATTGTATCAAGTATCCCTGTTGCCTCCTCTTGATATCTGCAATCAGAATTGGTGCATCATCGATGGATCAGAAGGCTGCTCATCAATATCTTAAACCCAAATTTGAGTCATTCATACTGTCTCTCATAATGAATTCAGAGTATATATGGTGAATGGATTGTGTGACATAACACTTCCTTGTCTCACTCCTCTGATCTTTAGCCACTTTGTTAACTCATTATCAGCTCTCCCTACTGCTGCTTGCTCACTGTAAAGATTCCCAGCAAATCTTCAGCTTTTGGCAGGACACCCTTTCCCAAATGCTCCCTCGTAACCTTATGATGTATAGATACGCTTCTCTCGGCCGTGGCTCAGTGGGCAGCGCTCGCTCCTCCGAGTCATAAACGCTCGTGGGTTCGAACCCCACTCCAGAGACTTGAGCATAAAATCCAGTCTGACAGTCCCGGGTCAGCGCTGCCCTGTTGGAAGGTGCTGTCTTTCGGATGAGACGTTAAAGCGAGGCCCCGTCCGCCTTCTCAGGTGGACGTAACCGATCCCATGGCACCATTCGAAGAAGAGCAAGTGAGTTCTCCCCGGTGTCCTGGGGCCAATATTTATCCCTCAAACTAATCACTAAAACAGATTATCTG
Organism: Squalus acanthias; assembly: GCA_030390025.1. Lineage (NCBI taxonomy): Eukaryota > Metazoa > Chordata > Chondrichthyes > Squaliformes > Squalidae > Squalus > Squalus acanthias. The sequence goes on from CM059450.1 coordinate 3,098,433, forward strand.
GTCATTATCATGTTGCTGTGTGTGGGAGCTTGCTGTGCGCAAGTTGGCTGCTGCGTTTCCGACATTACGACAGTGACTCCACTTCAAAGAATACTTCACGGCTGTAAATCACTTTGGGATGTCCTGAGGTTGTATAATTGCAAGTCTTTCTGGGATTGCGCTCCTTAGAGCAGAGAAGGACAAGGGGAGATTTAATAGAGGCATTCAAAGTCATGAGGGTTTTGATAGAGTAAATAAGGAGAAACTGTTTCCACTGGCAGAAGGGTCAGAAACCAGAGGACACAGATTCTGGAAAAAGAGCTAGAGGGGAGATGAGGAGAATTTTTTTTTTATGCAGCGAGTTGTTGTGATCTGGAATAAAACCAGAAAATGCTGGAAACACTCAGTAGGTCAGGCAGCATCTGTGGAGAGAGAAACAGAGTTAACGTTTCAGCTCGATGACCCTTCGTCAGGTCTCTCCACAGATGCTGCCTGACCTGCTGAGTATTTCCAGCAGTTTCTGTTTTTATTTCAGATTTTCAGCATCCGCAGTATTTTGCTTTTGTATTTGTGTTGTGATCTGGAACCTGACTCAGTAGTAACTTTCAGAAGGGAATTGGAGAAAGACTTAAAGGGGAGAAAATTGCAGGGCTGTGGGGAAGAGGCTAGTTGGAGAGCTCTTTCAAAGAGGCAGCACAGTCACGATGGGTTGAATGGCCTCCTTCTGAACTGTAAGATTCTACAATGGTGCTGGGAGACGTTGGCCCACAGGAATGTGCTTGTTGTCCCTTGCTGGCATCAATATTTTTTTTTAATTCATTCTTGGGATGTGGGCGTCGCTGGCAAGGCCGGCATTTATTGCCCATCCCTAATTGCCCTTGAGAAGGAGGTGGTGAGACGCCTTCTTCTTGAACCGCTGCAGTCCGTGTGGTGAAGGTTAGTTAGTTTTTCCCCTTAGTAGAGGGGTCAATAACCAGCAGGCATAGTTTCATGGGCATAGTTTCAAGGTAAGGGGCAGGAGGTTTAGAGGGGATTTGAGGAAAAACTTTTTCACCCAGAGGGTGGTTGGAATCTGGAACTCACTGCCTGAAAGGGTGGTAGAGGCAGGAACCCCCACAACATTCAAGAAGCATTTAGATGAGCACTTGAAACGCCATAGCATACAAGGCTACGGACCAAGTGCTGGAAAATGGGATTAGAGTAGACAGGGATTGATGGCCGGCGCGGACACGATGGGCCGAAGGGCCTCCTTCTGTGCTGTGTAACTCTATGACTCGAAGGTGCTCCCACAGTGCCGTTAGGGAGGGAGTTCCAGGATTTTGACCCAGCGACGATGGAAGGAATGGCCGATATACTCCTTCACCTGAGGAAGGAGCAAATCGATAGCTCCGAAAGCTTGTGATTTCAAATAAAACTGTTGGACTATAACCTGGTGTTGTGCGACCTCTCAATTTTGTCCACCCCAGTCCAACACCGGCATCTCCGCATCATATACTCCCAAGTCAGGGGTTACTGTTTCCACTGGCAGAAGGGGACAGCTGCAGATTGGGAACAAGACTGGATTGAGAATCGAGGTCAGGTCTCTTTAGAGGGGCTCGAACCCACGACCTTCTGACTCAGAGGCGAGACTGCGACCCACCCACTGAGCCACGGGCTGACACCTACACCTGGAGCTGATACGATAAGTACTTGACCTCAGGAAACCCTCCTCCAGAGGCACTAGTGCCCTCATTTGTAGGACAGCTCTCCCTGCAGTATGAATCTTTCACAGTGGAAGTGAAAGGAGTCGCAATCAGTTCGAAAGTACAAGGCTTCCCTCTCTGCTTTCTCCTATGCATTCCTTAATCAAAATTGAAGAAGCCCTTCCACCTGCGTCTAAGCAGCCGTCTCTCCGAGGCTTGTCCAGATTAGAACACAGCAGCAATGTCTGGCAGTAGGAGCACATCTGTGTCGCAGCCTTGAAAACAAATACATTAGTATTTAATTTCTGCACTTTGGATTATTAGCACCGTGGCACAATGCATTTTGGATACTTCTCTCTGCATTTTATGACAGGGAAATGACAACAGAGAGTGCGGGTGAACACAGTGTTCTACTTAAAAGAAATGAAAAAGTTACAGTGCTTGATAAAAATGGAACAGAATCGGGCCTGAGACGCGATTGGATGGTACCTCCCGTCCAGTGGGCCTGACCCAAAGCAGCGAGCGGGACAGACGAACATTAGAAAGCGTTGGGACAGGAAAAGACCAACTAGGCCATCCTGCCTGTCCCGTACAGTCATGGTGCCTTATCCATCACGATAGACAACACTCCCCACCCCACCGGGAGCCACGCCATCTCCTGGGAGAGGCGGGGGGAAAAAAACAGGTTAAAAACCCAGGATAATTAGAGTGTGGGGAAAATCTACTCCGACCCCTTCAGGCGATCGAAGTTACTACAGGTACATTTCTCCAGCGCCTTTCACCACCTCAGGACGTCCCAAAGCGCTTCACAGCCAATGAAGTACTTTTTGAAGTGTAGTCACTGTTGTAATGTAGGAAACGCGGCAGCCAATTTGCGCACAGCAAGCTCCCACAAACAGCAATGTGATAAATGACCAGATCATCTGTTTTTAGTGATGTTGGTTGAGGGATAAATATTGGCCCCAGGACACCGGGGAGAACTCCCCTGCTCTTCTTCAAATAGTGCTATGGGATCTTTTACGTCCACCTGAAAGAGCAGACGGGGCCTCGGTTTAACGTCTCATTTTTAAGACGGCACCTCCGACAGTGCGGCGCTCCCTCAGTACTTCCCCTCCGACAGTGCGGCGCTCCCTCAGTACTGCCCCTCTGACAGTGCGGCGCTCCCTCAGTACTGACCCTCCGACAGTGCAGCGCTCCCTCAGTACTGCCACTCTGACAGTGCGGCACTCCCTCAGTACTGACCCTCCGACAGTGCAGCGCTCCCTCAGTACTGCCCCTCTGACAGTGCGGCACTCCCTCAGTACTGCCCCTCCGACAGTGCAGCGCTCCCTCAGTACTGCCCCTCTGACAGTGTGACAAATTCAGGAAGTGCACGGTACGTGCGAGATTTTTTATTACATTAGAGATACTGAGTTTGGGTGGGTCATATATTGAGATGCTTAACAGCCAGAGAAAATGTTTGAAGAGGGCGCCTGCAGTAATATACACGTGTGCGCAAGTTGGAACGAAGCGTCTGAATGATGACATAATCAGTATTCGGTACAGACTTGAACAAAACACTTAAATATTGGCAGAAACATAGAATGTACAGGTTCGAGCAGAACATTTTGCACACATGTATAAACTTTCCAGATGCGCGGTGGATTCCAGATTTGTTATTCTAGCCGGTGTCCGACCCCTGAGCCCATCCAAAACTCTGCTGCCCATGTCCTAACACGCAGCAAGTCCCGTTAACCCCCTACGCTGACCTACCTTGGCTTGCGGTCCGACAACGCCTCGATTTTAAAATCCTTGTTTTCAAATCCCTCCACGGCCACCTCGCCCCTCTCCCTATCTCTGTAACCTGCTCCAGCCCCTACAACCCTCCGAGATCTCTGCGCTCCTCCAATTCTGGCCTCTTGAGCATCCCCCGATTTCCATCGCTCTGCCATTGGCGGCCGTGCCTTCAGCTGCCTGGGCCCTAAGCTCTGGAATTCCCTCCCTAAACCTCTCCGCCTCTCTCTCTCCTCTCTTAAGATGCTCCTTAAAACCTACCTCATTGACCAAGACCTGCCCTAATATCTCCTTATGTGGCTCGGTGTCAAATTTTGTCTGATAATCGCTCCTGTGAAGCGCCCTGGGATGTTTTACTACATCAAAGACGCTATAGAAATGCAGGCTGTTATCACTCTTGCTGCTGAGACAGGAGGTCACGGAGGTAATATCAACTTCTGCACGAGCGTAAATCGGGCATCAGTGGATGGTTTCACACCCTGCCCGACTCTCCTTCCCATTGACCTCAGTGGATTTTTACCCCGCCATGGGTTCAAATGCCTGGTCGGAACTTGAACACGCTTCCGATTGCAGGCCTGTCAGAGGGAGCGCTGCATTATCGGGCTTTCCGCCCCTCAGGTGTGACGTTAAAGAGATGTGAAAGATCCCCGCTGTGCTATTTGAAGAGCAGCAAGTTCTCCCAATCTCCCGGCCGCCGTTCCTCCCTCGGCCGAAAAGCAGTTTCAGCTGGTCGGTCGTCCCGCTGCCGTTTGTGCGCAAAAAAACTGGCTGCCCCGTTCATGCACGGAGCTAATCACTCGCAGTTCACCGTCTGGCACGTTTCTGAGACAAATGCAAGTTATTCCTCACAATGAAGATGGGCTTTCATTTTATTCCTGTCCTGTTAGGTGTGAATTTCTCCCGGGGATATACTAGTATCGGCACCATAGCTTGAGGAAGCAGGCAGAGTCTGGGTACTCTGGAACAAGTGACTCACGAGGTAAGTCCCGAGAGGGGCGAGGGGATGGAGAATGGGGGGCAGGGGGGCGAGGGGATGGAGAATGGGGGGCAGGGGGGGCGAGGGGATGGAGAATGGGGGGCAGGGGGGGCGAGGGGATGGAGAATGGGGGGCAGGGGGGCGAGGGGATGGAGAATGGGGGGCAGGGGGGGCGAGGGGATGGAGAATGGGGGGCAGGGGGGGCGAGGGGATGGAGAATGGGGGGCAGGGGGGGGCGAGGGGATGGAGAATGGGGGGCAGGGGGGGCGAGGGGATGGAGAATGGGGGGCAGGGGGGGCGAGGGGATGGAGATTGGGGGGCAGGGGGGGCGAGGGGATGGAGAATGGGGGGCAGGGGGGGCGAGGGGATGGAGATTGGGGGGCAGGGGGGGTGAGGGGATGGAGAATGGGGGGCAGGGGGGGCGAGGGGATGGAGATTGGGGGGCAGGGGGGGTGAGGGGATGGAGAATGGGGGGCAGTGGGGGCGAGGGGATGGAGAATGGGGGGCAGTGGGGGCGAGGGGATGGAGAATGGGGGGGCAGGGGGGGCGAGGGGATGGAGAATGGGGGGCAGGGGGGGCGAGGGGATGGAGATTGGGGGGCAGGGGGGGTGAGGGGATGGAGAATGGGGGGCAGGGGGGGCGAGGGGATGGAGATTGGGGGGCAGGGGGGGTGAGGGGATGGAGAATGGGGGGCAGGGGGGGCGAGGGGATGGAGAATGGGGGGCAGTGGGGGCGAGGGGATGGAGAATGGGGGGCAGGGGGGCGAGGGGATGGAGAATGGGGGGCGGGGGGGGTGAGGGGATGGAGAATGGGGGGCAGGGGGGGCGAGGGGATGGAGAATGGGGGGCAGGGGGGACTCTGTGTGCAGTTCTGGTCGCCACACTATAGGAAGGATGTGATTGCATTGGAGAGGGTGCAGAGGAGATTCACCAGGATGTTACCTGGGCTGGAGCGCTTCAGCTATGAAGAGAGACTGGACAGGCTGGGGTTGTTTTCCTTAGAGCAGAGAAGGCTGAGGGGGGACCTGATTGAGGTGTACAAAATTATGAGGGGCATAGATAGGGAACAGGCTCGAGGGGTTGAATGGCCTCCTCCTGTCCCTGTGTTCCTATATGGAGCCAGGAGTCATAGGGGGAAAAATTAGGTCGCGCCCCATTTGGGGCGCAAATATCGTCTGGACGCAAATATTAGCGCCTGGCGCTAATTATCGGCACTGACTGGAAACTTCACTTTTACCGCCCCGGGAGGTGAGTGGAGCGCTAAAGCAGGCGCTGCACACCTGTCTTAAGGCGCAAAGGCCAAGGAGTGAGGCGCTAACTCAGAGCGCTGGCGAAGCTCATGTAATGTCAGTCAGCAATGGAACACACACACAATGGCACGGGCCAGTTCTTAAAGGGGATGGTTAATCTTGCTTTCCATCCACATCCTGTTCATTGCAGCCTTGAATCTCGGCCTGGAGAGACTTGCACATCAAATGTGCTGGAAAGAACAATGGAGAGTACCAGGCAAAGAGCTCAGAGTGCAGCTCCCACAGTCTCTGCTAAATCGATACAAGGAATGGCAAATCAAAATGAACCTGCAAAGTGCTGCTCAGTACCCAAAACTCCTTCACACAACGTTGAATCTCTCCAGAAGTCTCTCCCTCTCTCTCTCAGAATGCGTAGTTCAAAAATGCCACCAACAATAAAAGACAGGAAGAGGCCCCCTTTAAATAGCGCCCCCCCCAGCCCCACAGCGATTGATAGCGTTCCAGTCTTCTGGTCGTTGGATGCGCCAGGCGGTAAGGCAGGGGGCGCCACTCAATTTCCACTCCGGGGCGCCACAAGGGCATTGCACCATGGAATGACGTCACAATCTGCGCGCGCAGGTGGTCGCAGCGGTAAAGTTTAGCGCCGCCGCACAATCTCTAGTTAAGTTCCCGAGCGGCGCAAACATCGCTGCGCCCGGGCGTTAGCGGCTTTGCGCCCCATTAGCGCCCTCTTAAGGCGCTAACGGGAGGCGCAACCAACTGAATTTTTACCCCATAGAGTCATACAGCACAGAAAGAGGCCCTTTGGCCCATCGTGTCTGCGCCGACCATCAAGCCGATGTAGAGGGGTCAATAACCAGGGGGCATAGTTTCAAGGTAAGGGGCAGGAGGTTTAGAGGGGATTTGAGGAAAAACTTTTTCACCCAGAGGGTGGTTGGAATCTGGATCTCACTGCCTGAAAGGGTGGTAGAGGCAGGACCCCTCACAACATTCAAGAAGCATTTAGATGAGCACTTGAAACGCCATAGCATACAAGGCTACGGACCAAAAGCTGGAAAATGGGATTAGAATAGACAGGGTTTGATGGCCGGCGCGGACATGATGGGCCGAAGGGCCTCTTTCTGTGCTGTATAACTCTATGGGGTAAAAATTGAGTCGCGCCCCATTTGGGGCGCTAACCTCGCCGGGGCGCGACTTTTAGCGCCCCGAAAAAATTAGCGGCCCCGCGCCGGAACTTCAGTGGTTGCGCCCCAAGAGGGAAGCGGGGCGCAACTGGAAGCACCCCGCATCCCTCTTGGGGCGCTGCGAGTGAATATCCTGGCGCTACGTGCCGCAGCGCCATGCGCTGCGGCACGTCGCGCCGCGGTATTGCAGGCCTTCCTCCCCTTCTTAAAGGGGAGGGGCCTTGCGCAGCGCGAACCGGGGCCCAGCTGGGCTCCCAGGGATCGGGAGTGCCGGCAAAAGAGCCCGGCACTCAAGAGAAGTACCGGGCTCTTGGAGCGCAGCCGGCACTTCACGGTGGGGGGGCTTCACGGGGGCCGGGGACAGCAACGGGGGCAGGTGCTGGCAGGCGGCCAGCAACAAAAATGGCCGCCTGCCACCTCCCCTTTAAATATCGCCGCCCCGGCCGCACGTACGCCCCCCTGAACCCGTCGGACATAGCGTCTGGCGGTAAATCAGGGGGCGCGACTGAAGATCACGGCCGGGGCGCGAGCGGGGCGCTGCGCACGGCGATGACGTCATCGCCGGCGGCGCAGCGCCACAGGGCGCTACCGGCTGCCGCCGCCGCTAACCTCCCACTAAATTTTTCGGGAGGCGTGGGCGGCGCTGCGCCCGGGCGTTAGCTGCTTTACGCCCCATTAGCGCCCATTTAAGGCGCTAACGGGAGGCGCAAGCAGCTGAATTTTTCCCCCTATGACTCTATGGGGGAGAAATTCAGTATCGCCCCATTTGGGGCGCAATTATCGGCCGGGCGCAAAGATTAGTGCCTGGCACTAATTATCGCCACCGACTGCAAACTTGACTTTTATCGCCCCTGGAGGTGATTGGAGCGCGAAATCAGGCGCTTCACACCTGTCTTAATGCGCAAAGGCTGAGGAGCAAGGCGCTACCTCAGAGCGCTGGCGAAGCTCATGTAATGTCAGTCAGCAATGGAACACACACACAATGGCACGGGCCAGTTCTTAAAGGGGATGGTTAATCTCACTTTCCATCCACATCCTGCTAATTGCAGCCTTGAATCTCGGCCTGGAGAGACCTGCACATCAAATCTGCTGGAAAGAACAATGGAGAGTACCAGGCAAAGAGCTCAGAGTGCAGCCCCCACAGTCTCTTCTAAATCGATACAAGGAATGGCAAATCAAAATGAACCTGCAAAGTGCTGCTCAGTACCCAAAACTCCTTCACACAACGTTGAAACTCTCCAGAAGTCTCTCTCTCTCTCTCTCAGAATGTGTAGTTCAAAAATGGCACCAACAATAAAAGGCAGGTAGCGGTCACCTTTAAATAGCGCTCCCCCTTTCCCTTCATGACTGCAGAACGCTCCACTCAAACTGTCGTTGCTAGCGTCAGGCGGTAAGGCAGGGGGCGCCACTCAATATCCGCTCCGGGGCGATACCGGGGCGTTGCGCACTCGACTGACGTCACGATCTACCGGCGCAGGAGATCGTGGCGGTAGTGTTTAGCGCCGCCGCAAAATGTCTAGTTAATTTCGCGAGAGGCGCAAACTTTGCCACGCCTGGGCGCTAGATGCTTTGCGCCCCATTAGCGCCCTCTTAATGCGCTAACGGGAGGCGCAACCAACTGAATTTTTCCCCCTATGACTCCTGGCTCCATAGAGGAACATAGGAACAGGAGGAGGCCATTCAGCCCCTCGAGCCTGTTCCGCCATTCAGCGAGATCACGGATGATCTGTATCCTAACTCCATTTACCCACCTTGGCTCCATTTTTGTTTAACACCCTTGGCTTGCAAAAATCTATCGATCTCAAATTTAAAATGATTAATTGAGCCCCGGCATCTACTGCTTCTTGTGGGAGAGATTTCCACACTTGTACCACGCTGTGCGTGAAGAAAAGTTTCCTAACTTCACTCTTGAATGGCCTGGCTCTGATTTTAAGGTTATGTCCCCTTGTCCTAGACTCCCCCCACCAGTGGAAAAAGTTTCTCTCGATCTACCCTCTCTATCAATTTCTTGCAAAATCCTAAAAAAATCTCAATCAAATCATCCCTTAACCTGCTGTATATATTCTGGGGAATACAAGCCTAGTTTATGTAATTAACACGATAGTGACTTACTTTATGTTGCTGGCTGCTTGTTAGGATGTAGTCATGGTCGGAGAACCAGAGGCTGAGGCTGGTCGGCTGGTCGGGGGGTCCGGGGGGTCCGGGGGGTCCAGGGGTCTGGGGGG
>CM059450.1:3107700-3132518 GCA_030390025.1 Squalus acanthias
GGGTCCGGGGGGTCCGGGTCCTCTCAGGGTAGCCCAATTTCAGGACAAGGCTGAGGTTGATTCCGGAGATGAAGGGGTTGTCTTATGAAGAAAGGTTGAGCTGGTTGGGCCTATACTCATTGGAGTTTAGAAGAATGAGAGGGGATCATATGGAAACATATAAGATTCTGAAGGGACTTGACAGGATAGATGCAGAGAGGATGTTTCCCCTCGTGGGGGAATCTAGAACTAGGGGGCATAATTTCAGAATAAGGGGAAACCCTGTTAAATCGGAAATGAGGAGGAATTTCTTCTCTCAGAGGGTCGTGAATCTTTGGAATTCTCTTCCCCAGAGAGCTGTGGAGGCTGGGTCATTGAATATATTTAAGGTGGAGATAGACAGATTTTTGAACGATAAGGGAGTCAAGTGTTATGGGTAGCGGGCAGGGAAGTGGAGTTGAGGCCAAGATCAGATCAGCCATGATCTTATTGAATGGTGGAGCAGGCTCGAGGGGCCGAATGGCCGACTCCTGCTCCTACGTCTTATGTTCTAAAACCTCTTTAGGTCCTTCATTAATATATGCAAGGGGGCCGAACGCCTGTTTTAGGCGGCTGCCAGGGATGCCTGAATAAATGGCCAGACCGAATATGGGGTCGGACATATTTCAGACCTCTATGGGGCCTTGGGACATAACCCCAAAATTGGTCCTTTTTTGCCCCTCATTTTCCACCCACAAAGCAAGAGCAACAAGGTCCAATTTCTACCTCTCTGTTTTATTTTAGGAAAAAAAACACAAATCTTGGGATGATCCCTTGGCACTGCAATGGAGAGCATCAATGGATGAGGGACTTCAGCTACGTGGATAGACTGGAGAAGTTGGGGTTGTTCTCCTTGGAGCAGAGAAGGTTGAGAGGAGATTTGATAGAGGTGTTCAAAATCATGATGGGTCTGGACAGAGTAGATAGAGAGAAACTGTTTCCAATGGCTGAAGGGTTGAGAACCAGAGGGCACAGATTTAAGGTGATTGGCAAAACAACCAGAGGCGACATGAGGAAAAATCCTTTTACGCAGCGAGTGGTTAGGATCTGGAATGCGCTGCCTGATAGGGCGGTGGATACAGATTCAATAGTAGCCTTCAAAAGGGAATTGGATAAATACATTAAGGAGAAAAAATTGCTGGGATCTGGGGAAAGAGCAGGGGAGTGGGACTAACTGGATTGCTCTTCGAAAGAGCCGGTACTGACTCGATGGGCCGAATGGCCTCCTTCTGTGCTGTACTATTCTAGGATTCTAGAGAAAATTAGATGCGTTTTTGAAGAGATAAGGGATTGAGGGAGATTGAAGTGATTTATGAAAAAGGGTGGGGGCATGTTTGGAATGAAAGGTTTCCCCCCCCCCCCCGCTGTTAATCCTTTAAACCACCTGCTTTTAAATGGGGAAGTCAACACAACCCGTTGGTTAGTTAATTAGTTAGACACGTCACCCACCATCAGAATCTCCGCTTTGGGATTACAGGGAAAAAACACCCACAGGAGGGTCAGCTATTGGTGAGACGACAGCTTTAGCGCCAATGAAATAAATGGAGAAAACGTCCATACACTGAGCAACCATGCTCTTAAGTAGAATCCACAGACTCTCATTGACACACGAGCTCCAACTCTGATACTCTACACAATCTTCCTCCTAGAGTCTCACTCTGTTGAAATCCAGGTTCTTGCACTGTTCTCTGCTCTAGCCCGTTCTTTCCCGTACCTCAAACCTCTGCCCCCCTCCCCTCAGTCTTCCTTTCCCTCCACAGGCCTTTAAAAACCCCCCAAGCTTCAGCATCCTCCATAACCATTGACTTCTTCTTCACTTTGTCTTCTCTTCTGCTCTTTAAATAATTTCGAAGAAGAGCAGGGGGGCAGTTCTCCCCCCCCGGTGTCCTGGGGCCAATATTTATCCCTCAGTCAACATCACTAAAAACAGAACATCCGCTCATTTATCAGTTTGCTGTTTGTGGGAGCTTGCTGTGCGCAAATTGGCTGCTGCGATTCCTACATTACACCAGTGACTCCACTTCAAAAAGTACTCCATTGGCTATAAAGCGCTTTGGGACGTCCTGAGGTGGTGAAAGGCGCTGGAGAAATGCGAGTTCTCTCCTTTGTTCTTCAGAACTTTGGCAGCAGCCCGCACGATGGGCGAAGCCTCTTCCTCACTTTCCTGAGAGACAGGAAGTGGCGACTTTATATAAATTTTGCAGATGACCTAGAGACGATCCCAGGGGTTTAGGACTCAGGAACACTCAGGGTGAAACCGCAAATAAAAGGACAGTTATTTCTCATTGCCAGGCCAGCAATACAGTTAGAACTGGAGGATCTGCGTGTGAAGGAAGATTAAAGTTTCATGAAGAGAGGGTGTCCCACCATTAGCTTCGAGTCTACAGCACAGAAACAGGCCATTCGGCCCAACTGCTCCGAGCCGGTGTTTATGCTCCACACGAGCCTCCTCCCACCCCCTCTTCATCTCACCCCATCAACATAACCTTCTATTCCTTTCTCCCTCATGTGTTTATCCAGCTTTCCTTTAAATGTATCTATACTATTCATCTCAACCACTCCCTGTGGGAGCGAGTTCCACATTCTCACCACTCTCTGGGTAAAGAAGTTTCTCCTGAATTCCCGATTGGATTTATTAGTGACTATCTTATATTGATGGCCCCTAGTTCTGGTCTCCCCCACAAGTGGAAACATCTTCTCTACGTCTACCCTATCGAAACCCCTTCATCATTTTAAAGCCCTCTATCAGGTCACCCCTCAGTCTTCTCTATTCTAGAGAAAAGAGCCCCAGCCTGTTCAGTCTTTCCTGATAGTTTTATACTCTCAGTGCTGGTATCATCCTTGCAAATCTTTTTTTCACCTTCACCAGTGCCTCTATATCAATTTTGTAATATGGAGACCAGAACTGTTCGCAGTGCTCCAAGTGTGGTCGGTATATTCGGTTGCTTTTTCCAATGGCCCAGAAATGGACAGGTCTGGATATTCCGCCTGCAATAGTGGCTTGTCCGTCGGAACGTAAGAACAGGAGCAGGTCATTCAGCCCCTTCGAGCCTGTTCCACCATTCAATTATGATGCGGAGATGCCGGTGTTGGACTGGGGCGGACAAAAATGAGAAGTCGCACAACACCAGGTTATAGTCCAACAGTTTTATTTAAAATTACGAGCTTTCGGAGCTGTTGCCCCTTCGTCAGGTAAAGGTACAATGAGGGAATCTATTACACAGTATATAAACACAGAAAGCAATTTGTCTGCAGAGATATTGCTTTCTGTGTTTATATACTGTGTAATAGATTCCCTCATTGTACCTTTACCTGACGAAGGGGCGATAGCTCCGAAAGCTCGTAATTTTAAATAAAACTGTTGGACTATAACCTGGTGTTGTGCGACTTCTCATTTTTGGCCATTCAATTAGATCATGTTGATCTGCCTCTCGACTCCATCTATCCGCCTTGGTTCCGTTACCCTTAATACCCTTGCCCAACAAAAATCCGATCGCTAGGCTTGTCCACACTGAATCCAGGAGGTGTAATCTGAGCTGTGTGTTTGTGAGGGGTTGAGGGCAACATTTGGGAGTTCTCAGCAAGGAAGCTCTACTGGGTGACAGGAGACCAAAGTTGGGCGATTTGTGCCTATCAGATCGTCACACGTTACGCTAAGTGCTTCATACGTACCTCACCCTTGATCCTTCATGACCCTTGTCATAAATCACAACTTCTACAAGAAGTAACTCAGGAAGTACTACTGGGCGGCCAGCAGGGGCGCCGTCCAGGGAGTATAAATACTCGGGCGTGGGCCCACCTTGGGCAGAGACAATCTGGAAACAGGAAGCTAGTGATTGCTAACTAGACCTCCACGTTTTGTTACAAGTTGATTAAAGCCTTGCTTTATGTTCAACCAAGTGTGTAGTGAGTCTTTATTACGTCAACCCTCTTTCTAAATTCTTTTTCGTCCAAATTTCTCCCCTCCCCCCTTAAAGGTGCTGACTGCTGTTGGGGTACAGTTCCTTCGGTGCTAACTCCTGCTGTGAAACAGTGCCGACTGATTTCGCTCCTTCCTAAAGGCACAGAAGCAGGGTGGCCACCTGCCGTCCCTCGCTGCGATGCGGGATGGCAAGAGTGGGATTGATGGTGGGCCCAGTCCGGAAGGGGAGCTGATGCAGAAGGAGCGTTTGTACAAGGGTAGCTACAGAGAAACTATTCCCTCTGGCAGGGGAAATGAAGAACAAGAGGAAGATTAGGAAGCACTTTTTCACACAAAGGGTAGTAGAAATCTGGAACTCTCTTCCCCCAAAAGGCGGTGGATGGCAGGGGTCAACTGATGCTTTCAAGACTGAGATCGATAGATTTATCTTGGATAAGGCAACACGGTGGCATAGTGGTTAGCACTGTTGCCTCACAGCGCCAGGGACCCGGGTTCGAATCCGGCCTCGGGTGACTGTCTGTGTGGAGTTTGCACATTCTCCCCGTGTCTGCGTGGGTTTCCTCCGGGTGCTCCGGTTTCCTCCCACAGTCCAAAGATGTGCGGGTTAGGTTGATTTGGCTACGATAAATCGACCCTTAGTGTTAGGGGGATTAAATATGTGGGGTTACGGGGATAGGGTGGGATATGTGTCGGTGCAGGCTCGATGGGCCGAAATGGCCTCTATCTGCACTGTGGGGATTCTGTGATTCTGTGAAGGGTATCAAGGGATATGGAGCCAAGGCAGGTAGACGGAGTTGAGGTGCAGAGCAGCCATGATCTCATTGAATGGCGGAGCAGACACGAGGGGCTGAATGGCCTCCTCTCCCATTCCTATGGAGCAATGGAAGAAGGAAAAACAAACATGCAAAACGGAGGCAAGTGCGGCAATGAGATGGTTAACACAACACTCCAGGTCATGGCAAAATGCAACAGCGTCTCAAGACAGATCATGTGATGTGTTGTTCCCTCTCAGTGGCATTCATGCCTCGAGGCTGGCAATTTGTAGTCACAAGACCCGTGCAGTCTCTTTGTTTGGGAGACATCACCGCCTTAGGGCGGGTAACAGAGAGCAGCAGGAGGACAGGGAGGAGAATCGATGGTCATGCTACCAGAAATGGCCCAGCACCCTTGACAAAAAAAAACTGTTTGTGGCGGCGGGATTAAGGCCGCGTTCACATGAGAACTTTAGCATCGGTGCGAAGCGGTTTCAGGATCGCTAAAACCAGAGCCCCATCAACGGGGTGTTGAGATCTAAAGTGAGTGAAACTCCTTCCCGCCAGGGACTGGAATGCTGGTGTCAGGCTGGAGCCCTGACTCAGTTGTGGTGTAACTGCATCCTTAGAAGGGACAACACTGAACAAGGCCATTCCTCCATCGTATCTGTGCTGGCTGTTTCTTTTGCTGTATCAATCCCAAACTAGTCCCGGTATCCCACTCTTTCCCCACAGCCCTGTATCAATCCCAAACTAGTCCCGCTATCCCACTCTTTCCCCACAGCCCTGTATCAATCCCAAACTAGTCCCGCTATCCCACTCTTTCCCCACAGCCCTGTATCAATCCCAAACTAGTCCCGGTATCCCACTCTTTCCCCACAGCCCTGTATCAATCCCAAACTAGTCCCGGTATCCCACTCTTTCCCCACAGCCCTGTATCAATCCCAAACTAGTCCCGCTATCCCAATCTTTCCCCACAGCCCTGTATCAATCCCAAACTAGTCCCGCTATCCCACTCTTTCCCCACAGCCCTGTATCAATCCCTAACTAGTCCCGCTATCCCACTCTTTCCCCACAGCCCTGTATCAATCCCAAACTAGTCCCGGTATCCCACTCTTTCCCCACAGCCCTGTATCAATCCCAAACTATCCCCGCTATCCCACTCTTTCCCCACAGCCCTGTACCAATCCCAAACTATCCCCGCTGTCCCACTCTTTCCCCACAGCCCTGTATCAATCCCAAACTAGTCCCGGTATCCCACTCTTTCCCCACAGCCCTGTATCAATCCCAAACTAGTCCCGCTGTCCCACTCTTTCCCCACAGCCCTGTATCAATCCCAAACTATCCCCGCTATCCCACTCTTTCCCCACAGCCCTGTATCAATCCCAAACTATCGCCGCTGTCCCACTCTTTCCCCACAGCCCTGTATCTTCCTCTGCTTCAAATGTTAGCTCTCTGCCTCAACTACTCCCGTTAGCACATCCTGAAAGAAAAGAAAGACTCGCATTTCTATAGCACCTTTCACCACCTCAGGACGTCCCAAAGCACTTTACAGCCAATGAAGTACTTTTTGAAGTGTAGTCACTGTTGTAATGTAGGAAACGCGGCAGCGAATTTGTGCACAGCAAGCTCCCACAAACAGCAATGTGATAATGGCCAGATAATCTGTTTTAGTGATGTTGGCTGAGGGATAAATATTAGCCCAGGACACCGGGGAGAACTCCCCTGCTCTTAATAAGCAGGAATAGGCCATTCGGCCCTTCGAGCCTGCTCTGCCATTCAATAAGATCATGGCTGATCTTCTACCTCATCTCCACTTTCGCCATATCCCTTGATGCCCTTAATATTCAAAAATCTATCGATCTCTATTATCTCTTCGAAGTAGTGCCATGGGATCTTTTACGTCTGATCAAGAGGGCAGACGGGGCCTCGGTTTAACGTCTCATCCGAAAGTCGGCACCTTCGACAGTGCGGCGCTCCCTCAGTACTGCCCCTCCGACAGTGCAGCGCTCCCTCAGTACTGCCCCTCCGACAGTGCAGCGCTCCCTCAGTACTGCCCCTCCGACAGTGCAGCGCTCCCTCAGTACTGCCCCTCCGACAGTGCGGCACTCCCTCAGTACTGCCCCTCTGACAGTGCGGCGCTCCCTCAGTACTGCCCCTCCGACAGTGCAGCACTCCCTCAGTACTGCCCCTCCGACAGTGAGGTGCTCCCTCAGTACTGCCCCTCCGACAGTGCGGCGCTCCCTCAGTACTGACCCTCCGACAGTGCAGCGCTCCCTCTGTACTGCCCCTTCGACAGTGCGGCGCTCCCTCAATACTGCCCCTCCGACAGTGCGGCGCTCCCTCAGTACTGCCCCTCCGACAGTGCGGCGCTCCCTCAGTACTGCCCCTCCGACAGTGTGGCGCTCCCTCAGTACTGCCCCTCCGACAGTGCGGCGCTCCCTCAGTACTGCCCCTCCGACAGTGCAGCACTCCCTCAGTCCTGCCCCTCCGACAGTGCGGCGCTCCCTCAGTACTGCCCCTCCGACAGTGCGGCACTCCCTCAGTACTGCCCCTCCGACAGTGCGGCGCTCCCTCAGTACTGCCCCTCCGACAGTGCAGCGCTCCCTCAGTACTGCCCCTCCGACAGTGCGGCACTCCCTCAGTACTGCCCCTCCCACAGTGCAGCGCTCCCTCAGTACTGCCCCTCCGACAGTGCGGCGCTCCCTCTGTACTGCCCCTCCCACAGTGCAGCGCTCCCTCAGTACTGCCCCTCCGACAGTGCGGCGCTCCCTCAGTACTGCACTGGGTGTGTCAGCCTAGGTTTGATGTGCTCAACTCTCTGGAGTGGGACTTGAAACCATGACCTTCTGTCTCAGAGGCGGGTGTGTTGCCCACTGAGCCACGGCTGACACTGGGGTCTATCAAGCCTCTCAGTTGCATCAAACCCCTGTCTGCAAGCAGGTTGAAGAAGAAGGCGTTCCACCACCTTCTCAAGGGGCAACTAGGGATGGGCAATAAATGCCGGCCTTGCCAGCGACGCCCACATCCCGAGAATTAAATTTTTAATCAGGATTAGATCTCGGGACAAAGCAAATTCACCTCAGTGAATGGGTTGTGCTGTAGGTTTAGTTATGGGGACCCGAAGCTCCAACTAGTGGCAGAATTATGCAGCTGCAGGTACGACCGTGTGGTAAATGGTTCTGGCGATGCTGGCGTCGCTGGCAAGGCCGGCATTTATTGCCCGTCCCTAGTCACCATTGAGAAGCCTCTTGAAAGTCTAGGTAATCAACGTCTACCGGGTTTCCCATCCTCCACTATCCTGGTGACTCCCTCAGAAACTACAATCATCTGAGTAAGACAGGGTCTCCTGTTTCTGAAGACATGTTGGGTGTCCCTGATATGCCCTGCTCTGTCCAGGTGGCTGTATAGAGCATCCTAGACACCTCAGCAAGGATATATTGGCCTTGGAGGGGGTGCAGTGCAGATTCACCAGAATGATACAGGGGCTTAAAGGGTTAATTTACAAATCGTTGAAGTTGGCAGGACAGGTTGAGAAGGCGGTTAAAAAAGCTTCATAAATAGAGACACAGAGTACAAAAGCAAGGGAGTTAGGATGAACCTTTACAAAACACTGGTTCGGCCTCAACTGCAGTATTCTGTCCAATTCTGGGCGCCGCACTTTAGGAAGACATGTTGGGTGTCCCTGATATGCCCTGTATAGAAAGGGTGCAGAAAAGATTTACGAGAATGATTCCAGGGATGAGGGACTACAGTTGCGTGGATAGACTAGAGAAGCTAGGGTTGTTCTCCTTGGAGCAGAGAAGGTTGAGAGGAGATTTGATAGAGGTGTTCAAAATCATAGAATCAGAGAAACATAGAAAAATAGGAGCAGGAGTCGGCCATTCGGCCTTCGAGCCTGCTCCGCCATTCAATATGATCATGGCTGATCTCTATCTCAATACCATATTCCCGCTCTCTTCCCATACCCCTTGATGCCTTTTGTGTCTAGAAATCTATCTCTCTCCTTCTTAAATATATTCAGTGACTTGGCCTCCACAGCCTTCTGTGGTAGAGAATTCCACAGGTTCACCACCCTCTCAGTGAAGAAATTTCTCCTCATGAGGGGTCTAGACAGAGTAGATAGAGAGAGAAACTGTCTCCATTGGCGGAAGGGTCGAGAACCAGAGGACACAGATTTAAGGTGATTGGCAAAAGAACCAAAGGCGACATGAGGAAAAACTTTTTTACGCAGCGAGTGGTTAGGATCTGGAATGCGCTGCCTGAAAGGGTGGTGGAAGCCGATTCAATCACGGCTTTCAAAAGGGAATTAGATAAGTACCTGAAGGAGAAGAATTTGCAGGGCTACGGGGAAAGGGCGGGGAGTGGGACTGGCTGAAGTGCTCTTGCAGAGAGCCGGCACGGGCTCGACGGGCCGAATGGCCTCCTTCTGTGCTGTAACCATTCTATGATTCTATGAGGACAACTTGTATTGACTAGGCTTGTATTCTCTTGAGGACACAAAGTATGTACAGCACAGAAACAGGCCATTCGGCCCCACTGCTCTGTGCCGGTGTTTATGCTCCACACGAGCCTCCTCCCACCCCCTTCATCTAATTCCATCAACATATCCTTCTATTCCTTTCTCCCTCATGTGCTTATCTAGCTTCCCCTTAAATGCATCTCTGCTATTCGCCTCAACCACTCCCTGTGGTAGCGATTTCCACATTCTCACCACTCTCTGGGTAAAGAAGTTTCTCCTGAATTCCCTACTGGATTTATTAGTGACTATCTTATATTGATGACCCCCAGTTCTGGTCTCGCCCGCAAGTGGAAACATCTTCTCTACGTCTACCCTATCGAACCCCTTTCATAATCTTCGGTTTAACTTCTCATCAGACGGCACCTCCGACAGTGCGGCGCTCCCTCAGTACTGGCACTGGGAGTGCCGGCCTAGATTTTATACTCGAGTCTCTGGAGTGGGACTTGAACCCACGATCTTCTGACTCAGAGGCGAGGGCGCTACCCACTGAGCAGTGGGCTGGGTAGAGCACGGTTACAAAAAGCCGAATGCTGCGGATGCTGGAATTCTGAAATAAAAGCAGAAGATGCTGGAAACGCTCAGCGGGTCAGGCAGCGTCTGTGGAGAGAGAAACGGAGTTGGGCTGGATTTTGTCTTGGGGTCGGGTTGGGGTCGTGTCATCCGCATTTCGTGTTCCCCCCCCCCCCGATTAATGTGGATGAATGATGCAATTTTCACCTAATTGGGTAATTGAGTTCCAGCATGTGGGAACCCATGAACTAACTGTCTGGTCTCAGAGACTGCCTGGCTGTTGGTGAGAGAGGGCCTGCCTGGCTTTTGCTGTGAGTGGACCTGGATATATATATATATGAGAGAGAGAGAGAGAGAGAGAGAGCAGCATCAGAGGTGCCTTTCAGACCTAATACTACCTTCATCACATCTCCGTTGTAATAGTGGACCTGCAGCCGATAGTCAGCTATCCACTTGTGCTCCCGCCAGGTTTCACTGGCGTGTTTCACATCAGGCGTACTTCACGTCGGAAATGGGTTAAACTAGTTAAAACGTTTCAAAATGGCATTACAGAGCCAATTTAGGGCTTGTTAAGGGCTTTAATGGGCTCTCCCGCCTCTTGGAGGCGGGACGGAGTCGGGAACCCCGTGACTGATTTTGTCAAAATTGCGTGGAGTCGGGATGGAGTTGAGATGGGGTCGGGACCCCCGACCCCGCAAATTTAACCCCCCACACGCCTCCAAACCCGACTCCATGGGTCATTCAAAATCCAGCCCGGTGTTTCAGATCGATGACTGTTCATCAGAATCCTAGAATCATAGAATGGTTACAGCACAGAAGGAGGCCATTCGGCCCGTCGAGCCCGTGCCGGCTCTCTGCAAGAGCGCTTCAGCTAGTCCCACTCCCCCGCCCTTTCCCCGTAGCCCTGTGAATTTTTTTCCTTCAGGTACTTATCCAATTCCCTTTTGAAAGCCACAATTGAATCTGCCTCCACCACCCTTTCAGGCAGCGCATTCCAGATCCTGACCACTCGCTGAGTTAAAAAGTTTTTCCTCATGTCACCTTTGGTTCTTTTGCCAATCACCTTAAATCTGTGTCCTCTGGTTCTCGACCCTTCTGCCAATGGGAACAGTTTCTCTCTATCTACTCTGTCTAGATGCATCATGATATTGAACACCTGTATCAAATCTCCTCTCAATCTTCTCAGCTCCAAGGAGAACAACCCCAACTTCTCCAGTCTATCAATGTAACTGAAGTCCCTCATTTCTGGAATCATTCTCGTAAATCTTTTCTGCACCCTCTCTAAAGCCTTCGCATCCTTCCTAAAGTGTGGTGCCCAGAATTGGACACAATACTCCAGTTGGGGCCGAACCAGTGTTTTATACAGGTACATCATAATTTCCACAATTTTGTACTCTATACCTCTATTTATGAAGCCCAGGATCCCGTAAGCCTTTTTAACTGCTTTCTCAACCTGCCCTGCCACCTTCAACGATTTGTGCACATATACCCCCAGGACTCCCTGTTCGTGCACTCCCTTCAGGATTGTACCATTTAGTTTATATGTCCTCTACCAAAATGTATCACTTCACACTTTTCTGCGTTAAATTTCATCTGCCACATGTCCGCCCATTCACCAGCCTGTCTATGTCTTCCTGAAGTCTATCACTCTCCTCCTCACTGTTCACTATACTTCCAAGTTTTGTGTCATCTGCAAATTTTGAAATTGTGCCCTGTACCCCCACGTCCAAGTCATTAATATACAGTATATCAAGAAAAACAGTGGTCCTAGAACTGACCCCTGGGGAACACCACTGTATACCTTCCTCCAGTCCAAAAAACAACCGTTCACCACTACTCTCTGTTTCCTGTCACTTAGCCAATTCCATATCCATGCTGCCACAGTCCCTTTTATTCTATGGGCTTCAACTTTGCTGCCAAGCCTATTATGTGGCACTTTGTCGAACGCCTTTTGGAAATCCATGTATATCACGTCAACCGCATTGCCCTCATCAACCCTCTCTGTTACCTCATCAAAAAACTCAATCAAGTTGGTTAAACATGATTTGCCTTTAACAAATCCATGCTGGCTTTCCTTAATTAATCCACACTTGTCCAGGTGACTGTTAATTTTGTCCCTGATTACTGCTTCTAAAAGCTTCCCCACCACGGAGGTCAAACTGACTGGCTGTAGTTGCTGGGTTTATCTTTACTGAACAAGGGTGTAGCATTTGGAAGATGTTAGAGATGAACAGCTTTTAAGCGAGTACAGAGCCAGGGGAAGAGGAGGGCAGGAGAAGAACAAAAAGGAGAGGCCTGAGATAGGGTGGAGGGCAACAAGGGATTAAATTACAAAATGGATTCTTCTCCTGTTCCCTTTTTCCTGGCATTGGTTTAAATTAATCTGCAGATCTAAGGGAATCTGGGCGCGTCTCGGGGAGGGGATCAGAAAACATCTCATGACAACAACAACAACTTGAATTTATATAGCGCCTTTAACATAGTGAAATGTCCCAAGGCGCTTCACAGGAGTTTTATTAAACAACATTTGACACCGAGCCACATAAGGAGCTATTAGGATAAGTGATCAAAAGCTTGGTCAAAGAGGTAGGTTTTAAGGAGCATCTTAAAGGAGGAGAGAGATCGATAGATTTTTGAATATTAAGGGAATCAAGGGATATGGGGATCGGGCGGGAAAGTGGAGTTGAGGTCGAAGATCGGCCATGATCTCATTGAATGGCGGAGCAGGCTCGAGGGGCCGAATGGCCGACTCCTGCTCCTATTTCTTATGTTCGTATGAGAGAGAGAGGCGGAGAGGTTCAGGGAGGGAACTCCAGAGCTCGGGGCCCAGGCAGCTGAAGGCACGGCCAACAATGAAGGAGTGATGAAAATCGGGGATGTGCAAGAGGCCAGAATTGGAGGAGCGCAGAGATCTCGGGGGGGTTGTGGGGCTGAAGGAGATTACAGAGATAGGGAGGGGGCGAGGGCCATGGAGGGATTTGAACACAAGGATGAGAGTTTCACAATCGAGGCGTTGCAAAATGTGCAAGGTGGGAGGCCGGCCAGGAGTGCGTTGGAATAGTCGAGTTTAGAGGTAAACTCATGGATGAGGGTTTCAGCAGCCACGAAGAGAAGCACATTCAACCATCCGTTGCTGAGGTTCGGAAGGGGTGACTATTTGAGACCCTCGGCTGAATCAGAGCCTTGCGCCACAGAGGCACGCATGTCAGACAATAACCCTGTAGCTCCATTCTCTGACCCCCACACGCACCACTGGTTAGGTCTCCGTGCTGGTGGCAGAGTCTGGCAAAGTTATCAGAGAACGATACAGCACGGAAGGAGGCCATTCGGCCCATCGTGCCTGTGCCGGCTCTTTGGTAGAGCTCTCCAATTAGTCCCCACTCCCCCCCCTGCTCTTTCCCCATAGCCCTGCAAATTGTTTCCCTTCAAGTATTTATCCGATTCCTCTTTTGAAAGTTACTATTGAATCTGCTTCCACCGCCCTTTCAGGCAGCGCATTCCAGATCATAGCTCGCTGAGTAAAAAAAAATTTCCGCGTCTCCCCCTCTGGTTCTTTAGCCAATCACCTTAAATCTGTGTCCTCTGGTTCCCCACCCTTTCCAGTGGAAACAGTTTCTCCCAAGGTTAGTCTATCATGATATTGAACACCTCCATTAAATCTCCCCTTAACCTTCTCTGCTCGAAGGAGAACAACCCCCAGCTTCTCCAGTCTCTCCACATCACTGAAGTATAACCGGAGGTCTTCCAAATTGCCAGACGTCTTAGTGAAAGAGCGTGTCGCTTTGCCTTGGAGCTTGTGGTGGGCAGGTCTGTCCATCTGATTAGCATTGATTCCAATAAATGTCATTAAGTATATAAATGTAATTAAATCCCAACGCACACTGTCCAAGAAATATGATATAAAATATCAGATTCACCATACACTTGCACATTTTTAGTGGTGCCACAACATGCAAGGTTATCTATCTTCAATGACATGTTACAATAAATTCGAATGAGTTATGCAACCATCTCAATTCATTATATAATTCTCATGGACTTCATGTTCTGTCTCTACAGATGAGCTTCGACGGTCATGGTGTGTAAGGGCTACAACTGTAGCCACTGCAACCCGAGGAACCACCAACCCCACGACATCTATCACCCACATTAGCACCAGCACAGGAGAATCTGCACCGTCACCCGCACGCTCAATGCCACCTTCAACCTTAAATGCCAGCCCTGGCTTAGTGGGTAGCGCTCTCGCCTGAGTCAGACGATCGTGGGTTCAAGTCCCCAGTCCAGGAACCTGAACACATACTCCCAGTGCCAGTACTGAGGGAGTGCTGCACTGTTGGAGAGGCAGTACTGAGGGAGCGCTGCACTGTCGGAGGGGCAGTACTGAGGGAGCGCTGCACTGTCGGAGGGGCAGTACTGAGGGAGCGCTGCACTGTCGGAGGGCCAGTACTGAGGGAGTGCTGCACTGTTGGAGAGGCAGTACTGAGGGAGCGCCGCACTGTCGGAGGGGCAGTACTGAGGGAATGCTGCACTGTCGGAGGGGCAGTACTGAGGGAGCGCTGCACTGTCGGAGGGGCAGTACTGAGGGAGCGCTGCACTGTCGGAGGGGCAGTACTGAGGGAGCGCTGCACTGTCGGAGGGGCAGTACTGAGGGAGTGCCGCACTGTCGGAGGGGCAGTACTGAGGGAGCGCCGCACTGTCGGAGGGGCAGTACTGAGGGAATGCTGCACTGTCGGAGGGGCAGTACTGAGGGAGCGCTGCACTGTCGGAGGGGCAGTACTGAGGGAGCGCTGCACTGTCGGAGGGGCAGTACTGAGGGAGCGCTGCACTGTCGGAGGGGCAGTACTGAGGGAGCGCCGCACTGTCGGAGGGGCGGTACTGAGGGAGCGCTGCACTGTCAGAGGGGCAGTACTGAGGGAGCGCCGCACTGTCGGAGGGGCAGTACTGAGGGAGCGCCGCACTGTCGGAGGGGCAGTACTGAGGGAGCGCTGCACTGTCGGAGGGGCGGCACTGAGGGAGCGCTGCACTGTCGGAGGGTCAGTACTGAGGGAGCGCCGCACTGTCGGAGGGGCAGTACTGAGGGAGCGCTGCACTGTCGGAGGGGCAGTGCTGAGGGAGCGCCGCACTGTCGGAAGGGTAGTACTGAGGGAGTGCTGCACTGTCGGAGGGGCAGTACTGAGGGAGCGCCGCACTGTCGGAGGGGCAGTACTGAGGGAGCGCTGCACTGTCGGAGGGGTCGTCTTTCGGATGAGACGTTAAACCGAGGCCCCGTCTGCTTTCTCATTCGAAGAAGAGCAGGGGGAGTTCTCCCTCGTGTGCTGGGCCTACATTGGGGAGACCGCTTTGCGGAACACATCCGTTCAGTCCGTGAGTGTGACCCCCGAGCTTCCGGTCGCCTGTCACTTTAATTCTCCGCTCCACTCTCACTCTGTCCTCGGCCTCCTGCACTGTCCCAATGAAAGCTCGAGGAACAGCACCTCATCTTTCAATTAGGCACTTTACAACCTTCTGGACTCAACATCGAGTTCATCAACTTTAGGACAACTAACGCTGGTAATGATTCTGCCATTCCCAGTTACACCTCCTCTAGACTCATCTTTTGTTTCTCTGCTTGTCCTATTACCATCTCCTTTTGCCTTGCATCATCATCCCTTTTGTCTCTTAATCTCTCCTGCCTTCCACCCTATCACAGACCTTCTCTTTTGTTCTTTCCTCCCCTCCCCCCTTTCCCTGCCCCGACACTTGCTTAAAACCTGTTACATCTCCAACTTTTTCCAGTTCTGATGAAGGGTCATCGACCTGAAACGTTAACTCTGTTTCTCTCCCCACAGATGCTGCCTGACCTGCTGAGCATGTTCAGCGTTTTCTGTATTTATTTCAGATTTTCCAGCATCCGCAGTATTTTGCTTTGGTCAAAACCTACCTCTTTGATTGCACCTTCTGTCACCGCACCCAACACCTCCCCTGTTCTCCGCTTCACTCCCCCTACATAAGTTGTTAAAGCTGAGCCACCATTTTCTAAGTTAGACTGGAGTTCCCGACTGAGGTACTAACTGCGTGATGGTAAACTGTGGGTACATTACGCAGTTAGCAGCAGCCACATGGAAACTGGCAATAAAATCACAGAGAAAGGCATCAACTGAAACTCTCATTGAATCAAACACGACAAAGGAAAAGCAACTCCATTTTCAAATGTGGAAGCCTTTTCACTTTCATGGATTAACCATCCCAGATGAGAACAATATCAGATAATTGCATGCCAGGGGAAGCTGGATGGGGTCAGCGGAATGGAGCAGAGCGTACAGCCACTGTACATTTTCACTCGTTGGTTTGCTGCCAGGCTGTGCAATGGGGGGGTGGGGAGGGGGAGGGGGTATCTTTTTGGAGGGGGGGGACCATAGCTTATTTTTTTTCTTTCACATTCACCACAGAAAAGAAAAGACCTAGCTCGCAGAGAGAGGAGAGGATGGAGGGGTAGAGAAAAAGAGAGCGAGAGAAGGAGCTGATCATAGAATGACACAGCACAGGAGGAGGCCATTCGGCCCATCGTGCCTGTGCCGGCTCTTTGAACGAGCTCTCCAATTAGTCCCACTCACCCCACTGCTCTTTCCCCATATCCCTGGCAATTTTCCTTTTCAAGTATTTAACCAACTCTCTTTTGAAAGCTGCTATTGAATCTGCTTCCACCGCCCTTTCAGGCAGCGCATTCCAGATCACAACAACTCGCTGCTTTAAGACTTAGGGAGAGAGTGAGTGGGGAAAGGAGAGCCTTTGGCTTAGTGCTAGCATTCCCGTCTCTGAGTCAGGAAGTGCAGAGGTTCGAACCCCGCTCCAGACAATCCCGGCCAGTGGAGACCGGAGCTCCGGCTTGGAATTCTGGGTTGACATTCAACGGGATCCTGGTGGGCATGGGTGGCCCTCGCCCTCCCTCTCATCGTATGGGTTGTGGCATCCTATAAAACCCTCCCCCCTCCCCCACCCCCGGTGTGGGACTAACCCCCCCCCCTCCCCATTGGTTGGTATAAAGATGGTCACGGCCCATGGAAAGAGCGTTCACGTTATGGCCGGTCAGACTGTTAATCAGCCCGCGAATCCTCCCACTACTTCAACAACTTGCATTTATATAGCGCCTTTAATGTAGTAAAAACATCCCATGGTGCTTCACAGGAAGGTAATCAGACAAAATATGACACCAAGCCATATTGGGAGAGGTGACCAAAAGCTTAGTCAGAGATAGATCTTAAAGGAGGAGAGAGAGGCGGAGAGGTTTAGGGAGGGAATTCCAGAGCTTAGGGCCCAGGCAGCTGAAGGCACGGCCACCAATGGTGGAGCGATTATAATCAGGGGATGAGCAAGAGGCCAGAATTGGAGGAGCGCAGAGATCTCGGAGGGTTGTGGGGCTGGAGGAGATTACAGAGATGGGGAGGGGGCGAGGCCATGGAGGGATTTGAACACAAGGATGAGAATTTTAAAATTGAGGCGTTGCCGAGCTATTCTCCAAGGGAAGAATGTGAAGATACGAAAATAATGACAGGGAAAATTGCACCAAGGCAAATAAAAAATTAGTAACATCCATGTACAGTTTAAATGGTAGAATTGCAAATGTAACCCCACTATTTAAGAAAGGAGGGAGAGAGAAAACGGGGAATTACAGACCAGTTAGCCTGACATCAGTAGCAGGGAAAATGCTAGAATCTATTATTAAGGACGTGGTAACAGGACACGTAGAAAATAATAATAGGATTGGGCAGAGTCAACACGGATTTATGAAAGGGAAATCGTGTTTGATGAATCTGTTAGAGTTTTTTGAGGTTATAACTAGCAGAATAGATAAGGGGGAACCAGTGGATGTGGTGTATTTGGATTTTCAGAAGGCATTCGATAAGGTGCCACACAAGAGGTTATTAAACAATATTAGGGCTCATGGGATTGGGGGTAATACACTATCATGGATTGAGGATTGGTTAATGGACAGAAAACAGAGGGTAGGAATAAACAGGTCATTTTCGGGTTGGCAGGCTGTAACTAGTGGGGTACCGCAAGGATCACTGCTTGGGCCTCAGCTATTCACAATCTACATCAATGATTTGGATGAGGGGACCAAATGTAATATATCCAAGTTTGCTGATGATATAAAGCTAGGTGGGAATGTAAGTTGTGAGGAGGATGCAAGGAGGCTTCAAGGGGATATAGACAAGCTAAGTGAATGGGCAAGAACATGGCAAATGGAAGATAATGTGGAGAAATGTGAAGTTATCCACTTTGGTAGGAAAACAGAAAAGCAGAGTATTTTTTAAATGGTGAGAGATTGGGAAATGTTGGTGGTCAGAGGGACCTGGGTGTCCTTGTAAACGAATCACTGAAAGTTAACATGCAGGTACAGCAAGCAATTAGGAAAGCAAATGGTATGTTGGCCTTTATTACAAGAGGATTTGAGTATAAGAGTAAAGACGTCTTACTGCAATTATATAGGGTCTTGGTGAGACCACACCTGGAGTATTGTGTACAGTTTTGGTCTCCTTACCTAAGGAAGGATATACTTGCCATAGAGGGAGTGCAACGAAGGTTCACCAGACTGCTTCCTGGGATGGGGGGATTGTCCTATGAGGACATATTGAGTAGACTCGGCCTATATTCTCTAGAGTTTAGAAGAATGAGAGGTGATCTCATTGAAACATACAAAATTCTTACAGGTCTTGACAGGGTAGATGCAGGGAGGATGTTTCCCCTGGCTGGGGAGTCTAGAACCAGGGGTCACAGTCTCAGAATAAGGGGTCGGCCATTTAGGACTGAGATGAGAAATTTCTTCACCCAGAGGGTGGTGAATCTTTGGAATTCTCTACCCCAGAGGGCTGTGGAGGCTCAGTCATTGAGTATATTCAAGACAGAGATCGATAGATTTTTGGTAATTAAGGGATATGAGATCGGCGGGAAAGTGGAGTTGAGGTCGATGATCAGCCATGATCTTATTGAATGGTGGAGCAGGCTCGAAGGACCAAATGGCCGACTCCTGCTCCTATTTCTTATGTTCTTTAATTTTGATCACTTCTTCACACAAAGGGTGGTGGAAATCTGGAACTCACTCCCCAAAAAGCTGTTGAGGCTGGGGGGTCAATTGGAAATTTCAAACCTGAGATTGATAGACTTTTTTGGGGCAAGGGTATTAAGGGTTACGGAACCAAGGCGGGTGGATGGAGTTCAGATACAGATCAGCCATGATCTCATTGAATGGCGGAACAGGCTCGAGGGGCCGAATGGCCTCCTCCTGTTCTTTAGTTCCTGTTTGCCCTGAGTTATTAATTGCAGTGCCTGTTCCGTAATCATCAAATGAGGGGAAAAAAGTAGCTCATGTTGTGACAGAAACAAATCATGGAACCAAGTTTTGTAAACAACAATTTTTTGAGCCTTCTTGCCACACCACACAAGGCGATGGAGGTCAGCTGCCCGAGCCTGGGATGAACCAATGTCACGTGGTGCGTCACGGATGAGCTGAAAGTAAAATAAAATAAGAGATGAACTCATACATCTCAGCTGCTTTCATCCAGGCTCCTGGTCTGCTGACAACAAGGGTCCCATTCATTTGGCCAATTCATGGTAGCCCTTTGCCTCCAGGTCTCTCCACGCTTTTTAATTGGATGTTCCCAAAAAAAAAAGCCTCATGATTTCAAACTGACTCAACATCCGTGGGAGTAAATTAGATTCTTAAAGGTCACATGACAACATTTTCCACTTTTACGATTCAAATATAAATGGTAATCCTACTTAAAAAACATTTTTTTTTTAGATCAGTCTGTTAAATGGTCACTGGAGATTTGGGGAGTAAGGCGTTAAATAATTTAAGGGAATCACCCATGATTTCTTTTCCAATTCCCAGTCTTCAGTCCTCATCCGAAGACTCTTGACTCTTGCTGGGGTGTAGTTCAGTGGCTCACAAGTCCCCTCAGATATCGCGCCCAACTGATCATGAGTGAGCCTGGACGGCTGACGTTACTCTTGCCTTCACCTGACGTCGAGGAAGGTGGACCTCTCAGGACTGGTTACTGGGTAGCGAGTCGGAGTTCCGATTTCTCCTCTCCTCTCTTAGCTGTTGCCTTGGCTGAGGCTGGCGAACTCATCAGAGACGGTGAAGCCAAACCTGGGATCTTCCTGCTCTGTGTGGCTCAATTGCCCATGAGGTAATTTGGGAGAGTGCCCATCAATGGTCCCTCTAATTTTTTTGCGGGGGTGGGGGGGGGGGGTAGTGGGTGCGCGGTCCCTTTAAGTGGGCTGCGCGGCGCATTCAAATTTTCGCCCACGCCGGGTTTCTCCTGTCTAAAAGCCGGTGAGCGGTCCTCCCGCGGGACCACCAGACCGCCGCACGGCCGCGCGGCTTAGCGGGAACGTTGGAGCCCATGTAACATTTCACGGAGGCGTAAACTGTTCCAGCACCAACCGTACTCACCAACAGATGTCCGCCAACCAATATTGGCTCCCATGGATCTCAGCTCTGAATTTGTGCTACTGCCTCTCCTGCCTCTCTCTGCTCCTTTAAGACCCTCCTTAAAACCTACCTCTTTGACCAAGCTTTCGGCCACCCCCATCTAATATCTCCTTCTTTGCCTTGGCATCAATTTCTGCCTGATTTACGCTCCTCTTAAAGGCTCCTTGGGATGTTTGCCTATGTCACTTCACCTGACGAAGGAGCAGCGCTCCGAAAGCTTGTGATTTCAAATAAAACTGTTGGACTATAACCTGGTGTTGTGCGACTTCTCATTTTTGTCCACCCCAGTCCAACACCGGCATCTCCACATCATGCGTTAAAGGTGTTGCATAAATGACAGTTGTTGTTGCCTTCATTCAAAAGCACGACCGTCAAAAAAAGATCAGCTGACTCGGTCAAAGGTTGAGTGAGTGGAGCTGTAGCTGCATAATATGCTAATCCACGCGCAATATGAATAATTCATGTTCATTATAGAAGGAGCTGATCAATAGACTATTGTAAAAGATGCTAATTGGGCAGCCAGTGAACGTTTGGCATTAAGTTGGGTATTGAGTTATCATTGGTGTTACTGACAGATTAATTCCAATTATTGTCCTGGTAGATCGCCTGATGCAGTTTGCTTAATAAATATCTGTTTAGGAAAGAATAGTTCTATTGATTCTGGGGGTTTTCGTGTTGGACCCCCAAATCTGACTCCCTAAAACCCACAGCAAACACTCCCAGTGATATCCCCCTACATCGCTGCTTTTCAAACTGGACTCTCGTGGCTTCACCAAGTCATGAGGTTTCTGCCGGTCTCCTTGTTTCTACAATATAAAACCACAGTTTTCCTTTGGATAGTAGGCACAGGGATAGCAATTGAATGGGTGGAAAGCGGGGCGGAGGCGGTGGGGGGGGGGGGTGTGGTGCGGGGTCAAATTGACACATTTTGCTTCCTTTCTGGCCCGTGAGGGACCTAGCAGGAGAGCACGCCTCTTTTAATGTCCTGAGTATTGTCATGGGAGTGAATAGCTGCCTGGCCACCACGACTAGAACGTGGCTCTGCTTGGCCATTCGTCAGGGGGAAGATTGTTGATGTTCTAAGAGATACTTCTGTGTATTTCTGCCCCAATCATTTTGAGGCCGGAAGAGATATCTCTTTCCGTCCTGGTACAAAATCCTCACTGGCAGCAGTCAGAGCATCCACGGTAGATGGCTATGCTGATTGGGTGAGATGAAGTAGGCTGGGAGGAGGCTCTTCCGGCACAGGCCAGTTGGGCCGAATGGCCAGCTTCTGTGCTGTAATTCCATGTGATTCCGCAGGGCTATGGCTTGAGCCCCAAGGACACCTGGAAAACGGCAACGCCATATTGGCCTCGGACAGTTTTCAGGCATCCAGTCCGGCCGGCTAAGAGAAGCTTCTCTCTCCCTTCCCGTTGTCTGAGGCTGAACCAGGCCGTTCAAAACCGCACCGTGTTATTTGATCCTGAGCTGAGCTTCTGACCCCATATTCTCTCCAGCACTAAGACCGCCTACTTCCATCTCCCGTAACATCGCCCGTCTCCGCCCCTGCCTCAGCTCATCCGCTGCTGAAACCCTCATCCATGCCTTTGTTACCTCCAGACTCGACCATTCCAACACACTCCTGGCCGGCCTCCCACATTCTACCCTCCGTAAACTTGAGCTCATCCAAAACTCGGCTGCCCCCGGTCCTAACTCGCACCAAGTCCCGTTCACCCATCACCACCTGTGCTCGCTGACCTACATTGGCTCCTGGTTAAGCAACGCCTCGATTTCAAAATTCTCATCCTTGTTTTCAAATCCCTCCGTGGCCTCCTCGCCCCTCCCTATCTCTGTAACCTCCTTCAGCCCCACAAACCCTACGAGATCTCTGCGCTCCTCCAATTCTGGCCTCTTGTGCATCCCCGATTTTCATCGCTCCACCATTGGCGGCCGTGCCTTCAGCTGCCGAGGCCCTAAGCTCTGGAATTCCCTCTCTAAACCTCTCCGCCTCTCTCTCCTCCTTTTGATCACCTGCCCTAATTTATCCTTATGTGGCTCGGTGTCCAATCTTGTTTGATAGTCGCTCCTGTGAAGCACCTTGGGACGTTTTACCACGTTAAGGGTGCTATATAAATGCAAGTTGTTGTTGTGCTGAGCTAGCTGATCTGGTGAACAGCTTGTTGACGGTAATCTATGGAGACAGGGCTCCCAGTGGGGGAGCTTTACCAGATGAATGTGTAGCGTTACCTCATAGCTCATTCACATCTAGCAACGCCCCGCATCAACAGTGGAGCCTCACAGTTTCTGCCCTTTTATTTTTCTAATCCCAACTCGCCGCCCTTTCACTCGATCCTTGAATACCTTAATTCTAAGTAAGTCCCTTTCAAACACCTCAATTCATTCTGCATCTATGGGACAGTTCCTCTCACATTCCCACTCTGTATAACCGCAGTGCTATTTATATTCTATGATATATTAACATCGCTATGTAAAATATATTAAAAATCATTTATCTATTTGCACTTCCTGTCTACGAAGCCTTACTTCCTGTGGTCATATTTTGGTCACATTTTTGTGTCATCTTTATTCCATTGTAAATATGGACAGAGGAATTTATAATGGGACCGACCTATGTAAACTTGTCACGCTGCAATGACACCTTCTTGCCCACGGTGGCGCTGTATCACTTTGGGTTTCCATCTCCCATCTCCTCAGCCTACAGTGCAGAGGTACTCCACTGCTCCAATCACCTCTACTTCTCTGCCTCCCAAATCCCCCGAAGTTTTGCTGTTTAACTATACGTCTTTCAGACGAGACGTTAAACACAAGGCCCCGTCTGCCCTCTCAGGTGGATGTAAAAGATCCCACGTCCACTATTTCGAAGAAGAGCAGGGGAGTTCTCCCCGGTGTCCTGGCCGTATTCATCCCTCAACCAACACCAGCAAAGAAAACAGGTTATCTGGTCATTTATCGCACTGCCATTTGTGGGACCTTGCTGTGCACACATTGGGGCTGCCGTGTTTCCTGCATTACGACAGTGACAACACTTCAAAAAGTACTTGATTGGCTGTGAAGCGCTTTGGGACGTCCTGAGGTGGTGAAAGGCGCTGGAGAAATGCAAGATCTTTCTATCTTCTTTCTATTGGCATAACAGGGCAAATAGCTTCGTTCCAGGCTTCTTGAAGGGGGGAAATTTTGTCGGGCTATGGGGGAAGAGCGGGGTGGGGGGGGGGGAGTGGGACTAATTGGATTGCTCTTTCAAAGAGCCGGCACAGGCACGATGGGCTGAATGGCCTTTGTCTGTGCTGTATCATTCTCTGATTCTAAGGTTTATGTGAGATGGAACATCATTAGCATCTCAATTGAAGGACAGCCACTAAGATGGGTAACTGCTGGGAAGGGGAATGCCAAGCAGGGCTTTTATAATTCTCATCTGGGCTGACTGAAAAAGGGACACTAAATCCCTGAACAAAAGAGCAAAGGCCTATTGACATCACCAAAACTATTCTGATTAACCTCTGGCTAATTAGCGGACTGGAGGTCAGGGCGGAGCATGTTTTACACCCCTGCCTCTCCCTGGGAGATCATGTGCTGTGCAGTAACTCATGTCAGACACAGATCAGAGGACACGGGACACGGGAGGAAGACAATTAAACTGTTATCTGGAGCAAAGAGGTCACGCTTATAAAATTAGAGCCTGCCAAGGACAGCTACCAGTCACAGTCCAGGTAGAGCAGGGCTGCTTTTCAATGGAACAGTCTCCTCGTTGTTAATCCCAACGAAACGTGTTAGGCACAGCTTCCTCAGGGCCCGATTTTAACTCTCCCCTCACCTGGCTGAAACTGGGCGGGCGAGGGGCATTCAAATGGGGGCAGCGAATGACCCCTTCCGATCCCACTGCATCAGGGGAATCACAGATCACTAAAATGTCGTAGTCAGGTATAAAATAAAATAATCACAAAGGCGAAAGGAATGTTAGCCTTTATAACCAGAGGGCTAGGATACAAAGGGGAGGACGTTTTGCTCCAGCTGCACAAAGCCCTGGTTAGACCACATCTGGGGCACTGTGAGCAGTTCTGGGCCCCGCACCTCAGGAAGGAGATACTGGCCTTGGAGGGAGCGCAGCGCTGACTCACCAGCATGTTACCGGGGCTCCGAGGGTTCGACTATGAGGAGAGATTACATAAACTAGGCTCGTATTCCCTGGAATATTGAAGGTTAAGAGGTGATTTGATTGAGGTTTTTAGGATTTTGAAAGGATCTGATAGGGTAGATCGAGAGGCACATTTTCCGCTGGCGGGGGAGTCTAGGACAAGGAGACATCACCTTAAAATCAGAGCCAGGCCGTTCAGGAGAGACGTTAGGAAACACTTCTTCACGCAAAGGGTGGTGGAAGTGTGGAACTCTCTCCCACAAGAAGCAGTAGATGCTGGGGCTCAATTAATAATTTTAAATCGGAGATCGCTAGATATTTCCTAGACAAGGGTATTGAAGGTCACGGAGCCAAAGGCGGGCGGGTGGAGTTAGGATACAGATCAGCCGTGATCTCGCTGAATGGTGGAACAGGCTCGAGGGGCTGAACGGCCTCCTCCTGATCCTGTGCTCCTTAAATACGCAGATTGGATCCGATGATGT